>VWZS01005826.1:711151-722384 GCA_013397075.1 Rhabdornis inornatus | reverse complement strand
TTTGTTTATTTATTTTTATTCTTATTTATTTTATTTTATTTTATTTTTATTTATTATTGGCATGTTTATATTTATTTGCTGTATTGGATTCATTCCCAGTGGCTGCCCCACCCTGCAGCTCAGCTTTCCTTGAGGAGCAGCTCACACAGGACTGGGAATTCTGCTCTGGGGACGAGGACAGGGACTGGGCCCAGCCTGTCCTGCTGGGAGATGCTCTAATGGCCTCTCCAGGGAGAAATTCCAGCTGGAATTGCTGCCAGGAAGGAGTCAGAGACAAAGCAGCACAAACCACCCAAAATCCACATCCAAAATTCCCTGAAAAGCCAAGGCTGTGTCCCTGTGAGCAGAGTGACCTCCTAAAACATGGAGTCCCTAAAAGGGACACTGGGGTGGCACTGCCAGGCCCTGTTCCAAATCCATGTCCAGAATTCCATGAAAAAATCTCCAAAAACTCCGAGTTCCCAAAGGGGACACTGGGGTGGCACTGCCAGGTCTTCAGTGGCCTCCAGCACCAAATCCACATCCAAAATTCCCTGAAAAGCCACGGCTGTGTCCCCGTGAGCAGAGTGATTTCCTAAAACTTAGAGTCCCTGAAGGGGACACTGGGGTGGCACTGCCAGGCCCTCAGTGGCCTCCAGCCCAGCCCAGCCCATCCTGGGCCATGTTTGTGTTTGTTTCCCAGCCCATCCTGGGCCATGTTCTGTGTTTGTTTCCCAGCCCATCCTGGGCCATGTTTGTGTTTGTTTCCCAGCCCATCCTGGGCCATGTTTGTGTTTGTTTTCCCCAGGGCTCACGTTGGGTGCAGAGCACTCCAGCACACCAGGAGAGCTCTGTGTGCCACCAGGGCACCAGGGCAGGGCTCAGGGAAGGAGCATTTGCCGTGCAGAGGCAGGGGCAGATCATAAACCAGCTCTTCAGACCTGCAGGAAATTCTTCATCCTCCTGCCCCTCCTTCCACAAACTGGCTTGGAGGGGAGGCAGCCCCTAAAGAAAACACATTTCATGTGGGGAAGGCAAGGCCAAGCCTGTTGTAAAGGAAAGATGCTCAAAATGATTTACTTTTAAAAAGAAACCTTATTTTTAACCCTATTTATCATGGGGGAACGCAGCCCCTAAAGAAAACACATTTCATGTGGGGAAGGCAAAGCCAAGCTTGTGTTTGCGTCTGGTTTGTAAAGGAAAGATGCTAAAAATGATCTATTTTTAAGAATAAACTTAATTTTTAGCCTATTTCTCGTGGGTGGATGTGGTGCCCTCAAGCTTTGTGCTTTCCCTTCTGGTGAAGAGATTTCACTTTGCTGCTCTACCAAGGATCCATCAGGGAATATTTGCACCTGGATTGTATTTACAGAGCATCCAGGTGGAATCTCTGCATTTAGTTCTGTAAAAACAACCAGGAAACCCCTCTGCTGGAGCACTGCGGGGATGCTGTGCTGGGAACACTCCTGGAGGCATCAAACTGCAAATTCTGGGAGTGTTTTTGGGATGAGAGCAAGAGCTCATTTAAGTGTTTGCCCAGTTCTCACTTTATTTCCCTGCATTTCTCTCCTGGAGAGGTGTCCCCTGCTGGGACACATCCAACACATTCCAAGGTGTCAGAAAGCCCAAAACTTGGAACAATCCACTCCACAAGGGTCTAAAGGGGGAATTTCTGTCCCATGGGGAGGGGGAAGAGGAAAAGAAAATTAAAAATGGGGCTTTTAATGAGAATGGTAAAAATTCTCTGTCAAAGAGCACGTTTGGGTGAGTTCAAGCAGGGGGGACACCCTGGTGTCCTGCACAGTGACAAAGCCACCACACTCAGATCCCACTGGTTTCATTTTCCGGGAGATGAGGACACAAATCACATTCCCAGGAGCTGGGAGCAGAGCTGCAGATCCCTCAGGCAACACTGATGCCTTAGGATTTCAGCTTTTATATTTTCCATATATTTGTAACCCTGCAGTTCTTTAGTGTATAACTCTAAACTCCATATCCAGTGTGAGCTGCTGCTCTCCCATTTTGGGCAGACACAACAATTCCTCTCCGGGCTGGCAATCAAGGACACCTCACTGCCTCAGGCCCTGAGAGATGGAAACAAAAGTGAGTTGGGGGAGCAAACTTGGGGTAAATGACTTCATTAGCTGGAGCTGTAATTGGAAGATTAACCCCCAATATGCAAATGAACCAAATGAATGAACTTATAAAAGTGTGAAAACCTGTGACCCGTGGTCCATTTTGGGTGCAGCCCCTGGGGGTTTCATCTGCCCTAAATGTCCCTGAAGGCCCTTCAATAAACATAACACTTTTTATTCCCTTAACTTTGTCTGGCCTGTGTTTTTAGGATGCCCCAAAAAGGCATCAGCACCCTCTGCCCTTCTCCTCCTCGCAGAGCCCAGGGCTGCTCCAGCATCACTTCCAGGGAATGGTGCCTTTGCTGGCAGGTCCAAAGGGAGGAACTTGGATGCTCTGCTGCAAAAACAGCAGGGTGAGTTTGAGGTGAAATTCCTGGGCCCTGCTTCTGCTCCCGAGGATTTTTGTATGGCAAAGCCATGTCCTGCTCCTGCTCCTCGCCTGCTGACACCCCGTGCTGGACACCTGAGCAGTGCTGGGGCTGCACTTTCCCAGCTGGATGTGTTCTAAAAGCCCCCCAGTTCTGCTTTCTTTGTGACAGAGAAACCCAAAGGCCTCATGTGACTTTGTAGATGACTTCACACATTCAGAGAGCAGGAAGGAAGCCGAGCTGCTCTCTCTTCGCTTTCCGTGGGTCGGCTGCAAATTTGGCCTCATTAACTCAGGAGTGCTCAGAGGGACCCGAAAATGACCCCCCAAGCTCCCCCTGAGCCCCCCAAATGCTGCTGCTTCAACATCAAGACAGCAACAGTGGCCCTAGGGATCTTCCACATGGTGAGTCCTGGGACTGGAAGGGCGACAGGGATGGGGAGACAGGAAACCAGAGGTGGAACCTCTCCAGGAGGTGCTCTGTTGTGGTTCACAGGGTTCCCTGACCCTGGAATGCTCTCTGTTCCCAAGAGGAAAATCCAATGAGTGAAGAGGGATGAACAAAAGCTGGTGGGGGACAGGGAGAAGCGGAATTCACTCTGCTGGGAGGGGTTTTGAGTGACTTTTTTCCTGGCTCTGCCAATTGGAACTCAGGGAAAGTCGCTCTGCTTCCCGTTTTCCTGCTCAGTGCAGGAGCTTGTACCCAAGTGTATCCCAAACCTGCTGGGTGGGGATGGGCAGCACTGGCACTGGCATGTGGGAGTGGGGCACTGGAGGGGTTTGGGAGCTGCAGGAGCAGAGGGTGATGGACAGAGCTGCCTCCTCTGTGTCCTTTTCAGTTTCCATTGGGATCATGGCCACGTCCAGCTCCCAGACAGCCAGAGAAGCTGTTTGGGGCAGGGATGGCAGAGCAGGAGAGCCTGGAGGCGCCTCTCTCCCACACTCCTGGCTGCACTACGGAGCTTTAGGTGCTTTCAGCTGTCCTGAGGATGTGGTTTCTTGCATGGCTGGGTAATTAAAATAATCCCTGTGCTGCTCTGGGTGTGCACAGTCAGAGTTTGGTGCCCTCAGGGGCATAACAGGGCTCTCACAGGTTCCTTGGACAGCAGAGGGGGAGCTGGGGACCTGCAGCCTGCAGAAATCCCGTGGGATCAGCAGCTGTGGCATGGGAAGGACATCCCATGGTCCCCCCACAGCTCTGGGGGTGCACAGTCAGAGTTTGGGGTGATAACAGGGCTCTGACATGGTAGTTGGACAGGAGAGGGGCACTGGGGGGACCTGCAGCCTGCAGGTCCATGGGAATGGCAGCTGAGGCATGGGAAGGACATTCCATGGTCCCCCCACAGCTCTGGGGGTGCACAGAGAGGGTTTGGTGCCCTCAGGGTGACAACGGGGCTCTGACATGGTAGTTGGACAGCAGAGGGGGAGCTGGGGACCTGCAGCCTGCAGAAATCCCATGGGACCAGTAACTGTGGTGTGGGAAGAACATTCCAAGGACCCCTCTCTTCCCTGGAGCAGCAGGAGCTGCACCATCCCTTTTGCCCTTGGAGAACAGGGTAATTTTTGGATAGGTCTCGTCTTACTTCTTGAAGAGATACCACACAATAGCAGCCAGACATTTTCCCCCTGCCTCTTCTCTCCCTTTCTGATGGTGCAGCTGTAGCTGGGCAGGGGGAGGAAAAGGGAAAAGGGATTTATAGTATCCTTGGCTGATTTGCTCCATCAGTACTGGAGGGTTTGGATCAGGATAAATTCATGTTGCTGGTGCCAGGGATGAATCCCAGCTGTGCTGGGTGAGAGCAGTGCCATCAAAGAGCTCCCAGGCTCTGTAGCAAGGTCTTCTCCTCCCATAAATCAGCTCTGCCTCGCTGCTGATCTCTTCAGAGACAGCCGGAATAAATCCCGGGCATTCTGGAACAGATGGGGAAGGAGAGGGAGGGGAATGAGGAGAGGATGGGGGCGTGATCAGCACAGCTCCACTGGGTACAGGGAGGTGACCTGCAGGTGACTTTCAGAGACAGCACTGGGGAGTTTGTCCTGCTCATCAACTCCTCCAGCCATGAACAGGCCCCAAGCTGTTTGACAGAGAGATTCAGGATCAGGGCTGGAGACTTGCTCCTGTGCAGGCACAGAATTCCTCTCCTGCTGGTCCTCGATTGGAGCCAGAGGAGCCTTGGGAAGCAGTGTCTGTACCTTGTCTGGCCTCAGCTGCACTCCAGCTCCTCTCTTTGGCAGCTCTGCAGCTCACAGAGCAGAAATTCACCTCTGGAACCCTCCCAGGTCCTGTCCTCACCTCTGGACATGACTCAGGTGAGCCCAGAGTTGGATTCACTGAGCTCTCACCAGGCTGGGGCTGACCCAGGGGTCCCACGGAGCCTGAGCTGCTTCTCCTGGAACAGCACAAACAAGGAGGCAGCAGAAGAAGATGAAATGTTGTGAAAGGAAACCAAATGAGAACTCAAAGCACTCCTCACTTCATCCTCAGCTGCCACAAGAGCCACTTGGAAATTCAAGAGAGAAAAGGAGAAGCTCTGACAGGGCAGTGTCTTTGTGCTGGGTGTCCCCTGCTTGTGCCAGAACCCCCCAGAGCCTCCTGTCCCTGTCCCCAGTGCCCCCTGCTCCCCATGGCTCCAGGCTCTCCTTGCAAAAACCCCTGCTGGGAAGCAGAAGAGGAGCAGCCTCACACCAGGGCCACGTGCACGAAGATGAATCACTTGGAGATCAATCAAGCTGGAAATATTTCAGAAAATAAAGGTGCAACATGACATCTAAGAGCAGTTTAACCCCACTGCAGCTGCAGCAGAGTTATCCCCAGGCAATGGGGGCTCTGTGTGTCAGATTCTGCTTTCAAGACAATTTATCTGCCTTGGTTTAGTGACTAGATTTATCTCAATCCTACATTATTTCAGCCTATCATGGAATCCCAGGATGTCCTGAGCTGGAAGGGACCCCCACGGATCCTCAAGTCCCGATGCTGTCCCTGCCCAGACCCCCCAGCAATCCCCCCTGTCCATCCCTGGAGCGCTGTCCAAACGCTCCTGGAGCTCTGGCAGCCTCGGGGCCGTGCCCATTCCCTGGGGAGCCTGGGCAGTGCCCAGCACCCTCTGGCTGAGGGAAGAACCTTTCCCTCATCTCCAGCCTGAGCCTGCCCTGGCCCAGCTCCAGCTGTTCATTTCCTGGGGATTCAAATTTCTTCCACAAGAAATGTGAAGCTCCTTTCAGAGACAGGCAGCAACAAGATGAGGGGACTGCTCCAAAAGTTCCAGCTGGAGGAGATGAGGGAGGAAGGGCTGGAGAGGGGCTGGGAATTGAGTACCTGGAAATGAAATCCTCTATTTTAAACCTGCCTTTCTCCTGCTGTGGCATTGCAAAGGGAAAGAGAACTGGGTATTTTTCTGCCTGAAATGAGAAGTTTTTGGTTTCTGCTGGAGCTGAGGGGTGCATCTGCAGTGGGAGCAGCTGAGCAAGGAGTGCAGGGCAGGCACCACATCCATCCTCCTCTGTCCTCTTCCCAAAAGGATCCTCTGCAGAGGGTTCCTCCCCTTGGATGTGCATTCCCTGCAGGAATCAGGAAGTCTCCACATTCCAGCATGCCAAAGGCATCGGCTGCAGGAGTGTCCTGGTCCTGGCCTGGCTCTCCCTGCCAAGGGAAAGGCCTGGAGGTCTCTGCGTGCTCACAGCTCAGTGCTTCTTTCCTTCTACACAAAATGGAAAATTTTAAAGCAACTTTTGCCTTCAAAGTCCCCTGAATCTCTCTGGCTGGGCTGGGGTTTCCTGCCACGTTCTTATCTTGTGTGACTGTACTCGGTCTGGGTTGTGTGGCTCATTTCCACACCAGCAAGGAAACCAGGGCCTTGTTTTTCTCTGGCAGACATCAGAGAGGGTTCCTCATGCTGAACTTCAGCCTCTGCTGGATGGGATGGGGGAATTTGGGGTTTGCTGTCCTGCTCTCACCCACTCCTCTTTGAGAACAAAACTGATATTTAGGGCCCAGCTCATCCACTTTGTTCAGGCCTCCTTTTAAGTGAAACCTGAAAAAGCAATTTCTGCCCATATTTCCCACACTGGCAATTGAGGGGTTGGACCAACAGCAGAAATAAAGGAAGCAAAACCTGTTTGGGAGCTTGAACACGAAACCTCTCAGCCACCTTGCAGTCAGGTGTGATCTCCATGTGTCTTCATTAAGCCATCCCTCCCCTCCCAAGGGGCACCAGCAGCTGTAAAGACACTTTGGATCGATGCAATTTCATCCTTGACAGGTTTCAGAGCTGCCCTGGGAGCTGAAATGCTGTTCCATTAAGCTGAACTCGTGTTAACTTTGTCGTGTCCTCGTGTAATGAGATCTGGATATTCCTCTTTTTCCTGCCAGCTCGTGAGCAAATTGCAGAGTTCATTCACTTCATGGAAAAAAAGGGAAGACAGCAGAGTGACTCTTGAACAAGCTATCAGACAGGCCCAGGGAAAGCCTGACACGTCCTTCCTTCTCATTCAGACTCTGGAAAGAATTTTAAATTCCGAGGGACAGGGTGGGACAGGGGCTCCCAGCCCGGCATGGCGTGGTGGGTGCTCACTCTGGGAGTGCCACAGCTCCTCTGGAAGCTGCGGCTGGGGGCTCAGAAAGTTGATGAATTTGTTTTCAGATTATTTCTAGGTCTTGTGCAGCCAACACACAGGCAGAGGGGGGGCGGTGCTCAGCTCCTGTCACCTCCCAGCCTCGCTTCCCCCTTTCTGGGGCAAGGCAGAGCCTTCCCTCCCACAGCTCCTTTGCAAGGACAGCTCAGCACCCCTGGTGGGCATCCCCACTGCCCAAAACCCTGTCTGGATCCCTCTAAAAATACAGAAGCATTCTCTGCCCAGCCCCAGCCCGTGCAGCAGCTGGGTCTGTGCTGGTCCCAGCACCCCCAGTTTGCAAACACAAGCCCGGACCACAGTGGTGCCACTTCCTCCTCACCCACGGGGCTGCTCAGGGCCCTGGTTCAAGTGAAAGGTTGGTGCAGCTCTGGTGCAAAAGCTGTTTCAGCTCAGCCTGAGCTGGCGCTGATGTGGGCAGCAGATAGGGCCTGGCTTCTGCATCACTGTGGGGCTCAGGGTCATGGGGCAGGGCAGCTGCAGGGACCGCAGTGGGTCACTGGTGCCACTCCCTGCCCCAGAAGGGCCATCCCAGAGCTCAGGGCACAGCAGTGTGTCCTGGTGGCTCTGGAATGTCCCAGGGAGGAGACTCCAGCCCCTCTCTGGGCTCTGCTCAGGGCTGGGCACTGCCCAGGGCAGGAGCTGTGCCTCCTGTGCAGGGGCAGTTCCTGGGCTCAGCCCCTGCCCGTGGCACTGGTGCCACTGCTGGGCCCTGCCCTGCCCCTGGCTGCACACAGGGACAGATGGGGACACTCAGGGACACACAGGGACACTCAGGGACACCCAGGGACACATGGTGACTGAACCAGGGACACACAGCGACACCCAGGGACACATGGGGACACGCCCAGGGATGGACAGAGCAGCTGTGGCTGCCCCTGGATCCCTGGAAGTGCCCAAGGCCAGGTTGGACAGGGCTGGGAGCAGCCTGGGACAGTGGAAGTGTCCCTGCCAGGGCAGGGGTGGGATGGGATGAGCTTTCCAATCCCTTCCAACCCATGGGCAAATCCCTTCCGAATGTGGGCAATGGTTCCCATGTTTCCCATGCAGCAATATTCCCAAATATTCCCATGGGGGGTTGGAGGCTGCTCTGCTCAGGTCAGCCCCCAGTGCAGGGTGCAAACCCCTTCCTGCAGAGCTTTCCCAGGATGGCAACAGGGAATAACCCAGCACGTTCCATCCTTTCTGTGATTCCCTGATTCCATGGAGATCTCCTGAGCTGGGCTCAGACATGGACTTTTCACTGCACCTCATCCCTGGGTGAGTGCAGAAGTTCTGGGTCAGGACTGAGCCCACAGCTCTGCATCTCCCTCCACCCCCAGCTCATTAAACTCGGGACAGAATGAACCCTGCAGGCTGGGCTTTGGAGCTCCAGTTGGATAACTTGGGGAAGATCATTGCAGTTCAATGTGAAAAAAGAACATTTGGAGGTTTCCCTCAAATAATAAAAGAAGGAAAGTGATGGTTTTGTCAGTGGAGTGGCACAGCTACACTTACTGGGAGATCTTCAATCTTTTTTGTGTTTCTTTTTACGCTTTGGAATACTGGTATTGCATTTCCCTCAACTCTGGAGAAAAAGGTAATTTCAAAACATAAAACCAGGATAAAAACTATTGAAATAAAACTCACTGCCTTTGTCATTTCTCCATCCTCCTCCTGGCAGTTAAATCCAAAATATTAATAAACTGTTAACTGTTGCCTCAGAATTTCCTGGGATTTAAACCCTTTGTGTTTGGCACACCTGGGGACTCATCCATCCAGTGTTCCCTGGAAATAAATTCGCTGCTGGGAATTCGGCCCAGGGCCACTGAATTGTGTTTTTTCCTTTGTTCTCCAGGTCATGAGCATCCTGCTGCTGATCGAATATTCCCTGGAGGTGGCCAACGGGAAGGGCTTCTGCAAAGACCTGGACAAGGATTACTTCAGAATTGGTGGGTCCTGGGAATTCTGGGAAGCAGCTGTGGGGCAAGGAGGGATCCCTCAGTCCTGCATTGCTCCCTCTGCCTTTTCCATCAAAGAATTTGGGATTCTGAGTGGATGCAGACTCAGGAAGCTCAGGAAGGAATTTAGGTTCTGTTCGGGGTTTGCTTTAGGCCAAGGCTGTGTTGGAGAGCAATGTGGAGTGCAGAGAGGTTTTTACTTCAGGATCAGCCCAAACTCTTCAGCACCTGCAGAGTCCTTCAGCTCCCTCTGGAATTTCCTGTGGATTCCCCTGGCAATCCTGCTTTCCCTTCCTCTCCCTTTTCCCCAGCTGTGGATTATTCCAGCCTCACACACACTCCTGACTTCCTTCACATTCTGGGCATTTCCAGGGAAACACTGAACTGTCTGAGAACTCTTCAATGGACAGAGGGGATAAATCCCACCTCACACTGATCCCATGGATGTGTGGGCTTTGGGACACTCCACCAACACACCAACACCCCTGCATGCCATGGAACCATTCCCATGGAACCATTCCCATAGAACCATTCCCATGGAGCCATTCCCGTGGAACCATTCCCATAGAACCATTCCCATGGAGCCATTCCTGTAGAACCATTCCCACGGAGCCATTCCCATAGAACCATTCCCGTGGAGCCATTCCCATAGAACCATTCCCACAGAACCATTCCCATGGAACCATTTCCATGGAGCCATTCCCACGGAGCCATTCCCATGGAACCATTCCCACAGAGCCATTCCCACAGAACCATTCCCATAGAACCAATCCCATAGAATCGTTCCCATGGAGCCGTTCTCATAGAACCATTCCCATGTAACCATTCCCATAGAACCATTCCCACAGAGCCATTCCCATGTAACCGTTCCCATAGAACCATTCCCACAGAACCATTCCTGTCGAACCATTCCCATAGAACTATTCCCACAGAGCCATTCCCATAGAACCATTCCCATGGAGCCATGGAACCATTCCCACAGAACCATTCCCATAGAACCATTCCCATAGAAACATTCCCATGGAGCCATGGAACCATTCCCATACAACCATTCGCATAGAACCATTCCCATAGAGCCATTCCCATGGAGCCATTCCCATGGATCCCCTGTCTGTCAACTGCACAGAGCCACCCCACGCCTCCCTCCTCCTGTGACCCCCATTCCCAGATTTTCCCAGCCCCTGGTGTATTTTTCCAGAACACTGGTGGCTGGAAGAGGCAGCAAAGCTGTCCCATAGCTCACAATTCCCGAAGGATTGAGTTTCTCCAGAAAGATCCAGCTCTGATCCTTGCAGAGCTGTCTCATGAGGTGCCATCTGAAAAAAACAACTCCCCAAACATTGCCCAAGCAGGATGTTCTGCAGGAGCTGTTTGGAAACAAGTGCAGGGAGGTTTTCCTTTCTTGAGTAAATTTCCGGGTAAAACCACAAGCTGAGATAACCCTGGGAGCAAAAGAAGGAACCCAGGGCCCGTCCCTGCCCCGTCCATGCCCACAGGGAGAAAAACACAACCCCTGGCAGCCAGGAATTGCTGTTCCCTGCTTTTCCAGAGAGGCTTTTCCTGGGCTGAAAATTCCCTGTAGGTGGAGGAAAAGGAGGCTGAGTACAGATTCCTGCACATCCCAAACTCTCCTGTCCCCAGGATAGGAGTCAGGAATAGGGAAAAGCACCAAACCAGGAGTAGGCACTGCCTGGTGAAGTTACAAAAGCTGGCTTCATGTTTTTTCCAAGGCAAGAGGCAGCACTGGGATCCCCCAGGGCTGTTTGACATCAGCACTCAAAGGTTTGGTTCACCCAACAGAATCACGGAATGTCTGGGTTGGAAGGGACTTTAATCACCCAGCTCCAAGGGGAAGGGCATCAGCAGTGAGCAAAAAATGGGAATTTGGGTGAGTCCCTGATAGGATCCCGAGCAAGGGGCAGTGCAATGGTTCCCATGTTTCCCATGCAGCAATATTCCCAAATATTCCCATGGGGGGTTGGAGGCTGCTCTGCTCAGGTCAGCCCCCAGTGCAGGGTGCAAACCCCTTCCTGCAGAGCCTTCCCAGGAAATAACCCAGCAGGAATAACCCAGCAGGAAATAATCCAGCAGGCTCCAGAGACAGGGCTGGGATCAACACAAGGAAACTGGGAACATCCATCCATCCATCCATCCATCCATCCATCCATCCATCCATCCATCCA
>VWZS01005826.1:649008-710314 GCA_013397075.1 Rhabdornis inornatus | reverse complement strand
CATCCATCATCCATCCATCATCCATCCATTCCTGTAAAACATTTTCCCACTTTCAATTTTTGATGAGAATTGAAGAACTTGATTCACGTGTGAGCTCAAGGGTTTCCTTCCGCTTTCAGGGTTTGGTTGTTTTGCTGTTTAGGGAGGGGTTTGGGTTGTTTTTTGGTCTGGGTTGGTTTTTCTGGGATTTTTGGGGGTTCTTTTTTGGTTTTGCTTTTGTTTTTTGTTTTTGCTTTTGCTTTTTGTTTTTTTATTGGTTTGGGAGTTTTGTTTGTTTGGGTTGTTTGTTTTTGTTTGGTTGGGGGTTTTACTTCTTTATTTGGGATTTCGTTTCTTGGGGTTTTTGTTTGGGTTTTTTTTGGTTCTGTTTTTTGGGGTTTTTTTTTGTTGTTTTGGGGCTTTGGGATTTTTTGTTTAGGATTTTTTGGTTTTGTTTTTTGGTTATTTTTTATTTGTTGGTTAGAAGTCTTGTTTGTTTGGGTTTTTGGGGTTTTTTTGTTTGTTGGTTTGGGGCTTTGTTTGGGATTTTTGTTTGTTCAGGATTTTGTGGTTTTGTTTTTTGGTTGTTTTTTTTTGTTTGTTTGTTGGTTTGGAGTCTTGTTTGGGTTTTGTTTGTTTATTTGGGGGTTTGTTTGTGGTTTTGTTTGGCTTTTTGTTTGTTTGTTGTTTCTTTGTTTTGCTTGTTGGGGGGGTGTTTGGTTTTTTTTGGTTGTGTTTTTTGGGTTTTGTCCATGGCACCACCCCATCCCTGCCACCAGCAGGGACGGTGACTCTGTTTCCTGGGAACAAACAGGAGGCAGCCAGCTTGAGGGAAGTTGTTTTTCCTTGGTTTTCCTTTCCTTTCCATCCCTTTGTGGTTGTGGGGTTGTGGGGGTTTTGTTTCTTTGTTGTTTTGTTTGCGGGGTTTTGATCCAGGTTCTGCTTGGAAAATCCGGCTGGGCAATTAGCTGGCAATGGCCACTTCCCAATTAATTAGGGATCCTGCCAGAGAGCTGGAGCAGGAGACCATGGAGACAGAGGCAGGAAAACGTGGCTGTGCCTTATCCCAGAAAATCCCGGAAAAAGGAGAGAAATCCTCTCTGAGCAAACTCCTGAATGCTGATGCTGGGCGAAACCAGAGGAAAAGGCTTTGGGAGTTTGGCTTTTAATGGGATTGGGATTGGCTGCTTTAGGGAAAAGGCTTTGGGAGTTTGGCTTTTAATGGGATTGGGATTGGCTGCTTTAGGGAAAAGGCTTTGGGAGTTTGGCTTTTAATGGGATTGGGATTGGCTGCTTTAGGGAAAAGGCTTTGGGAATTTGGCTTTTAATGGGATTGGGAATGGCTCCTTCAGGGCTGGTCCCACAATGGGGGAGTCTGGCTCCTTTGTGAGGCTCTGTTTTGGCTTTAGGCTGTTCCCTGTTAATCTTTGGCTCTTTGTGTGCCACGTCCCAGCCTTGGTTCCACTCCCCTGCTCCTCGAAGGTGGGGTTGTTGTTCTGCCGTGGAATTCCAGCTTTCCCACCCCCCTGGCAGCAGAAGGAAAGCCGCAGTGCTGCCCGTGGAGGGAGCTGTCCTTTGTGTTCCTGATTTCTCCAGGAGGCAAAGCCCTTTCCCCCCTCCGTCCCTGCTCTCCCTCGGGGTTTGCTGAGTTTGGGGGTTCTCTCTTCATTGTTTTACGGAGATTTCTTCCTCCTCTGGGTCTCAATTCTCACGAGCTGGGGAGGAGCAGCTCCTGCCTTGGGGTTTTGTCAGGTTATGAGGAAAATGAGGAAAAGCTGTTTCCTTGCTTTGCACCACCACAGCCCTCCTTTCCTGGTGCGGGATAATTTGGATCATTCCCTGTATCCCACCCCTCAGATGGCTCCATTCCCCCTCAGATCAGCTTTTTTGGCTTCCTGGTGGTTGCAGCCTCCCCAGAGGGCTTTGCCCCCAAGCCTGAGGAAGGAAGAGACTCCTCGTGCTGGGGGGAGGAAGTGCTGGGCGGAGCTTCTTTCCACACTGAAGGTTTCCCATCAGCAAAGCTCATTTCTGGAGGAGATTTCAAGAGGAGACAGCAGGGGAATTGAAGATCCCTTTTGTATCAATTGAAATGAATTTAAATTGCATTTAAATGAACTCTGTCAGCAGAGGGAGGATGGGAGGGGTGGCACTGCTGCTGCCACCTGCCCACGTGTGGCTCTGGAAGGTCTTCAACAAACCGGAATTGTTCCAGAGATTCTCGTGACATTTTTAGTCCTTTCTTGAGCTGGGGGTAGATTTGTGTCCCTTTGCCCTGGAGGGAATCTTTGCATTTCTCCCTAAACACAGCAAATGTCCAAATTCTGATAAAGCTGTGACAGTTATCAGTGTTGGGGTCACCTGCCTGAAAAACAGGGACAGGATTCTCTGCCTTGACTTCATTGGGAATGATTTTATCCTCTTGGCAAAAAAAAAAAAAAAAAGAGAGAAAAAGAAAGAAATGTAATTAAGAAATATTCACTGGAATAAAGAATACCTACTTCTAGAAAGGGAATAAAGGATGATGTGGGGTCTGCCCAAGCACTGAAATCTTCCCTCACCGAAGGGGGACCAAAGTTCCAGGTGAACACTCAGAGCTGGGGGAGATGGAGACGAATTTTCCTGGGGGTAAAAGGGTGATATGGAACAGTAAAGGATTTCAGAGCAGCTGGAATATGACAGGAATTCTACAGGCACAATTCCCAGAGTTCTTTATGAAAAGAAGGATATGAAAAGGGAGAGTGATGAATAAAACAGAGTTAGGCACTGGATTTATTAATGGTTGTGTGGAATATCCTCAGCTGGAAGGGACCCCCAAGGATCACCAGTCCTGTGCACCTGTGGGAAGGATCAGCTGCTTTAAAAAAACACAGAAAAATGAAAACTTTGGCTCTTTTCTAGCAGAATGAAACACCTTCTTGAAGCATTTAAGAATTGAAGAACCCACACTGGCCAGTGCTCTTTTAAACTCAGGTGAAACAGAGGAAAGGAGTTGGAGGAGGCTCTGGGAAAGGTTATGCAGAGGCAGATAAAAAAAAAAAAAAGCAGCAGAGTTTTGCCTCTGGAGAGGTGAATCAGCACCAGGGCAGGCTGTGCTTCCCGGAGGGAAAAGTGCTTCCAGGCAAAGGTTGAGCAGGAACTCCATGGATATAAAATGTCACCCCCTGCACCCAAAGCAGCTGCCAAAAATCACCCTAAAGCCCCTCACGTTGTATTTTGGAGGTGTCCCTTGCATCCCAGAGCTGCAGAGTTGGGGGGAGAGATCCCCCCTGACCCTGCCTAGCCTCACCACTGGTGGGGGGTTAAAATTCTTGCTCCTCTTGGAGAGGCTCTGAAGATCCTTCAGCATTTCGCTGCTGGTTCCTTTATCTGCCTTTCAGTCTATAAATAATTTCCAGCTCAGAGCTGTGAGCCAAAAGCCCTGTGGGCTTTTTTAACACTTCCTTTTGTAGCCTGGGATATTTAACATTTCAGGCCTTGGTTCCCTTGAGCTCACAACCTGCATGGCCTGATGGATACAGGAACTTCAAAGGGAAGAAAAATGGGTGTAAAAAGGGAAAGGAGGGTTAATTCCAGCGGCATGGCATGAATTCCTCCACAGACACAATTCTTGGTGCCAGGCTGAGCTCTCCCTTAGGGGTGTGATGGAGTTGGGACATCTTTTGGTGATGTGGTGATTCCTGTTATCATTTTTATCCTTTTCAGCTGATATCACCACCAGTTTCCTGCTGATCCTCATGTTGTTTATCATCAGCTTCCACCTCCTGTTCGGGGTGATCAAGGTACGTTCCCCACAAATGACAGTCAGGGTTTGGATGGTGCTCACTGGAATTATGGTTAGAAAAAAAACAGGAAACCCACCAGAATCCCAGAATCACACAGGGATAAAAGAAAGATAAAATCCCAGAATCAGAGAATCACACAGGAAAAAAGGCAGATAAAAATCCCAGAATCACACAGGGAAAAAAAGCAGATAAAAATCCCAAATCAGAGAATCACACAGGGAGAAAGGCAGACAAAAATCTCTGAATCACAGAATCCTATAGGGAAAAAGGCAGATAATAACATCTCCAGCTTCCCGAGGGGGAGAGGGACTGATTTGAAGCCTCAAGTTCTCGTGAAAAGCTTCAAACACCCAAATTTACCAAATCTAGGCAACATTTCCGTCCAGGCTATGTTTCACATTAAATGAAGGAGATTTTATGATTTAGAGAGGTTTTCTTGCCTTGTTTCCTTGCTCTGTTGCAGGTCAGGTCCCATGAGAGAGCTGTCACTGCCCTGTTGCACCAGGGCAACATTTCCCAGTTCAGGAGGAGGAATGGCCAGGCCTTGGGGTGGGAAGCCCAGGAATGTGAGGGTGGCAGAGTTCTAAGTATTAAATGCCACCCAAATAACCCAGTTCTCTCTCTGCAGAGGTAAATTTTAGGGACAGTCAGATGACAGCTCTGATGGGAAGTGCCAATGTCACAGAGTGAGAATACACAGGAATTTTCCAAAGGGGTAAAAAATATCAGCACCGATGCCCTGTTTTCTCTGGATCAGTTGTCACTGAAATCAGAAATTCCAGGGAAGTTTAATTCTTGGAGCACCATCTAAGTCCTTCCAGGTGTTGGCAGCTGGTCTCAATTCCCACTTGGAATGGAAATAACCGGTGCTGCTTTTCCTCCTCAGAAGAGGGAGCGGTTCCTGATCCCCTTCCTGGCTCTGCAAGTCATTGATTTCCTCCTCAGCCTCCTGACCATGTTCAGCTCCTACATCCAGGTTCCAGTGGTCATCTCCATGTCCTCCTCCCTGGGCCACACGGTGGGTGACAGCTCCTCCTCCTCCTCCTGGGGGGTTGGGTGACAGCTCCTCCTCATGGGGGCTCTCGGGAGCTGGGGAATGCATGGAATGGAGGATGGGATCCTTACCTGGGGTGGTTCCTCATGGAAGCATTTAGGTTGGAATGAAGGATGGTTACCCTGGGCTGTGGTTTGTCATGGAATCCTTCAGGATGGAAAATACCTTTAGGGTCCTCGAAGGTTGAAATGAAGGATCATTTTGAGCTGTGGTTCTTCATGGAATCCATTAGGATGGACTAAAGGATCATTACCTGGGGCTGTGGTTTGTCATGGAATCCTTTAGGCTGGAAAATATCTTTAGGGTCCTGGAAGGTTGGAATGCAGGATCATTACCCTGGGCTGTGGTTCTGCATGGAATTCTTTAGGTTGGACTAAAGGATCTTTACCTGGGGTTGTGGTTTGTCATGGAATCATTTAGGATGGAGTAAAGGATCATTACCTTGGGCTGTGGTTCTTCATGGAATCATTTAGGCTGGCAAAAAGATTTAGGGTCCTGGAAGGTTGGAATGAAGGATGGTTACCTTGAGCTGTGGTTTACCATGGAATCCTTTAGGTTGGAGTAAAGGATTGTTATCTTGGGCTGTGGTTTGTCATGGAATCCTTTAAGCTGGAAAAGACCTTTAGGGTCCTGGAAGGCTGGAATAAAGGATGGTTACCCTGAGCTGTGGTTCTTCATGGAATAATTTAGGCCGGACTAAAGGATCTTTATCCAGGGCTGTGGTTTGTCATGGAATCCTTTAAGCTGGAAAAGACCTTTAGGGTCCTGGAAGGCTGGAATGAAGGATCATTGCCTTGGGCTGTGGTTTGTCATGGAATCCTTTAGGATGGGAAAGACTTTCAGGGTCCTGAATCCAGATGTGAGGTGGTTTTGTCTGTAGCCAATCTTTGGAGGCTGAAGGAAGCCAGTGGCAGCTGGGATATTTATTTTCCCCTGTCTTGGAATGTTGATTTTCTCCTGGCTTTGAGGGAGGTGGCTCTGGGTGTGCCCTGACAGGAGGGGTTTGCTGGAGATAAACTGGGAATGTCACTGCTCTGGCCAGAGGCTTCTGTGGAGCTCAGGTGAAGAAACCACAGACAGTTTGCTCAGTCTTTGGGCCAGCAGAAGGGAAGGTTTGGGTTGATTTTAAGGGAATTTAGTGGCTTAGACTCGGTGTGAACCAACCACAGGCTCTGTGTAAAGTGGGAATAATCTGTAGAAGTGACCCAATCCTGTGATTGTAACCCAGCTCCTGTCCCCTCAGCAGGGCCACTCCAGGACTCCCCTGCTGGCGCTGCAGCTGCTGGATTTCTGCCTGAGCATCCTCACGCTGTGCAGCTCCTACATGGAGGTGCCCACCTACCTCAGCCTCAAGCCTGTGGACAGTGGGGTAGGTCTGGGCCCTGCTCATTTTCCACACTGGGAGCTCCTGTAAATTCCCATTCCATGGCTCTGCAGCTTCTCTGGCCTCTCTGGAACATCCAGAACTGCTCAGGTTGACAACAAAGAGGGTTTTCCATGTTCTCCCCAGCGCTGTTCCTGACTGACAGCTCCCGTGTTCCATAAAAATACACCTTGTTTCCCCTTGTAGCAACCTGATGGATGCAAATCGCAGAGCAGTGATTCAGGCAGAGCTGCCTAAATGGCAAATACCTCAAATTTCATCTTTATTAAACAGTCATGTTTAATAAATCCCACGCCAGTGTTGTTATGAGTAGATGGAGCCATCACATTCCTAGGGAAGGATAGAGACACTGATTTAAGGCCCTGCAATCATGGTCCCAAGTTTCTCCCTCCAGAGAAAAGAGCAGGAAAATCCCAGGCAGGTGGCAAAAGTGGAAATTAAAATTGTAAAAGTTCTCATTTAAACAGGGCTTTGCCCATAGAGTGGAAACAGCAGGAGGAAAACGTTATCCCTGTGATCCTGCTGCCAGTGCAAATCCTTCGCTCCTTGTTCTGCCTGAACGCTGAGCCCCTCTCTGTGGGTGCCCCTGGCAGAGGGAACGAGTTTTTGGGATGACACCTTCTCCCTTTTCCCCCAGGGCTCTTTGCCAGCCCTGCAGAAGCTGCCAGCAGAGGAGTACACCAGAGTGATGATCACCTTCACCATCGCCTTCGTGGCCGTGCTCTTCCTCAAGGTAAAAGGCTCTGAAGTCAGGGTCTCCCAGAAAAACTCGGCTTTAATCCTCTCCCAAATCTGCCTTGTCGGGCTCTCCTCGGGCACAGGGGGAGCTGTGTCTCTCTGGTTTATCTAAATCCCTGCCTTTACTCTGCTGTGTGTGTTACCAAGCAAAACCCCTCTTAGATCCCCAAATCATCACTGCCCATTCCTCTCCAGAAGAAGAAGGCTGAAAACAAACACAGCAAAATCTTCTGCTGTAATGTGCCCAAATAAATGAGATTATTGAGATTATATGAGATTATTTTCCCAAACATCTCCTTTTACACTTCTGTGTAAGTTACCAAGCAAAATCTCTCTTATATCCCCAAATCATCACTGCCCATTCCCCTCTAGAAGGAGAAAAAGGTTGAAAACAAGCACAGCAAAGTCCTCTGCTGTAATGTGCCCAAATAAATGAGATTATTGAGCAGCAGGTGAGATCTTCCATTGGGTACTCACCCAGAGTGGTTGTGCCCACTCTGATGGGAGTAGGGTTCTCCACCCTGATACTCCCAAAGTTCATTAAAACCAGGAGCCAAACCCTGCTGGTGCCTCAGGAAGCTCCACTGCAGAGATTTTTTACTCTTTTGTTGCTTCAGTGGCTCAGAGAACTGATTTTTCACCTTCAGCCCCACAAAGAAAACCAGATTGTTCCAGGTACTTGGGCAGGAAGTGCTGCTTGTGAATTGGAAACCGTTTTATATTCTGAGCCTTGCAGGTGGGCCAGATAAGGCAGTGAGGAGTGAGAGTTTTGTATGGATGCACTGCAGGCATGGCTTTAAAATCTCTTTTAGTATTTGCATGGAGTGTGCAGCAGGAAGGAGATAACCCCGAGCCCAGCTGGCAGGAATCTCCCTGACCTGGCAAATGGATTAATTGGAATTTTCCACAGTTTTACCCACAAAATGCTGGATTTGCAATGGGTTTTTGTGCTGGGGTTTTAAGAGGAGGGATGGGGTGGGATAATAAAACCCACAGGACTCCTGGTCTACTAAACTCCCCAAAAAGCCATCAGGGCCCCCATCCTTTAATCCCAGTGCCAATCCCTCTCATCTTCCGTGGGTAAAATCCCATGGAATTCTCTCCCTGCAGCCTCCCAGCTCAGGGCAGCACGGGGCTGGGTGTGCATTACCTGTGGTGGCAGAATCAGCTCAAAATTCCTTGGAAAAAATATTCCAAGGGCAGGGTGATGCTGCCATGGCACGTTGAAGGCAATTCCTGTGCTGGTTTCTGCACCCACGGGTGATCCCAAATCCATGGAGTGATTTTGGGTCCTGCCATGGCAGGAACAGCTTCCACTGCCCCAGGGTGCTCCAGCCTGGCCTTGGACACTTCCAGGGATGGGAGGGGCAAATATTCCAACAATCTTTATCTCACTTTGGAATCACAAAGTCCTCCAGCACCACAGGGATAAGAAAGCAGAAATTAAGAGGAATAAAACATTCCTTGTGATTTTGATTTATTTCAAAACTGAAATCAGGGAATGCATTCCTTTGTTGTGTGATTTTAATTTATTTCAAAATCAAAATCGGGGTGTGCATTCCTTTGTGGTATGATTTTATTTTAAAACCAAAATCAAGGAATGCATTCCTTTGCTGTGTGTTTTTTATTAATTTCAAAGCCAAAATTGAGGAACGAAGTCCTTTGTTGTGTGATTTTTATTTCAAAACCAAAATCACAGAGTGCATTCTTTTGCTGTACGATTTTTATTTATTTTCTAGATTTCCTGGGGTTTTTTCATGGATGAGTGAAGGTTTTCACCCAGTTTCTGTGACAGCTCCAGCTTTGCTCTCTGGAAGAGGCTTTGGAAGCAGGAAGGGTTTTGCAATATTCCCAAAAGATGCTCAAAGTTTGGATTTGCCTCCAATCTCTGGAATGTTGAGATTGAAATGTCTGAGCTGAAAAAATCATTCCTTTTTTCTCTCTTTGTCTTGGCTTCGTGTCAACACAAACAGCCCCCATTGTCCTGGGAATGCTCAGCTGCACAGCCCAGCTTTGGGGTCTGTGGCTCCCTGTGCTCCCTGGAAATCCCAACTGCTCCCAGCACATTCCCAGGCCAACACAAACACCAGGCACACGACTCTGCCGTGCTGCCTGAGCAGGGAAAATATTGATTTAACAGGGCCAGTCCCACAGACCCCGCTTATGTCCCTGGGCCACAACCCCTCAATCAATGTTTTTTCCTCAGAAAAGCTCCATTTATTGCATGGATAAATCCATGGGGTGCCAGGAGGTCCTGTCAGGGAGGTGCAAAAAAGGGATTTTGCTGAAGGAAGGGATTTTTGGGGCAGTCCTTGGATCTCTGTGGTGCCTCTGGTGCTTTCCTGAGGCATCCAGACTTTGTAACCTGCTCCGAAAAATCAAAGCCATTATTTCCTTTCCTACCTCTGGATATTGTGATCTCAGAAGTGTCCAATGTTGTGTTTAATGGATTTTATGTTTAATCACTTTATTTTTATTGGATTATTGATCCCAGTTCCACCTCAGCGTTTTGAATTCATGGAATCCAGACTTTGTGACCTGCTCCGAAAAGTGACATCAGGGCCACAATTTCCTTTCCTAGTCAGGATATTGTGATCTCAGTGTTGTGTTTAATGGATTTTATATTTAATTACTTCATATATACTGGATTCCCAGCCCCACCTCAGTTCTGAATTCATGGAATCATCACATTCCTAGGGAAGGATGGAGACAAAGATTTAAGGCCCTGGGATCATGGTCCCAAACTTTTCCCTCCAGAAAAAAGAGCAGGAAAATCTCAGGCCAGTGGCAAGAGTGGAAATGCCCTTTTTGCCCTGCAGTGCCATGGGAAAATGTCCTTTTCCTTCCCTTTTCCCTCTTTTCCAGGCCTACATGTTCAAGTGTGTCCTGACCTGCTTCAAGTACATCAAAGCCAGCAACAGGGAGGAGGTGAAAGTGGAGCCGCACACAGTGGAAAAGGTGAGGAAAAGTGAATTTACTCCTGAAAGTGGACCCAACAGAGGAAAAGGTGAGGAAAAAATGAGTTTATTCCTGGAAGTGGAGACACAGGCAGTGGAAAAGGTGAGGAAAAGTGAATTTACTCCTAAAAGTGGACCCAAAACAGTGGGAAAGGGGCATAAAAGTGAATTGATTCCTGAAGATGGACTCAAAATCAGAGGGAAAGTTGAGAAAAAGTGAATTTATTCTGTGCACAGGAATCCTTTAGACTGGTGATCCTTATCTCTGCTTTCTTGGGATTGGAGAGAATTTCCAGCCCTTCAAATCCCCAGTAGCAAGTGCTAACAATCAGTTTTTAATTACAGTATATCCATTTAATTTTTCTTCTGCCTAAAATCTTCAAAGTCAATGCGCAAGGAAGGTGAAACTCAGGCACAGCAGATAGGTGGGAATGGATTCCCTGTGATCCCTGATCCAGGAATTCGGGGTTAATTCCAGCTGGACTTTGGTTTCCATAGCTAAAAGTGTTTAAAATGAGCCTTTACTTCACCTTTCTGTCTGAGAGTTTTGGATTTTCAATGTTGTAAGGATGGATGGGAAGGGAAGAGGGAGGGACATGGAATGGTGAGGGCATGGAATGGTGAGGGTTGGCAATACTGAGGGATGTGGAATGGTGAGGGTATGGAATGGTGAGGGATATGGAATGGTGAGGGATGTGGAATGGTGAGGGTATGGAATGGTGAGGGATATGGAATGGTGAGGGACACGGAATGGTGAGGGATATGGAATGGTGAGGGCATGGAATGGTGAGGCATATGAAATGCTGAGGGATATGGAATGGTGAGGGCATAGAATGGTGAGGGTTGGCAATACTGAGGGATGTGGAATGGTGAGGGTATGGAATGGTGAGAGTAGGGAATGGTGAGGGACACGGAATGCTGAGGGATATGGAATGGTGAGGGATGTGGAATGGTGAGGGTATGGAATGGTGAGGGATATGGAATGGTGAGGGATGTGGAATGGTGAGGGATGTGGAATGGTGAGGGATGTGGAATGGTGAGGCATATGGAATGCTGAGGGTTGGGAATGCTGAGGGCTTGGAATGCTGAGGGTTGGGAATGCTGAGGGTTTGGAATGCTGAGGGTTGGGAATGCTGAGGGCTTGGAATGCTGAGGGTTGGGAATGCTGAGGGTTTGGAATGCTGAGGGTTGGGAATGCTGAGGGCTTGGAATGCTGAGGGTTGGGAATGCTGAGGGTTTGGAATGCTGAGGGTTGGGAATGCTGAGGGCTTGGAATGCTGAGGGTTGGGAATGCTGAGGGTTTGGAATGCTGAGGGTTGGGAATGCTGAGGGCTTGGAATGCTGAGGGTTGGGAATGCTGAGGGTTTGGAATGCTGAGGGTTGGGAATGCTGAGGGCTTGGAATGCTGAGGGTTGGGAATGCTGAGGGTTTGGAATGCTGAGGGTTGGGAATGCTGAGGGCTTGGAATGCTGAGGGTTGGGAATGCTGAGGGTTTGGAATGCTGAGGGTTGGGAATGCTGAGGGCTTGGAATGCTGAGGGTTGGGAATGCTGAGGGTTTGGAATGCTGAGGGTTGGGAATGCTGAGGGCTTGGAATGCTGAGGGTTGGGAATGCTGAGGGTTGGGAATGCTGAGGGTTGGGAATGCTGAGGGCTTGGAATGCTGAGGGTTGGGAATGCTGAGGGCTTGCTTTTATCTTGGCAAATCTGCTGAGCCCAGTCTTGCCAGCAGTGGTGCCCCAGCTGTGCCCCTCTGCAAAATTCCTCAGCTTTCCTTGGGAATGAGGCTGGGATTCTGCACGTTCAGGAGCCCTGGGCCAGTCACTGTCCAGGGAATGGGGGTGTCCAGGAATGTCTCAGGGAACGAGGGTGCCACTGGCACAAGGATCCAACCCTGCTGCCCCCAGCTCTGCTGGATTCCTGCCCTCTGAGCCCTGAACCCACGAGGTTCTCTGTCCCTGATGGAAGCAGGCAGGATGGAATCCCTGTGACCCCACAACCTTTGATCTCTTCCAGGCCGTGCTGCCATCCTATGAGGAAGCTCTGGAACTGCCTTCCAAGGATTCCCCCCCTCCCTACGTGAGGGTGTGAGCCAGCCCGGGGGCAGAGGTGGCTCTGGGTGCTGCTGGTGCGTGTCCCCTCCCAGCAGAGCCCCAGTCCTCACCCCACAGCAGTTCCCAGCCTTTCCCAGCCAGATCCTGCCAGGGAACTGCTGGAGTGTGGTCCCGCTCTGGCACTTTCCTGCCTCTGGTTCCCATCCCTGAATCTGGGATTTGGCCTCTGTGGAGTGCAGGGCTGGCCTGAGCCCTGCCAGCTTTGCTCTGTGCCACCAGGGTGGTGTTTCTGCTCTGGCTCAGCTCTGAGACCTTTAGGAAGTGGGATGAAGGGATGAACAGGGAAGGAATTTTCTCTGGGATAACCCAGCCCTGCAGCTCCACCAGCCAGAATTCCTACAGCAAAGGGATAAGCCAAAAATCCTCCAGGAACTGCAGCTCTCACCCTGTCTGCTTGTGATGATTGACAGCAACCCAGAATATCAGCCCAGCATTGCTCTGCCATTTCATACCTGAGTGGGTGCATTTTTCTGTGCTGTTATGGGACTTGGAAGATGAGTTTCAATTAAAATAAAAATGTTAATGGCTTCCAAACTGTGAGTCTGGTTTCTGAGTGAAGGAAGAAATAATTTGATTTCTAAAAAAAATTAGTGAGCAAAAAAATGGTGCTTTGACCTTGGCCTGATCTTTTCTCACGCTTGTGCTCTTGCAGAGGAAAAGCTGATATTTCCATTTCAATTTCCTCTCAAAGCCTGCCTCTGTGCCTTATCAGCAGTGATAAGGATCTGTGGCCTGTTCACAGTGACTCTGCACAGCTCAGGCCCTGCAGATGTCACTGATGGCGCTGCTGATGTCCCTGGTATTCCACACCTGCTCCCCTCTCGGGATCATTTCCTGCTCTTTTCAAACATCACAGCATGAAAAATGTGGGGTTTTCTCAGTCTTAAATAAAGTCTCCATTCCAGCCTCATGCAGAGCTTGGATCACAGCCCAGGGGGGCTGCTCTGCTCTGCTCTGAACCAGCACAAATCAGGCTTCAATGGAATATTTCACAGCAAACTTCAGTGGAATATTTGCAGAGGATGAATAAGAAATGTGGTGCTGCCTCTGCTCTTTTCCCTGGATGTGCACTTCTGTAACGGGGATGAAGAGGATGATGTAGCTTGTGTATTTGCCAGCTGATTTTCCCATCAAGGGGGGATAATTCCATTTTTCTGTGCTCCATCCCCTTGTTCTGGGCACCAGGATGCTCCACAGAGGACCTGGAGTCTGGAAGGGTGCCCTGAATGACACCTCAGTGGCTCCAGTGCTTTTAAACATGCTCAGAAATCACCCCCAAAAGCACAAACCACTCCAATCCTCCAAGCAGAAAATCAATTTTCTGCCCCCACATCTGCCACTTGTTTAAATGTAACCAAAGAGCAAGAAGAGCAACTCAAAATCCAACCAGGAATCTTTGCAGGAGAGCCCAGATTATTGCAGCAAGGCCCAGCCCAGTCTCCTGCTTATTCTGTGGTGAGATTAAAAACAATCTTTGAATTATTAATCAAATTGGTTACTGAACATTGCACACATCTCTTGGTCACAGCCTCAGGACCAGGCTGGGTGCTGGAGCTGTTCTCATTCCTCACCTTGAGGAATCACCTCAATTCTCAATCCTCACCTCCTCCAGGCCTGGAGTAGAGATGTGCTGGAATGGGCTGCCCGGGTGGAGATTCCCTTTGGAAAATCCTGCCCTGAACATTCCTTATCAGAGCCTGGGATGCTGTGGGACAGCTCTGGGACATCTGAGCAGGCTCCTCCCACCAAAATCCCATTAACTGGGGCTGCCCAAACGTGGAATGCTGGCAATTCCCTTGGTTTCCAGACCAAACCAGGGTTCCTCAATGTGATCCCACTAAACCCTGTTAAATCCCCTCCTCCACCTCTTTCAATGGTTCTGAATCTCCTACTAATTAAATTCCTGCTAACAATGGGGAATGCTCCTGGCTGTTGAGTGGCTGCAGCAGGGTAAATCACTCCTGGGCCTCTTGCTTTAATTGACTTTGCTAATAGAGCTGCAGTAGCTCAGATATGGTCAGGACGTGTCTGGCAGACACGGGGTTGGTTCAGTGTGGGTTCACACCTGGTCTAACTGAGCCTGGTTCTAACCAAGCCAGCCCGTCTCCTGCCTGGGGCTTTCCCTCCAGGGCTCAGCATTCCAGCATCCCAGTTCCCCGTGAGAGCCTCCAAACCCCCCTGATAAATGTGATAAAATGTGTGGATTTATTGTGAGTTCCCAGCCAGGCCAGGCTGAGCTCGAGACAGGACGTGGGCTTGGTTTTCTGGAATGTCACAGAGCTTGGCCAACACAAACTGAGCCCAGCCTGGCCCAGGCCCAGGCTGCTCACGAGCCCCACCACGGCCCCACCAGTGCTGGGCTTGAGGCTGAGAAAAGACCCTTTTAAATGGCCCTGTTATTCTGGTTTGGCCTCTCCAAACTGATTTACTGATGTCTCCCCAGCCCAGGCTGAGACCCAGCTCACACAAAGGTCTCAGCGCTGCTCCAAGCTTGATTTTGGTCAGCGCAGAGGAGAAATGAGCAGCTGTTCTCTGGTGGAGAGGGAAGACTGAGCTGAGGATTGAGCCAAGGGTCTCAGCACTGGCAGCACAGATAAATGAGAGGGTCTTGACTGCACCAACACCATCTCCTGGAGTCTGAGATGTTCCTGGACTCCAGGGATGATCATTAAATTCCCTGGCTGCCTGTGACTTTTTCCACCCAGCAAAAGCTCCAGTGGAAAACTGGATTTTCTGGAACACTCCTGTCAATGCAAGTATTTTGCAACGATTATGGATGGGTTTGGAACAACCTGGGGTAGTGGAAAGTGACCTTACCCATGGTGAAATAAACAAAGGGCAAGGATACCAGCTCCTCTCCAATGCCTTTACTGAGTAACCAACTCCAGGTAGCGAGGCCCAGCAGCCACATGCACCACCCGCTGCCCCCGATGGATGATCCAGAGCAGCAGCAATTCAGCTTTGCTGGGCAGCACAGTTGGGCTTCCTATCCTGGCAGAAGTCCCCTGCAAAACACCGGCTGACTCCTAATCCAGGGGTACTGTTGAGGTCATGGTGACAAGGCCAAAGAGCCCTGACTGGGATTTCATCTTCTCCACTGTTTCCCTTACTTGGCAGTACCATTTTTAGTTTTCGGTGTTGCATTGACTCGTTGTTTTTAGGGTTTTTTTAGTACTGGGTTGTGTCCCATAAGCACTTGCGGTTTTCTTATTTGCCAGGCACATTTTGGGAGCAGCGGTGGCATTGCTCCACGAGGAGGGGATAGGGCATAGGGGCAAGGCAATTCCAGGGAGTGAGAACCAGAACAGAACAATAGTAACAATTAACATAAAAACAGCGTGTTTTCCACAGTTAACAGAACATTAACAGAACAAACTTGCGAACTTGTTCGTCACACATGGCAGGATGTGGCACTGGATGGGCTTTAAGATCCTTTTCAGCCCAAACTATCCCAGGTTTCTGGGATTCTCTGATTCCTGGGGCTTTTGTGTGCCTTGCCTTGATCCATCAGGTGTTTTGGGTTGTTCACCTTGGAGAAAAGGAGCTGCCCTCACAGTGACCACATTTACAGCTGGTAAATCTTACCCTGCTGTTCTTTCATAGAACCATCAAGTCGTGGAATATCCTCAGCTGGAAGGACCCACAGGATCATGGATCCAACCCAGACCCCCCAGCAATCCCCCCTGTCCATCCCTGGAGCGGTGTCCAAACGCTCCTGGAGCTCTGGCAGCCTCGGGGCCGTGCCCATTCCCTGGGGAGCCTGGGCAGTGCCCAGCACCCTCTGGCTGAGGGAAGAACCTTTCCCTCATCTCCAGCCTGAGCCTGCCCTGGCCCAGCTCCAGCCGTTCCCTGGCTGCTGTCCCTGTCCCAGGGAGCAGAGATCGGAGCTGCAGGGATGCAGAGTCCTGCAGGTGACTCCAGCCTGTCCCACAGCCCCTTGTCCCCGATTCCTCGGGCTGGAATCCCTCCCCGCACACAGCTCGGTGTGTGAGAGAGCTCCAACCCAGCAGAAAATCACCAAACCCCAGCTCTGCAGTGCCTGGGCCCTTCCTGTGCTATCCTGGTCTCTTCCAGGCACTTTTCCATCCTGTGCTGGATGCCACAGATGCCCTTGGATGCCCAGGAAGGGCCTGATCCTCAAATCCCTCACAGATCTGTTGATGTGGCTGTCCTGCTTTCCTCCTTCCCCTACATTTCCCTGGGGTTGTTTTGGTTTCTGTCGTTTCTTTCAAATTTTTCCCTATTTATTTCCTCCTCTCCTGGTGCTGTCCCTGTCCCAGGGAGACATCCTGCAGATCCCTGAGCTCTGCCCTCAGTGTGCTCTGCTCCATCTGGACACTCCCAGTGCCCTCAGCTGCTCTTCCAGACCCTTGCCATCTCCATGTCCCTTCTTGGTTGCTCTCCGACACCTTTAGACTTTTTTTCTATTGTGACACCCCAAATTGCACAAAGCTCTCGAGCCATCCCAGCCATTTCTGGTACAGAAACAATCTCAGGGACTCCTGGGCCAGGCCAGAGCTGAGGACTTGCACAGGTGGAGAAATCCAGGCAGGGATGGAGCAGCAGAGCCTTGCAGGTGATCAGCAGGAGAGGCAGGAACTGTGCCCAGGAGGCAGCTCAGTCCCAGGGGACGTTGTGGGCATGGGGAACAAACAAAAAGTGATCCCTGTGAAATAAGTGTGACCCATAAAACACACAAACAAGGCCCAGCCATAAGCAGCATTTGCTATTTCCAGCAGCAGCCCCAGGGAAATTTGCCAGCTCTTTGCAGCTGGAAGGATAAACAGAAATTCCTTTGATCCTGACTGGGTGCAGGGGTTATTTTCAAAGCCACTCCTGCCTCCCCAGCCTTTCCCTCCTGTCGTTTGTTGGATGCTTTGCTCTGCTCTCACTGCTGCAATTCCATGTTCCAGGGTGGGAAATCAGGATGCAGGAGGTTGGGAGGGTCTCTCCATCCCTCAAACTGAAATAGAAATATTATGGGGGTAAACCACAAGAATTGGAGCTTTTGTCATCATTTCTCTGCGGGGTGAAAAGTGGAGCTGAGAATCCAGCTTGGAACACTCACCTGGAACATCAAAGGAAGGCAGAACTAGGCAGAAATTACAGAGCATTTTGTAAAACCTTGGAGCTTTCTGGAGGTGGGAGGGCAGCAGAGCTGTGTTTACTACAACTCCTGGGTTTGTTTAGAATGAAATAAAAACCAACAGCAAACAACTCAGGGTTTGGCTGCTGCTCCCTTCCCAGCCTTTTTATTCTGCCTCACCTGTGGGACTCAGGCACCTTCCAGATCCCCTTTGGAGAAGAATTTCTGATCCAGAGCTACAAAAATAAAGAAAAATCCAGTATTTAACTCAGGGCATTGTTAAGGTTGGAAAAAACCTTTAAGATTCTCATGTCCAGCCATGGTCACCACTAAACCACGTCCTAAAGTGCCCAATCCACAGATTTTTGAGCACTTCCAGGGATTTGACTCCACCACTGCCCAGGCAGCCTGTGCCAATTCCTGACCATCCTTTCTATGATGAAATTTTTCTTAATATTCATTCAAAACCTCTCCTGGCCCAACTTGAGGTGATTTTCTTATCCTGCCTTCTGCTGGAGCTCCACTGGAAGTTTGGGACCATCTTGAGATCCCTGATTTCCTTTTTTCCCCCAGAAAACCTTCCCATTTTTCCAGGTCATTTCCATGGCAGTGCCTCAGGGACTGCTGCTGCATTTTGATTTTAACACTTGGGCTCGCTGCAGGGTGAAATTTATTGTGAGATATTAAATGCAATCAGGGGGTGCTTATTGGAAATACGGAAATCCAAAGCTAAAATGCAGTTTTGAACTAAAACTCCAGCAGAACAAATGGCATGAGTGCCATGCTGCCTCTAAACCAGAACTGTCAGTCCCATGGAAAACCCAATGTCACTTTTCCTGGCTTTTCCCAGCTGATCAGCATTCCTGGGAAGGGCTGGGACGGAGGAAGATCTGCATTTATTCCATCAGAGTTATTTGTGTGATGACAGATGAGGAGTTGCCACCTCTCCCAGCTTGAATTTTGCTTTAATGTTTTCATTTCAGCACTTTCAGGACTTATCCTTAAGCTGGGCTTTGCTTTCCCTGCCCCAAGACTGGCAGATTTGGCACTTTAAAGGTGAAGGTGTTCAGCAGAGTGGAATTCTGTCATGGGGAATTGGCAAACCAGGGATTTGCAAACCAGGAAATTTGTCTGGAAAACAATGGAGGATCCAAAGGAGAACAAGAACAATGAGGAAACCATGAGGAATTTGGGGAACCTTGCAGAGCTTTGAAAGTGAAGGAACACCAAAACTCTCTCCTGCCTGGGTGCAGCTGATGATTCCCAGTTGTCTGTGCTGGGGAGGGCAAACGTTGGAAAAATCACAGAATTCCTGAAGAGTTCTGGGATCACCAAGTTCTTCTGTCACCCAGCAGCACCACGGCCACCACTGACCATGTCCCCAAGGGTCACGTCCACACCCTCTTAGGGAATTCCAAGGATGGGGACTCCACTCCTTCCTTGATTCCACCTGAGCCAATGCTTCACAACCCTTTCCATGAGGAAATGTTCCCAAAATCCACCCTGAGCCTCCCCTGGCCCAGCCTGAGGCCGTTCCCTCTCCTCCTGTCCCTGTTCCCTGGGAGCAGAGCCCGACCCCCCCGGCTGTCCCCTCCTGTCAGGGAGTTGTGCAGAGCCACAAGGGCCCCCCTGAGCCTCCTTTTCTCCAGGCTGAGCCCCTTTCCAGCTCCCTCAGCCTCTCCTGGGGCTCCAGCCCCTTCCCAGCTCAGTTCCCTGCCCTGGACATGCTCTAGCCCCTCCATGTCCTTCTTTTCCAAAAATGCCCCCAAAATTCCAGGTGTGACCTCACCAATGCCCATCACGGGTGACTCTGAACTTTTGCCTTCAGCAGGAACAAGGTGGGACCAAAATTTTCTGGTTCTCCATCAGTGGAAAGAAAGTGAGGATGTTTTAAAGCAGCCCTTTTGGAGTGGGGATCCATGGATTTGGGGGTGTTGGAGCAGAGGCTCCCCATGCCAGGACACGTGGAGGCCACAAGAGCAGCAGGGCCACGCTGGGGCCAGCACGGGCCACTCACGGTTCCTGTGTTTACCTTGCAGGCAGGCTGGGGAAGAGCTCCAAATGCATATTTTCCTCCTGAAATATTGACTCCAGTGTTCTCCTTCTCGGGGGCCTGGGGAGAAATGATGTTTCATATTTTAAAAATAAACACTGCTTTTCCAGAGGCATCAATGCAGCCCCAGAGCTCCAGCACACCTTTGCCTCTCGCCCTCGTTTCAAAGCTTTAATGCTGCTTGTGTGCCACAAGCTCTGCTGGTGAAAATATCCACCTGAAATGTATTTATCTTTGCTAATTAACAGCAGAATGACACAGAGCAACTTTATATTTTCCCCGCAAGAACAGCCATAGAGGCTTCATTTACAGAGGGCTCTGAATGAACCCCATTCATGGGGAGCAAGTGTGTCTGCACCAAGAGATCCTTGTGTGCAGGGCAGGAAAACAGGAGAAACCCCAGCCCAGACGGGTCCAGGACAAAATCTCCCAAATTTCAGGCTTTTATTTCATTCTGGGCCCTGACAGTCATCAATGGATGGGGGCAGTTTTATGGATTTGGGGAGCAACCTCTGTGTGTGAACACAGGAGGTGATTGATGTGTTTGCACTGCCCTAAATCCGTGATTTTATAAACATATCCATGAAAGCATCCACAGAGGAGGGGAAGGGGGTGGAAGGGACCTTAAATCCCATCCAGTGCCATCCCTGCCATGGCAGGGACACCTCCCACTGTCCCAGGCTGCTCCCAGCCCCAGTGTCCAGCCTGGCCTTGGGCACTTCCAGGGATCCAGGGGCAGCCACAGCTGCTCTGGGAATTCCATGCCAGCCCCTGCCCACCCTCACAAGGAAGAATTCCATCATAACATCCCATGTAATCCCACTCTCTTTCAGTTTGAAGCCATTCCCTGTGTCCTGGCCCTCCATGCCTTGTCCAAAGTCTTTCTCCATCTTTCTTGCAGCTCCTTCAGGCACTGGGGGTCTCAATGAGGTCACCCCAAACCTTCCCCTCTCCAGGCTGAACAGCCAGCCTTTCCTCATGGCAGAGCTGCTCCATACCTCACCTGGAGCATTTCCTCCTCCTGACAGAAAATCCCCAGAGCTGTCAGCTCCAGAGCTGGCTGAAAACCTGGGATGGACGCTGTGGGAAGGCAGTGGGACAAATCCATGCTGATTTTGCATGAGAACAACGCCAGATTTTGATATTTTAATGAACATTTTTAATGTTAAAGAGTTAAGAGGAGCCTTGGAGATTCGGTGAGGACATGTCCTTTTTTCCCCTCATCAAAGAGCCTTTCTTCCCAGGAGCTCCCAGGCTGCTGAAGAGCTTTTGGAGGGAAGAGAGACTCTGGATAAGGGAAGAAAACGTGGGCTTTGAGTTAAAGGTACTTTGCATGGCCCTGCACTCACACAATGCAGATTAAATGGATGAGGGATCCAAGGATGTGCTGCTGGAAAAGGTGAGCAGAACCTAATCCATGCGAGGAGAAGGGCTTTAATCAAGTGACAGCAGTGTAAAACAGTCGTTAAAAAACCAGGAAAAGATGCGTTGCTTCGTGACAAAGCCATCATTAAATCTTTCTTCCCCCGCTACCAAATCTCCCCGCTGCTCCTCCGCAAAGGAAACATCGATGTCGCCTCATTTGCAGCACCCTCAGCCTTGGTGGCTGATCGAGACTCTTGTGTTTTCTGGCAGGAGCTGCATCTCCCTCGTGTGTACGGAGCTGAACGCTGCACCGCCACCTCAGTCCCACCCCGCGGCTGTGTGTCGGTCTGTCTGTCCGTCTGTCCGTCCCCAGCCTCTCTGTGCATCTGCTTGGGGTTCTGGAGCCGTGTCTCCGCTCCCCGCCCTGCTCACAGGGGCTCAGCCGCACCGAGGAGCGCCTGCTCCCTGCAGGAAAATTCTCCTGCATCCCGGCTTTCCAGCCGTGCTCCCCAGCCCTCCTCTGCCTTCCTGTGCCTGTTCTGTGGCCACTCTGAGCAAAATCCCTGATCCCACAGGGATCTCCAGCGCTGCCCTTGGCACAGTGGGGTCGGACAGGGACCTGTGTGACCCTGGCTCTGTCCCCTCCTGGGCTCTGCCAGGGGAAGGACACGAGCCTGACATCCCCATCCCCTTTTATTTCCTGTGCCCCTCTGCGCTGCTGCTCCCAGCAAAATCCCTGATCCCACAGGGATCTCCAGCGCTGCCCTTGGCACGGTGGGGTCGGACAGGGACCCGTGTGGCGCTGGCTCTGGCCCTTCCCTGGGTCCGCCAGCCCCTTTTCTTTCCTGTGCCTGTCTCTGTTGCCACTCTGAGCCTTCACCCAAGGCAGGGATCCCCCACGGATCTCCAGCGCTGCCCTTGGCACAGTGGGGACTGAGAGGGGACGCGTGTGACACTGGCGCTGTCCCCTCCTGGGCTCTGCCAGGGGAAGGACACGAGCCTGACATCCCCATCCCCTTTTATTTCCTGTGCCTCTCTGTTGCCGCTCCGAGCAAAATCCCTGATCCCACAGGGATGCCCAGCGCTGCCCTTGGCACAGTGGGGTCTGACAGGACCCGTGTGACCCTGGCTCTGTCCCCTCCCCGGCGCCCCCGCCCCTCCGCTCGCCCCAGCTCTGCGGGCAGCGGCCGCTGGCCCGGCCCCAGCCCCAGCCGCGCTCCCCAGGGCGGCTCTCACTGGTGCCACTGTTCCAGCCCCCATTCCCCACCTTCCCCGCTCCGGGGCCCTTCAGAGCTGCCCGTGCCCTCCGCAGCAATGGGGCCATTGTGGGAGCTGGGGGGCCCGGGGGCAGGGCAGGGCTGGGCGTCGCCCCCTCCCCACCCTGCAGCAGCATCTCCTCCTGCTCCTTCTTCCTGCCCGTCTCCCCTCGCTGCCCCCCCTGCCCCGGCGTGTCAGGGGCTGGCTCGGAGCCTCCGCACAAGGGCAGGTTAATACTCGGGGCCAGCGCTCTGCCCCGCACTCGCGGCGCGGCTCCGGCCCCGGCACAGCCATGGCCAGGACCGGGGTTGCCATGGCCAGGACAGGCGGTGCCATGGCCGGGATCGGCGGTGTCCTGATGCTCTCGCTGCTGCTGCTCCTGCACAGCCCGGGCGCCTGCGGGGCCCCCCCGCAGCCCCGCGGTGAGTGGCTGGGGGTCCCTCTGCTGCCGCTGGGGTCGGGGAAGGAGGAAGGAATGCCCAGGGAAGTGAAGGAGCTGTGTCCCCTGTGTCCCAGGGCAGCAGGACCTGGCGCTGGGTTGGCTCCTCTGGGGACAGCTCAGGTGGCCGCGGGTCACTCATGGGGCTGGAGGAGGCCCAGGTGGGACAAGGGCTCTGCCTTCCCTGCCCTCTCCAGCCCCACAGGGGCTGCCTGGGCTGGGAGCTGGAGCAGGAATTGGCCAGACAGCCCTGGGTCACCTCTCGAGCAGGGATGGGTCTGGTTGCTGGGAACGGGACTTTCCTTGGGGATTTTCTTCCTCTGTTCCTGAGCAAAACCCTGCTCTGCTTGGCTTCCCAGGTGGGCAGTAGGGAAGCCAGGAGCAGGTGAGGAGCCTGCTCTGCACCTCACATGGGCTCTGAACCCCAGCTGGGAATGAGAGCCAGCAAGGGATGGACACTCAGGATAGGGATGGACATCCAGGGCAGGGATGGACACCCAGGGCAGGGATGGACACTCAGGATAGGGATGGACACCCAGGGAAGGTATGAACATCCAGGGCAGGGATGGACACTCAAGGCAGGGATGGACACTCAGGGAAGGGAGGGTCTGGTCCCCAGGAGCACCTCAGCCTGGAGAAATCGTTTCAGGAGAGGCAAACTCGACTGTAAGGCCAAACTTGTGGGGAAAATGTTTGGATGGTCTGATGATGAAGCCTCGCATGCAGCCATGGGCAGCCTGGGCTGTACAGGTGTGACAGTGACTGCAGAGGTACCCGGGGCTGTACCGGTGTGACAGTGGCTGCAGAGGTATCTGAGGCTGTACAGGTGTGACAATGGCTGCAGAGGTACCCGGGGCTGTACCGGTGTGACAGTGGCTGCAGAGGTATCTGAGGCTGTACAGGTGTGACAATGGCTGCAGAGGTACCCGGGGCTGTACCGGTGTGACAGTGGCTGCAGAGGTATCTGAGGCTGTACAGGTGTGACAATGGCTGCAGAGGTACCCGGGGCTGTACCGGTGTGACAGTGGCTGCAGAGGTATCTGAGGCTGTACAGGTGTGACAATGGCTGCAGAGGTACCCGGGGCTGTACCGGTGTGACAGTGGCTGCAGAGGTATCTGAGGCTGTACAGGTGTGACAATGGCTGCAGAGGTACCCGGGGCTGTACCGGTGTGACAGTGGCTGCAGAGGTAGCTCGGCTGAGGGGGGGGGATTCAGATAAACTGACGCTTTCCCCTCAGGAACTGGGAAAGGAGGGTTCTCTTTGCTGTGCAAAGTCGGGAAATGAACCAGAGGTGACTGAGCTCAGCTCGCTGTGAGCAGTCACCTCTCTAAAATAAACCCCTTTAGTCCTGGCTTACTGCGCTGTTTTCCCACTGTTTTAATGGATATGGCAACGATGCCCTGAGAGGGATTTTCTGCCAAGTCAGGGAATTAATTCAGCCATTCCTGAATAATTCCTACTGTGGATATTTGCAAATATAGAGGAAGATTTTATTTCTGGTTTAATTCCAGTTTTAACTAAACCATGCCGAGTCAAGGTGTCAATCAGAGCAAGTGACTGTCACCTCCTGGAGAGAACAGGGCCTGTCCTGCAGACCCTTACTGTGTCTGAAATCCCAAAAATCTCCCACCTGCTATCCCTTCTTTACTCTTCCCTTCTCTGAAATAAACTCCAGTCTCATAAAAAGAGGTTAAAAATGTTATTTAGGGCCAAATCATAGAGCAGAAATAAATAAAATAAATAGACTTCAAAATTTCTATTGGCTCCAGCTGTTCTTAGGGAAATGAAATAACTTTTCCTACTTGGTTTGTCACTGAATCCAGGGATGATTCATCAGCGCAAAGGGGGATTTGTGTTTTATTTCTGGAGGAATTAATTGCAAGGTTTGAGCCTTTCCCTTCATTTCTCACCTGTAAACTGGGCACAAGCAACTCCTGGAAAAGGGATTTCCAGTGCTGCAGACACATCTCCCAGGAACTTTTCCTTCCTCTGCAATGAATTATGGGGGGAAAATGAAATTCATCCATATGGGAAAAGGTTAGATTGGATTTTAGTGGGAATTAGAGCTCCTGGCAAAGTGACCACTGCCTGCTTTGCTCCCACCTTCCCAGACCTTTCTGGAGCAGACTCAGCCTCGATGCCCCTCAGGAAACAAACCTGATTATTTCCTTTACGCATCCATCACAGGGTATTTATTTTTATCTGCCTCAAAGACTGGAAGTCCCATTAGATCTCACACTGAGGACCAGCTGTAATATTTATGTCATCATTTGGAGCAGATTTGTTGGCCCAAAAGCTCCCATTTAAAAATCTGTCCACAGAAATCTCCTTTATGACAGGAGCTCCCTGGGCCCTGCAGAAATCAAATATTAACAGAACACTTGGTGCCTGACAATGACAGGCTAAATGAGAGGAAAAAAATGAAAAAGAACAGGATGCCATAGATCTGCTGGGGAAAATGGGGCCATTCATTTAGGAAATCATAAAAAACACCAGGTCTTTTTTTATGTCTTGCAACAGCTGAAAATGAAGATGGAAAATGGTGTGAAAGTGAGAAGTTAAAATAATAATAACAGTTATAACAATCATTCTGTTCGTTGCATTGCTGATGCCTCCTGTTTATAGCCTCTCCTTTTCACTGTGGGTATTCATGGGGCTGTAGAGATTAATTATCAATTATTAATTATCAATTATGGGTTCCAGATTTCTCTGTTGTTTGCCCCTCACAGACATGAACCAGCTCTGTGCTGTGTTCCTGGGGTTTATTATTGGTGCCATTAATGGGGAACAGGGCTCTGGCTCCTGTTGTGCTGGGGGCTTAACCTGGGAATGTTGTTCCCAATCCCAGCTGATTGCTGAGTGCCATGCATGGTTCTGGTCCCATTCCCATCAACTGAAATCCCTGGGGATTGGTTATCCAGGTATGAGGGGCAGCAATCCCTTTTCAGCCTTTTTTTGGATGCAGAAATGCAGCTCAGGTTTCAGTCCACAGCTTTATCCTTCCTTCCTTCCTGGAATCCTTCCTTCCTGGAATCCTTCCTGGAATCCTTCCTTCCTGGAATCCTTCCTTCCTGGAATCCTTCCTGGAATCCTTCCTTCCTGGAATCCTTCCTCCCTCCCTCCCTCTCTCTCTATGCTGTCATTCCACACATTTATCCCTCCCTCCTTCTCTCCGTGCTGCCATAGGGGGATGAGGTTTCCTGCAGCCCTCAGAGACAGCCCAGGGTGATGAGGTGACAAGGGACACCCTGCCCATCGCGAGTCCATGCCATCCCCAGGAACTCTGCTTTCGTACAGGTGCTTCCCTAGAAAAGCCAAAAGAACATTCAAAATACTCAGTTGAAGGACAGAAACCCGCAGCTCCTCTCCGCTCAGTGCCGCTTTCCCAGCGCCGTTCTCTCCCTCCTGGGACACTTTTCCCTTCTTTCCGTTTGATTCCCCTGTGTCCCCGCCATCCCCAGGCACCCTGTGCAGGACCAAGCCCACGGACCTGGTGTTCATCATCGACAGCTCGCGCAGCGTGCGGCCGCACGAGTTCGAGAAGATCAAGGTGTTCGTGTCGCGCGTGATCGAGGCGCTGGACGTGGGCCCCAACGCCACCCGCGTGGGCGTCATCAACTACGCCAGCGCCGTGCGCAGCGAGCTGGCCCTGCAGAGCCCCCAGAGCAAGGCGGCCCTGCTGCAGGCCGTGCGCAGGATCCAGCCCCTCTCCACGGGCACCATGACGGGCCTGGCCATCCAGTTCGCCATCAGCCGCGCCTTCGGCGCCACCGAGGGCGGCAGGGCCGGCGCGCCCAACTTCAGAAAGGTAAGGAGGCAAGGAAAGCTCTGGGTCCTCCAGCCCTGTGCTTGGGACTCATCATGGAGTGGTTGGGAAAAGCAGGAAGGTGATTTTCTCTGGGCTTTGATTTTGTGTGGGCATGTGGGGGTTCATTGTCACGGGTGGGAAATCTCTGGGAGGTGCAAATTGGAGGTTTGAAAACCTCCAGGAAGTTCACACGTCTCAATTCTTCTTGGAAACCTCGGGGAGGTGCAAACCCCTCAATTCTTGGAAACCTCTGAGAGGTTCAAACCTCTCAATTCTTCTTGGAAACCTCCAAGAGGTTCAAACCTCCAAGAGTTCAAACCTCCAAGAGGTTCAAACCTCTCAATTCTTCTTGGAAACCTCCAAGAGGTTCAAACCTCTCAATTCTTCTTGAAAACCTTTGGGAAGTTCAAACCTCTCCATTCTTGAAGACCTCTAGGAAGTTCAAACATCTCAACTCTTCTTAGAAACATCTGGGAAGTTCAAACCTCTCAATTCTTCTTGGAAACCCCTGAGAGGTTGAAACCTCTCAATTCTTGAAGACTTCTGGGAGGTTTGAACCTCTCAATTCTTCCTGAAAACCTCTGTGAGGTTCAAACCCCTCAATTCTTGGAATCCTCTGGGAAGTTCACACCTCTCAACTCTTTTGGAAACCTCCAAGAGCTTCAAACCTCTCAATTCTTCTTGAAAACCTTTGGGAAGTTCAAACCTCTCAATTCTTGAAAACTTCTGTGAGCTTCAAATCTCTCAGCTCTTGAAAATCTCTGTGAGGTTCAAACCTCTCAATTCTTCATGAAAAGGAAGCTTATCTTTGGGACTTAGTGAAAGAAAATACAAAACTCATTATAACATATTCAGTCTTAGTCTCGATTTTTGTTCTAAATGTAGTCTGACAATTACACCCAGCATTGGCCAGTCGTGTAGATTGGAGAAACATTTCCACTGAGCTGTCCCTGAAGATTCTGGATCCTCATCTCCGGAGTCTCTTCCACACTGTTCCATGTCCCCCATCCTCTTTTCCTGCTGCCAGACAGCTCCCTCAAGCCTTGCTGTTCCCTGACACCTCTGGTTGTGTGGAACAAACTGTCCTGGATTTCCAGTGTCTCCCTGAAACCACCTTTCCTGGACAGCTGGAAAAGCTGAGAGCAGAGGGCTTTGGAATGGTTTACCTGAGGTGTTAAAAAAAAGGGGGGAAAGGAAATCACTCCTTGCTTTTCCCTCTTCTCTTCCACTCTGGAGCTGATCCAAGAGGCAGAATCACAGAAAGGGTTTGGGAGGGGTCTCTGGAGCTCCCTGTGCTCCAGGGGGGCTACCCAGGACCATCCCAGTGGCTTTTCAACATCTCCAAGGTGGAAAACTCCACAACCCTTTGTATTCTTGGTTCTCTGGTTGTTTTGGGGTTTTTTTGCTTTTTTTTTTTTTTTTTGCTTTTTTTCCTCTGCCTTGAAGTCCAGCCAGCTTTTCCCTTCTGCTCAGGGTGACCCCATCCCCTGCCTGGGAGGAAGAAGAGGTCATGCAGGGATTTAGGGAGGTGAAGCTTCCAGAAACACCGGACACGGTCCTTGCTCCTTCCCACAGCAGAAATCCAACAAATCCTTGCACAAATCTGGCTGTCAACATCCCAAAACATCACACGGTGCTTTGCTCTTGCTTTGTGCAGCAAATGTCACCCCCGGCCAGGGAAAAGCACAATTTGTTTCTGTAGGAGCTCCGAGAAAAACTTGCTCCCACCTTCCGCAAAACCCGCGGGGAGCCCAATTACATTCACCTTATTTTTCAGAGAAGAACAACAAATAAATTGGGAAATTGCTGAGCAAATCCAGGGCTTTGTGCAGCTTCCTGCCCGATTGTCCTTGGAGTGCGGCTGGAACATCACGTTCCCATCCCATAATGAGCCATCGCTCCCTCATTAGCTGCAGGATCGCTGGGAAATGCTACCCGGGGCTGGGAATACCTGGGAATGCTCAGGTGTCTGAGATTACCAGAAATAAATCACGTGGGATTTCTGTCTGACAGAAGGATGAGGGATCCAGAATGTCAGGAATTCACACGGAAAGCTGTTGGTTAAAATAAGCACAAGGTTTGACCTTGAAAAGCAAAATTTCTGAGTTTTCCCAGGGCAAAACTGAGGATCAGGGCAAAACCCAGCTGTTGCAGGCAGCAGAAGCTTCACCTTTTCACAATTCCCCTCACGTGGCTGAGCAGTTCCAGCCTTTCCAGGATCCAGAGTCTGCTCCTTCCCTCCAAGCCTTTCCTAAACCAGGCACGCACCAGGACTCAGCTTTTTCCATGACAGGGAATTACAGAGATCCTCAGACTGCAAATAATTTGGAGGTAGGTTTGAAAATAATAATGAAAAAAAAAGGACATTTTTTCACATTGATTCAGGCTGGATGCAGGGAACACATCTATGGTGGGAATCCTAGGAAAAAAACAGGATTTCCTGATGATCGGGCTAACCACATTTGATATGAAGAGGTATTTTTTACTCCTTCTGTCAGGCTGTCAAAGACAGCTCCCCTGGCTTCCTCTCACTGTTACATTCATTTTCCCCATGGGTTCTCTGATGAATTCGCAATCCTGACTCTGCATCCAGAGGTTTTGTTTTCTCCAACAGCAGGGCAGGAAGCAACAGGAATTTGGAGTCCTTTAGGGCAGATTTCCTCACAGAGGCATTATGAGGATCTTTCCCATCACATCCAGCTGTGCACGCTGCAGCCCCTCCCTGTGTGGGGCTTATCTAGGCTTGGGTTTATCTGGGGTCAGGCTTAGCTGAAGATGGAGAGGAGCTGATAAAATCTGGAGAATTTCTTGATTTAGGAAGAGAATTGCAGGAGGACACGTGGCTGCTGACAGGACCTGCTGGAAGGGTTTGGTCCCTGATTTGATGACTCCTCTGATCCCCGATGACTCCTCTGATCCCTGATGACTCCTCTGTTTCCGGATAACTCCTCTGTTCCCTGCCCACCCGGCTTTGAGGGGCTCTCCTCGGCAGCCCCGGCAGCGCTGCTGGCCCGGCTGGAGCTCAGGCTGAGCCGAGGGCTCTCTCTCCTGGCAAAAGGCTCCACTGCAAGGATGGATCCGCTCCCGCCCCAGGAACACCCCGGAGCTCCTTTGGCACATCCATTCCCCCACACCACACACCCACACCTGCCACAGGTGATGCTTTGCCTTTTTTGCCACGCTAGAAAAGAAAGGCTTGGATTTGTTTATTTTTCCCCCTTGGAAAGCACCAATTATTATGATGCTCCTGGGAATTTTTAATTGTGCAGCTCTTAGGAAGTGCAGATAAACAGCTGAAATTAGATTGTAAAGCTCCACATTTTTCCTGTTTCTCCCATTTTTTACAGGGGGGAAGCTCGCTCTCCATTCTGCATTCCAGCCCAAGCCATTCCCTTGGAGTCAGCAGTGGTGTCACAATAAATCAGTTGAGAGGAAAAGTGTCAGGGGCAGAAGAATTGGCAAAGAGCAAGGATTCAGGTCTTGTGACAAAGTCTCTTTCAGAAGAAAAATAAAGAGGAAAAGGAACAAACCAGGAGCAGGACTCTGGGAGGCTTTTAACTGGTTCAGGGCTCTATTTAATCCAAGCTGAAATCCAGTTCCCACTTAAACCAGCTGCCACTTTAATGCTGGGGTTAGCGGGGTGGGGTTTAATCCCCGCTGTTTGTTTTGGAACACAGAATCACAAATCCTGGCCGGCCCTGACACACAGTGTGACCTCAGGCGTCTTCCCCTCTCTCCCCATGGAGATGGTTTCAGTTCCATCCTTCAGCTCCTCCACCTATAAATGGGATGAAACCTCCCTCTCACGTTTCCATGACATTTCCTGAGATTCTGTGAAGTCCCACACCCAGCTGGGCTTGCCCTGAGTGTCCTTGAAGATCTTTAGCCTGGCTTGAGCTCGAGTTTGGCTAAGAACAACATAAATTTTAATTTAGTTTCCTTAGAGGGGGGTACACCAGTTGACACTTGGTGAATCCATCAATCCTTGGCAGTTGTCCCATGGTGAAACCATCAATCCTTGGCAGTTGTCCCATGGTAAAACCATTCTGTCCTTGGCAGTTTAACTTTTGGTACTCAGAAAGAAACTAATTCAAACTAAAAAAACAGAGGTTTGTGTGATCTCCAAAGAATGGGAAGAGCTTGTGGGATTCCCTTTTCCCTTAATTTTAGAATTGCAATATAAGAGCCTGACGGAGCCTGACGGAGGGATGGAGGCTTCAGCCAGCTCTTAAAATGTTATTTATTGCACAGATGAGGTTCCAGCAGTTGAGGGTGGTGGGTGAGCCCAGAGCTGCTGCCTGTGGGCAAGCTGTGTGTCCTGAAGCCCCTCTGGTTCTGGTTACAATGCATTATAAACTTTTCATTCCAGAGCATCTTAATACATGACCACCAATCAATATCCTACACATTACCTTTTACATTTACATATAACCCATCCAAACTGCTAAAATTACCATGTTATGTTAGTGACTAGCCCATCATCAGAGTTAGTGGTTACATGTTAAACTTTGGGACTTGTTCTACAGTGGAAATTTCTGAGATCTTTTCTCTACTTGCAACATTGGCTTTCTAGTTTGCCAGTGAAAATCTTTTTGTTTGGTGAAAACATCTTTTATTTGAGGTGGATTTATCCTTTGCTCTGAGCCATAAAATCCCTTTCCAACTCAACTTGCTCTTTGCCTTCTAGTTCCCCAGTCAGACAGGCTCAGCAATTCTTTTCTTCTGTATCAAAACTTGCTTTCATTCCTATAGAACCTTCTGTATATCTGCAAATCTCCTCCATTAAATTCTCGTCCTTCCCAACATTTCAAGCCCTTCCCTCCTATCCCGGCCCGTTCCACAAACATTGTGGGAACATGAACGAGGTTCTCGGTGCCCACCCAGCCCGTCCCTCCCCTGCAGGTGGCCATCGTGGTGACCGACGGGCGGCCCCAGGACGGGGTCCAGGACGTGTCTGCCCGGGCCAGGGCCGCGGGCATCGAGATCTTCGCCATCGGCGTGGGCAGGGTGGACATGGGCACGCTGAGGCAGATGGCCAGCGAGCCCCTGGACGAGCACGTGGACTACGTGGAGAGCTACAGCGTCATTGAGAAGCTGACCCACAAGTTCCAGGAGGCTTTCTGTGGTGAGCCAGCAGGGAATTGGGAATGGTTTGGGTGGAAGGGCCTTAAAGCTTTGCAGAGAATCCTGGAATGTTTTGGGTGGGAAGGGATTGGAAAGCTCATCCCATCCCCTGCCACGGGTAGGGACACCTGCCACTGTCCCAGGCTGCTCCAGCCTGGCCTTGGACACTGCCAGGGATCCAGGGGCAGCCACAGCTGCTCTGGGAATTCCATGCCAGCCCCTGCCCACCCTGCCAGGGAACAATTCCTAATTCCCAAGATCCCATCCAGCCCTGCCCTCTGGCAGTGGAAGCCATTCCCTGTGTCCTGTCCCTCCAGACCCATTTCCAAAATCCCCCTCCAGCCTTTCCCACGGAAGCTGTGCCTGTGACCACCCTTCACCCTCTGCCTCCTTGCTCCAAGCCCTGCAGGACCAGAGCCCTGTGGGAGCCAGGGGCTCTTGAAGTTGCCTCTCCAGAATTGCAGGGTTTTGTTCAGGGGATTTCAGGTTTTAATTAAAGAAATCTCCAGATTTTACCGGCACTGGGGAGTTTGTAAACACAATCCACACACTCCTGGAGACATGGAAAGCAACCTGGAAAAGAGGATTTTGGCACAGCTGAAATCCCACCCCTTTTGGGGCAGTTGAGAGAATTTGTTTTGTAATTCCCCCCACCAGCATTGCCTCCTGAATTCCCAGTTCAACAGGAATGGTCCCAGTTCTGTCAGAGGCTGAGCTGCCTTTGCCTGATGGATGGGCTGCTTTTGGGGTTGGAGGTCTCGTGGGGCAGGAATCTCTCCTGGCTGGAGCAGGATCTAATTCCTGTCTGCACAGCTCATCAAAGGAGCCCAAGCATCCTAAAAACACCATCCTATAAAAACAGTAGCCTACAAACACCACCCTACAAACACCATCCTAAAAAAAGAGAATCCTATAAACAAGATCCTATAAAAACAAAATCCTATAAACAGCATCCTATAAAACCACCACCCTCCAAATCCCATCCTCCAAACCCCGTCCTCCAAACGCAGCTCTGTTCCTACAGGAGCTGCTGAAGGACTGGGAATGTTTTATTGCTTCCCAATGTTCCCCAAGGCAGCAGGGCTGGGCCATAAATCCCAGGGGCTTCTCCTGCCATTCTCTGGAAGCGAAAACGAGTGGCAGCACTTCTGCAAAGTGTGATCACCTGGAATTCCAAACACACATGGCTGAGCCTGGAGATCTCACAGCTTCTGAGAGGTGCAAAATCTCCTGGTTCAGCTTCCAGGCTGAAAGTGATGAAGGGGAGCAGCTTTTTGTCACGGAAAATTGGCTCCTCTGTGGAAAGGAGGAAATTTTGGATACAGAGTGAGCCATGGATTATCCGCAGGTGGTAACACAGAGTGAGTCAGGTATGATCAGGTGTCACTGCAGCAGGAGCTCATGGAAAAGTGGAACAAACACCTCAGACAAAAAGAGGGAGAGAGATAGAATTTGAGGAGGTGGAATCCAGGCAGTGAATATTTGTGGGAGTTTGTGTTGGCTGCCCTGGGATCAGGAGGCAGCACTGGTGCAGAGGCCTCACTGTGTGGGGAAAAATCCTTTCTGTGCCTCCCTTTGCAAAAGGCAAAGCCCCTGCCATGGAAAAGCGCTGGGAGATGAGGGAAGCACTCAGGATTACTGCAGGGAGCAGATGGGGGAATGTCCAAGTCCCTGTTACCGTGTTCTGCACATGCAGCTGCCCCAAACCACCCCAGAGATGAACCCAAACCCCCCTGCTCGGGCACAGCACAGGATTTGTGGGACCGACAGCAGGGAAAATGTCCAAGTTCTTCCCACAGTGCTCAGCAAACTCCTGGGGAAACAGGAAACCCCTGGCGCTCCAGCCAGCAGTGAGATGAACTGAGCTACAGGCAGCTCCAGGGGCAGTAAAATTCCCAACGATCTGGGCTGGAACAACCTGCCAGTGCTGGCACAGCCACGGGAAGTGGAAAGGCTAAAAACCTACAAAATATGGGTAGAGCAGAAGAGAAATGGCTTGAAATAACAAACCTTAACTCAGAAAGACTCTGCTCCACCTCCTGTCAGTTCAATCCAGCCCCGTGCCTGGATTTCTGTGCATTTTCCCCAGCATTTGACGCAGTGGCTGGAGTTGAAATCACTTTGCCTCTACGGCCCCACACCTAGAGTGGGTCACACCCCGGGAGCAGATGACCTGAGATTTGGCTAGAGCAATTTCTCTACGGCCGTTTTGCTGTCAGATTGCTGTCTGAGGAGGCAAGGAGGAGGGGGAGGTCTTTTGCATAGGATAAAGAGGATTTATTACTCTGGGGAATTCGAGGGCAAAAGACAAAAATGCGGGTGTGCAGCAGCGGAAATATGGGGGAGGTTCAAGGGGTGGGTACAAATCATCAGAAAATTGGAGAAATTCTGGGGAGGGGTAAAGGGTAGGGTTCACAAAACCATCGTCCAATGAGGGAGGTAGGGGGGGAAACTGGGTCACAAGGACTAATGATACCTCCAGTTTTTAGGGGATTTCCAAAGGGGAATTCCAAGCAGGGGGTTGGCACAAAATAAGATTGACAGGTAATTCAGGATAGATTGACAAGGTGGGTGGGAGGGTATGATTTGGACCAAACCATTAACTTGGGCAGAACATACCATTAATCAGAAACACACCACAACAGGCGTTTGTACGTGAATTTGCCTCCCCCAGCGCTGTTTGCTCTGGAGTTTTGTGCCATCCTCGCTGCCGGGGCTGTGACAGCGCTGTCACCCCCCAGTGCTGCTGGCTCTGCTCAGCTGCTGCTTGCTCAGAGCCACAGCCGGGGCAAGACGGGCAGAGGGAATATTTGGAGAGCACAGATGTGAGAGCTGCACGTGCAGGGAGAGCTCTGAGCTGAATTCCAAGTGTGTTCACACGCAAATCCTGTCCAGGAAGGGCAGCTGAGCTCCCTGCTCAGAATTCTACTGCAGAGCTGCAAAAATTGGGTACTGGGCAGCCCAGAGAGCAGCCGGGACCCAAACCTCACCCAGGAGCTTTGCATTTGCCCCACACCCAGCTGGGTTTGCCCAGGAGGGGAGGATTTCCAGTCCTGGCCGTGCTTGGAGCAGGGGCACTTGTGGAAATTGCTTCCTTGTGTTTATGCCTCAGCCACTGTCCAGGATCAAAGAGCTGTGTCCCACATATTGAATTATGTGGCCGATATGGGGCTGTGCAGGGCTGGCTGCGGGTGGGGAGGCCTCGGGCTGGGCCCTGCTTGAAGCCACCCCCTCCTGTCCTTGCAGTGGTGTCCGACCTGTGTGCCACGGGGGACCACGACTGCGAGCAGCTGTGTGTCAGCACCCCGGGGGCCTACAGGTGTGCCTGCAGGGACGGCTTCAGCCTCAACAGCGACGGCAAAACCTGCACCGGTGCGTGAGGGGCCCCTGGGCCAGTGCAGAGGGGATGGGGGGGACAGCCCTGGGATGTTCTGCTCAGAGAAGGCAGAAAGGGAAACCCTGCTCTTACAAGCCAGAATCACTTTTAAAACATCGCTGTGGTCTCTTGTTGGGTTTTCTTTGATTAACCCCATTTTCTCAGCAATAAATGGCATTAGGGTTCTATTTTCCTATGTCATTTATTGAGGTCTTTGCTGCTGTTTATTTCTGCCCTCTTCTCATGTTTTCCCTCAGCTTGCAATGCTGGCTTGGGGTCTGCTCTGGATCTCGTGTTCCTCATCGATGGCTCCAAGAGTGTGAGGCCTGAGAACTTCGAGCTGGTGAAGAAATTCATCAACCAAATCGTGGATTCGCTGGAGGTGTCAGACAAACAAGCCCAGGTTGGGCTGGTGCAGTACTCCAGCTCTGTCCGGCAGGAGTTCCCCCTGGGGCAGTTCAAGAACAAGAAAGACATCAAAGCAGCAGTGAAGAAAATGTCCTACATGGAGAAGGGGACCATGACAGGCCAGGCTCTCAAGTACCTCATTGACAGCTCCTTTTCTGCCATCAATGGAGCTCGGCCTGGGGTCCCCAAGGTGGGGATTGTCTTCACTGACGGGCGCTCACAGGATTATATCTCAGATGCTGCCAAGAAAGCCAAGGACTCAGGTAGGGCTCCTGAATTCCCAGAGGCTTCTTTCTCCCTTGGCCCATGCAGGATTTTCTCCCTGGATGTGTCTCTTAGGATACACACAGGTTATTCTGAGTAATTTTGGGGAGATATTCCCCAACTATCCTTGCTGACAGACAGCTTGGAGCACCTTAGTCTGGGTATCAGGTGCACCTTGGTTTGCCAAGAGCTGGTTTTAGTTCCTGTCTTGGTTTGAAAGACAGGTGTTTGCTAAGAAAGGCAGGACCCTCCCTTCAAATGGCAGAGGTAAACCTACTCCCTCCAAAATATTATAATTTTGAAATTAAGGGGCTCTCAGGCAAAGATATGGGAATAGGAATAACAGTTCTTTACCAGGAAAATTAAAATAGAAATACAGAATGACAGAGAACAAACCCAAAGCACAGGCAGAGTGAGAATCCAAGCTGCCCCCGTCAGTCAGGCAGGGTGTTGGTGCAGTCCCATTCCATGGTGGCTGCATCCTCCTGCAGGGACAGATGTGCTTCTGTTGGAGCAGTGCTCCTGGAGAAGGTGCAGTTTTCCTCCAAAGCTCCAGGGATGATGTGCAAGGCTCTGGTTTTCCTCTGGGATCCAGTGGGAAAAGGCTGCTCTGATGTTCCAAATGTCAGCTTTGATCTGGGGAGGAAATGCTTGGCTCCTCCCCCTGGCTGGAGCATCTCCCAATGGGATGATGGAATTGGATCAGCCATGCCCTGGGACTCCATGGCCCATGAACAGGAGATATCTCCTGGAGGGAGGATGGGCTGTGGGAAAGATAAAGAACACTGCCCCAACTGCTTTAACAGATGGGGACAGAATACACAGCCCTGGTCACATCCTGTACTGCAACCCAAGACAGTTCCCATCTGTGTCTTTGGAGGATTTTCTGCTGGACAGGGTGGAGTTTTACCCCCTGGAATGGGAAAGAGAGGGTGGAGTTTTACCCCCGGGAATGGGATGGACAGGGTGGAGTTTTACCCTGTGGAATGGGATGCACCCAGGTCTAACTGCTCCACACAAATGTGGAAACTTCAGGGGGAATTTAGAATTTGGAGGCTGGAGCAACCTGGGGTGGTGGACAATGGTGGAACAAGAGCTTTAAGGTCCCTCCTAACCACCCAAGCCAGTCTGGGATTTGTCTGGGGTTGGTCAGGAAGTGCAGCCCAGCACCAGAGGCACATGGGGGCAAAGACAATGAATCCCAGGAGCTGTGGGGCCACACATGGCTTGGCTGCATCAGCCTCAAGGCCAGGAAAAGGCAAAGAAAAAGCAATGAAACAATAAACAAAGCACAGACACGGGTTAAGGAGGAGCCCCAGGCACATTAATAAGAAACTCTCCTCAGCTGCTGCTGTAGGAAAAGTGCTCAGTGGCCACACACTGATGTGTCTGAGCCCCATGAAATATGAATGTCTCGAGAGCTGCCCCTTGCTGACCCTCTCAGCACATTCCCAGTCTCTGCCCCCCCTGTGTTAAATGGATCCAGCCCCTGGGAATTCAGACAGGAATTGCTGAATTCTTGCCTTCCTTTTAACTTCGCTCTCCACCACTAGATGGGACTCAGGGCCAGCACATAACCAGAGAGGTCAGGGAGCTCGTGAAAAACCAATGTTTACAAAGCACTCTGACATCTTACAGGGCTGTTCAGCTCTTATAAAACAAAAGGTTCTTATAAAGTGTATTTATAGAATTTATTCCTCCCTGGTGATAAAACTTTGTGCCTTGTCTCTCCCTCCTCTCTTGTCCCTGCAAGGAAATCTCTTATCTGTCCATAAGTTATTGCTGTGGGATAAACAAGTGCTTAAAATGAGACTGCAAAATTGTTCAGTGAGCTGAGCCTTGGAAAAACAACAAATATTAGATTCTTTCCAGAGAAAGAAAGGCAAAAGGGGGAGCAGGGAAACACTCCCAGTGCCTGGGCATGGACAAGTAAAGACAAATGTTTCAAACCAGGGCTTAATTAATATCACCCAAAATGGGAAAATTGCATTTCAGTTCAATAGAAACAGGTTGAATGCATATCAATCTCTTGGCAGAGCAGGACAATCCCTGGACAAGTCCTTAACTCCCAGTGGGGGCTGCAATTTCAGGCAGAGCCTCAGCTCAGTTCTGCTGACCCCAGGTCTCCAATGGAGGGGGACTTTGCTACTCAGGGGCTCGTTAACAGGGGTTAATTAACAGTGGCTGAGCCTAGTTTGGAAACTCACACTGTTTCCTTTTGCTACATTATCGCTTCCATATCAGTGAGGTGGTGTTGCCGTCACCTGTCCTGCCTTGCATCTCCAAAATCTTGTTCTTGTTGATACTGGCTGGGAAATTCTAGTTAAATTCTGCTTGCAAACATATTTTGGCTGCTGTTTGACCTGGCTGAAAGGAGCATCTCCAAAACCTTGATCTTGTGGCCACAGTGCCCATGGTCTGGTAAATTTTAATAAAATCTCTGCCTGTAAAATAATTTTGGGCCTGTTTGACCTGGCTGAAAGGAGTCTGGAGCAGTGGAGGTGAAGGGGGAGATTCTCACTGAGGATCTGGAGCTGTGTGGGTCTGGGGGTGCAGGGGGTGGATGAGGATGCCAGCCTGGCACGGGTGGCACCGTGCCAGCCCCATACCACTGACAGGATCCCGTTCCCGCAGGATTTCGGATGTTTGCCGTGGGAGTCGGCAATGCTGTGGAGGATGAGCTGAGGGAGATCGCCTCTGAACCGGTGGCTGAGCATTATTTCTACACTGCTGACTTCAGAACCATCAGCAAGATCGGGAAGAAGCTGCAGATAAAGATCTGTGCTGGTGAGAGGGGATTTGGGCTCAGTCACAGCATTTGCAGGGGTGAAAATGCCCCTCAAGAAGCTGCAGATGAAGATCTGTGTTGGTGAGAAGGGATTGGGATGGAGGTTTATTCACAGCTCCAGAAGGCTGGAGTGGAGGGATGAAGATGTCCCTGAAGAAGCTGCAAATCTTCAAACTTCGTTGGTGAGAGGAGATTGGGATGGAGGGGTTCAGTCAGTGTTTGAAGGGTGGAGTGGAGGGCTGAAAATGCCCTTGGAGAAGCTGCAAATCTTCAGTCTGTGCTGTGCTGGTGAGAGGGAGACTGGGATGGAGTGTAGGGATGGAAACACCCTTGGAGAAGCTAAAGATGAAGATCTGTGTTGGTGAGAGGGGTTTGGGATGGAGGGGTTCAGTCGCAGCATTTGCAGCTGGAGCAGAGGGATGAAAACACCCTTTTAGGTGGATGTTATAAAAATCTCCCTGTTCCCAGTGTGGGGAGCTGGTAGAACACACAGGATGATCAGGACACATCAATATTTTGGGTGGTTGCCTAAAGCAAAGCAACCCCCACACCTCAGCCATGTCCCCCTCTCCCAAATCCCCTTCCCCTTCCTTTTTCCTCCACCTTTCTGCCCTTCTTCTTCAGAAATGATGAATTTGTCTCCAGGTTCCTAAAGATGGGATTTCCTTTCCTCCTGGAGAAGTTGGAGAGGGATTTTCCCCATGTCTGAAGAGCCAGAATTGCAAGGCAGAGACTCTTTCTCAAGTCTCCTTAAAAAATTAGGATCAATCCAAGAACAAGAGGATGGGATCTATATGAAATCCCCAACAAATTGTACTTTAAAATCATTCAAACACATTTAAGCTTCAGCCTTCAAAAAAAAAAGAGTAAATTTCAGAAAAACTATTCGTTTGTAAAATAGCAGTTTGGGTAAATATGTTTACATTTGAGAATTAAAAAGAAAAGGAAAGCAAGGAGATACTTGCATTTCTTTGATTACCAGTGCCAGTTTGTATTTCTCAACAGCTGCCTGGAAATCTTGTGTTAATCTCCAGCTTTAGGTTACTCCTGGCTGGTTTAAACCTGTTGTGTTTTGGTGACAGTGATTCATTTCCTTCAAAAATTCTCTTTTTTATTTACTCCTCCTTTGCTCAGCTCAGAGTGGCCTTGTACCCCCTCCCTTTCTTACCCAGTCATCTTTTCCCTCCTATCCCAGCCTAAGTTAATTTTCCTTGAAGAACAGATGTAAATTAGTGATGTAATTTAGCAGACTGATTAACACTCATGGTTCCACCCTGTCAAGGACTGGAGTTACTGAACAAAGCTCAAACCAGCCTTGATGGCAGCAGTGCCTCCAATTTTTATCAGATGTTGTTGTGGAGACAGAGGTTGGTTTTATTTGCTCACACTCCAATTTTAGGCAAACTTGAAGCATCAGGAGCAGAGCTCACTGGGTTTCCAGGAAGCTGGAAACCCAGGAAACACTTTTCATGGCCGAAATAACAGAAAAAAGTGACATTCTCTGTTCATCTGAGGTTAAAGCCAGAAAAGATCAATCAGATAAATAGAAATAATTATATTTTGATTTCCTTCCCGTTTCTGACATAGAAAATAAGAATTGTTCTGTTTCACTGGGCTCAGGGATTTTGATTAAATCAATTTTTTGTGCCACTCATCCTCTTGGTGTTGTGACCCACAGAGGAAGATCCGTGTGAGTGTAAGTCCATCGTGAAGTTCCAGACCAAAGTAGAAGACCTCATCAATTCCTTGCAGCAGAAACATATCCTTTGGAAGTTTGGCCAGGACTGGGTGGGTTGGGCTGGGATTTCAGGGGGGACCATGGGAAAGGTCTGTTCCTGGGGGAAGGAGTTGGGGGAGGCTCAGGAAGGTGAGGATGAGGCACCTGGGGGGGTTGGATGTGGCACTCAGAGCTCTGGGCTGGTGACAAGTGGGGTTGGTCAAAAGTTGGACTTGATGGCCCTGGAGGGATTTTCCGAGCTGTGGGATCCTGGGATTGAGGGGAGATGGGGCTGCAGGTCCTGAGGCAGCTGGAATGGGAGGAGGGAATTCCTTCAGAGCAAAGGTCCAACACTGCCCAAATTCCACCATGGACAGGAGGGACAGAGGGTCCTCTGCATCAGAACAGCTCAGACTGTGCAGTGGGTGCTGTGGATAATCCACATGGATACCTCCACCCATCCCACATCCTCCCAGCTGGCCAAACTCAGTGCTGGGAGATCCATCCTGATGGAACTGTTCCCTGGAAGCATCTCCAGCCAGGTGAGTTGGATCCCACCAGAACTGAAGCTGAGTTCCGCCATGCTGGGCCTTTCATAAAGCGGCAGAAAGAGACAAAAAAAAACACAAAAAAATTGTGAGTAGGATTAAAACTTCTCCTGAAGAAAGGAACTCATGGAGCCTCAGGGTGGCTCACAGGGGCAGGAGAGATTTCTCACCCCTGAGGATCAGGAGAGGATCTAATTTTAAAAGGAACATTCTGATTCCTTCACACATTTCTGGGTGCTGCTGTGGCATTCTCACAGTTCTGCTCCTCCTCCAGGGGTCAGGCCAAGTGAAATTCATGACTTGTGTGGTGCAGGGGTCACAGGAGGTCACAGCTCTCACCTGGTGGGTGCCTCTCCCAGGCACACCAAGAACAGAAATTAGTGAGAAGAACTCCAGGAAAAGCGCTATGCTCCTCTCCTCAGGGTCAGGAGCTCTACCAGCCCCTGTGACACAGCCCTGTCATTCTCCCGCTTTACCTCCTCCTCTTGGAGTGAGACTGTGTCTGTGGGAGGATGTGTGAGCACATGATGTGTGTGAGCACATGATGTGTGTGTGTGAGCACATGATGTGTGTGAGCACATGATGTGTGTGTGTGTGTGAGCACATGATGTGTGTGTGTGTGTGTGCACATGATGTGTGTCTGTGTGAGCACATGATGTGTGTGTGTGTGAGCATGGACAGCTCCTTCCTCCAGTGAGATCCATCTGCCTGAGCAGCTCTGGGAGTGCCAGAGGGGATGGGGACAATTTCCCTCTGCTCCTTCTCCCATCCTTACCTGTGCTGCCAGCCTGGGATCATGGAATTATGGACTGGTTTGCGTGGGAGGGGCCTTACAATTCCTCCAGTGCCACCCCAGCCATAATAGGGACACCTCCCACTGTCCCAGGCTGCTCCCAGCCCCAGTGTCCAGCCTGGCCTTGGACACTGCCAGGGATCCAGGGGCAGCCACAGCTGCTCTGGCAATTCCATGCCAGCCCCTGCCCACCCTGCCAGGGAACAATTCCTTCCCAAGATCCCATCTAAACCTCTCCTCTTTTAGTTAAAACCTTGGCCCATCACTCTGTGCCCACACAAAAAGTCTCTCTCCCAACATTCCCTGTCATTCTTCCTCCTTAACTCCTCCTCACTGGAAGCTGTGGCCAAAAGAATCGAAGCCCTGGAGAACAAGATCATCTAAAACCCCACGCCAGCAGTTTTTTTACCTCCTTCCCTAAGTAACAGAACCAGAACTGCTCCACTTTTCAGGGAGGGCAGCTCAGCCCCAGAGCTCTGGGCAGCTTTTTTTAAGGTCTAGGCTACCTGCATTTGTATAAAAGGAAGAATTATTACAGTAGAGCAGACTTTGTATAAAGGGGAGAGCACAGGGTGTGACTGAGAGTTAGACCAGGCTCAAGTTTGTTGCATCCTACAGAATGCATATATTAAAAAAAAAAACCTTTAAAGATTTTTTTATTCAAAGCTTAATATATATACAATGTGTTAATGAGTACTTGATGATGAGTTCTGTGAATCCTCTGCTGCAGCTTTTGTTTCTATGCATGAGATAATTTAATTTAAAAGTCAGAGTAACTTCGAATCACCCTCAGCTGCTGTGTGTGAACCCAAAGCTGAGCTCCTGGCTGTTGTCAGTGCTTAGAAGAGGTTTAGTCCTGATCCTGAGCGTGCTCTGCAGGCTGGGCCAGGCTGCTCCTGGCTGCCTTTATCCTGAGCTGTGGAACAATCACGGGAAAAGCTTTCCCAGCAGGGAATGGGGGCAGTGTCCAGTGCCCTGGGCTGAGCCTGCTCTGGGGGATGTGCAGGGACCCTCTGTGGCTCTGAGTGTCACCAGCCAGGAGATGTCCCCTGCTCTGGGTGACCCTGATAAGGTTCAGGGACCCTCTGTGGCTCTGCCACCAGCCAGATGTGCCCTGCTGTGTCCCCACACCCTCAGCTGGAGCTCCAGTCCATCCCCACCCCGGGAATGCTGCTGGAGCTGCCCTGGAAGCAGAGCCTGGATCCCCATGCCCTCCCTGGCTCTCCCCACACCTCGGAGCACCTCCAGGCTCACCTTGCAGACTCTCCTGCTCCTGTATTCCCTGGAATGTGGGCTGGGAGCACCTCAGGCTGCCTGTCCCTGCAGCTGTACCTGGCCATGGATCCCCATGGCACCGCCGGATTTGGGTTTGTTTATGGGGTTTTATTTTTTGTATCAAAATATTTATACTTGAGACTACGTGAGAAAAGCTTTTTGGGGTGACTTGGCCTGTTCAGAAGTGTCACCAGAGCAGATGTGTTTTGGTTTTGGGGGAATATTAAAAGTTTGCTGGAAATTTGGGAAGCCAGCGTTGTCCTTTGTGTGAGTGCTGAAGAGGCTCCTGACAACACCGCCTCTCCAAAGGCTCGTTAGCGGGGAGGAAATCACCTCATGTCACATCCTCTTATCTCTGTGAAGGGGAAGAAATGAGTCCAGAGAGAAAGCCAGACCCTTCTCTCCAAACAGAGCTTCTTTTACAATAGAAATAATTTCTTTCAGTCCTGGAGACGCAGGAATGAATCAAGCACTGAGTCAAGGACTGCAGGCAGCTCTTTATGGCTAAACCTCACCCCCTCACTATCCCTGCAGTAACCCCTCCAGCTCCTGAACTTCTTGGGATGAGTTCTTGTCTATTTTTACATAGAAATTGTGGATGTTTCATATTTGTGTCTCGACAGGAGCAAATCCTGTTACAATCACTTGTGGGATTATTCCAAATGCACTTTGAGAACCCCTGAGCCACTTCTCTTTACAAATTAGAACAAATTCAGATGTGCAGGAACCTCCTAAACCCCTCTCCCAAGGGAGCAAGCCACCCCTGCTGCCACCCAAGGAATCCTTTTCCTCATGTGGAATCACTTTCCATCTTAAATATATTTGAAATGGGAGCAGAAAAACCCCTGCAGGAAAGTAGAAGTTTTCTTCACTCTGTTTTTTTCTTCTTCCATTTCCCCCTCTCTTCAATCAGCTGATCAGAATTCATCCCCATCTGATAAGGTTAATCATTGATTAATTTGCTTTTATTTCCAACTGTAATCCCTTTGCCCAGCATGGAAATGACCTCCTGTGGGTAATTTCCTTATGTGCTTATTTATTTATTCTTTGAATGCCCCTAAAAGTAAAAATTTAATGGCCTCAGGATCTGGAAGATGGATTTGATTTTAATTCCTGCCGTGGCACCATGGAAATGCCCACACTGGGAAGTTTCACTGTTGCCATCCTGCAGCTGAAGCCATTTCCCTGATTTTTCAGGAAATGGGAGAAATTCCTGGCTGGATCTTTGCCTCCACCACTCAGCCCACTTTGAGCCCAACAACTTCCATAAAACTCATTTTTTGGGAAAAGAACACAATTTCCAGCCCCTTCTGGGGAGGCTGAGCCAGGCAGGGCCATTCCTGGGGGCAGGGATTCCAATCCCAATTCATGGATGGGAAAGGCTGATCCTGAGCATTGCTCCAAAGCACCTCTGGGCAGGACCTGGGGGATTGGAGCCTTCCTCAGTCCTGGAGCTCCTGGAGTTGTTTCAGGAGTGCAGACACAGCAGCTCTTCTTCCCTGTGGTTTTGTAAGGAGAGCAGACCCTTGTATCCATGTTGTGCTCAACATTTTCCCAGAGTTTCTCTGCCCATCCATCCCCTCCATCAATCAAGGAGCAATCTCCAGATTTCTCTGGTTATTACTCACTAAAACCCCAATCCCAGCTAAAATCTGGATCACCCCTCACCCAGGAAAATCCCCCTCAAGGAACCCAACCTCAGATTGGGCCATAAATAACAAAAACAAAAGGAACTTTTCCCTCCCAGTGCTCCAGGGCCAAGATCCATTGTCAGGCCCAGAATTGTTTCTGTGAGGAATATTCAGGCTGTGGTGCAGATAGAGCAGACTAAACAAATCAACAAAAACAAATTAACAATCCTTCTTCCTCCCTTCTCCATCCCTTCTCCCTTCCCCTTAAAACAACAAAAGCCGTCCCTGAAGTCAATTAGTCAGCGGGCTTCTGACGTCCTAATTAGGTTTCATTAATGGATTGCCCGGGGGTAGCAGGATGGGACCCAAATCCCTCAGCTCAGTTTATGTTGGAAATAAAGGATGCTGCACAATCCAACACAAGCTGGATGTCCCAAAGCCCGGGATGGGCTGGCACAGCTCTGGACCCCGCTGCACACAGGGAGCTCCTCCCCTCCCTTTGCTGCCTCTTCCTCGGGGGAGATTTTCCAGAGAGGTGCTGATGCCACATTCCTGGGAACATCCCAGGTTTGGACAGGGTTGGAAGCAAACTGATCTCCTGGAGGATGTCCCTGCTCGCAGACCAGATGACCTTTAGACGGCCTTTCCAACCCAACCCATTCCATAGTTTTATGATCTTACATATGCCCCGCTCCTTCTTTCCACCTTTCCATGTCCCAAGTTCCTTTAGGTTTTCTGGCAAAATGAGTTATAAGATGTTGTCCCCAAAATCTCTCGTTCTTTTAGATCTCCTGGCAAAATAATTTATAAAATGTTGTCCCACCAAAAGTCCCAAGTTCCTTTAGGTCTTCAGGTAAAATAATTTATAAATTCTTGTCCTTTGGGCATGGAAATAAAGTCCTTGGCCACTTTTCCCTTGCCTCCCGTTGGTGCTGAAGCCATGGGAAGCCTGAAGCTCCCCAAGGCAGAGGGAAGCTCTTTTCCCTCTGGGAAGCAATTTCCTCCTGCAGGGCACTGAAATCATAACACAGGGCCATTAATAATCAAATTAAAAGTGTTTCCAATTAAACCCAGGCCTGGGAGCTCGCTGACATCTTTCAGCAGCAATTTGTAACACTCACACCCTGTAATTGCTGCTAATGAGCGGGTAGGGAGCACACCAGGCATTATTGTGGCTTTTCTCCAGCTCCTGGAATCGGGCTGGGATCCCAATAAATGGGAGCAGTTCCTTGCCCTTGGGGGTTCCTGGGGGGGATCGGGATGGTTTCCCCCTTTCCTGGCTGGAGGAAGTCAATCCCAAGAATTCAGAGCGCCGGGAAGTGCTGGGAGCATCCAGACTTTTCTCCAGGCTCTGGAATCTGTCTGGGGCTGGAGGGATTTCCTCTTTTTGGGGACAGCAGTGAAGTTCCTCTCCTCCCTCCTCTGAGGTAATTCAGGGATCAGGCAGCTGAAGCTGCTGCTGGATTTCTGTTGTGTAAATTATTATTTCTCACGTTGTCTCGGGGAGAAGCTTCAGCAGGACCGAGAACACTCCCCCTGTAATTCCTGAAGTGAGGAACTTCCCAGGATCAGAGCTCTGGCCGTAAATTGGAAGCGGCTCCATATTGCAAGCAGTCACTGGGATTTATTCATGTTTTAATCACTGCTCAGGGTTGGAGCTGTTCTCTGGGGTTTGCAGTGGTTGTGGTGTTCCCCCCATCCTGAACTGCATGGATCAGGCTGGAATCTCAATAAATGGGAGCAGTTTCCTGCCCTCAGAGGTTCCTGGGGGGATCAGGTTTGTTCCCCCATCCCGGCTGGAGGAACTGAATCCCAAGAATTCAGTTGGGAAGTGCTGGGAGCGTCCTCCAGCGGCTGGAAGGAGGAATTCTTGTCCTGGACATCAAGGGCTGTCCTGAGAGTGAAGGTGACAAGGGCACTGTCCAGCTTGGTAATTCCCACATCCCTGAGGACCCCAATCCCCTCTGTTTCTCCATGGTGACACCTGGCCATGACCCCAGTGGCAGCTCTTAGCACAGCCTGTGGTGGCAGGGATGTCCCTGGGGTCACAGCAGGGATGTCCCTGGGGTCCCTGGGGTCACAGCAGGGATGTCCCTGGGGTCACAGCAGGGATGTCCCTGGGGTCCCTGGGGTCACAGCAGGGATGTCCCTGGAGTCACAGCAGGGATGTCCCTGGGGTCCCTGGGGTCACAGCAGGGACGTCCCCCTCCCTGTGCCCTCCTGCACAGCCCCCTGGTGTGACCCTCTCCTGGTGAAGCAGTTCCCCCTCTGGAGAGAGGGAACAGCAGGATAAAAGCTCTCCTGCCTTCCAGGGAAGGAGCCCCAGAGCCAGCCAGGCTGGAAATTGGGAACTCCACATTCTTGGTGAACTGAGAACAGGGAATTTGGCACCTCAGCACAGCCCCGGGGCTCAGGTGACACAGGGAGCTCCTGGCCCAGAGTTCCAGGGAATCCCAGTGGTTCCACCTGGATCCTGGCCAAGGCCCCCTGGAATCTCAGGGATTCTGTTGCTGGACCTTCCAGAACAGCATAAAAGGAATAATTCCTCAGGGGAAATCATTCCCTGCCCTTTCCTGCACCTCCAGGGCAATCACCTAGATTTGGGATTTTATCACCATGCCCATAAATTAGCCACTTTGTCTCAGCAGCTAATTGGAAAAAAGTTAATTACTGATAGCAAGGTCTGCTTTGGGAAATAAAGGATTAATTTCAAACCTGTACGGGGGAGATCTTGATAGCAGCAGGTGAAAGGGAAAAATTTAAAGCGGATGTAAATGGAGGGAGAGAGATAAGGTGGTAAATGTGGTTTTGGAGCTGAAGTGCAGCCTTTAGGGCAGAGATGGAACATCCTCAGCCCCACAGAGCCTTTCCTCCCGGAAATGAGGGAGTGAAGTGAGAGCTCCCAGAGGCCAGGGACAGTGACAGGAACATGGGTTTGTCATGGTCCCAAGTGCTGCTCCAGATGGGCACTGGGGCTTGGAGAGCAGCTCTGTCCCACCTCTCACCCTGTGGGACACCTTTGTTTTACCAACCCTCCAGTTTGTCTGTACCCCAACTTATTCTGGAAAGATCCATAAACTTATTTCTTATTAGGGATAAGAATTTTTTTACCCTGGGACATTTTGCCCTGTTGCTCTTGGCCCTGGCACAGGGTGCCCAGAGCAGCTGTGGCTGCCCCTGAATCCCTGGCAGTGTCCCAGGCCAGGCTGGACGGGGCTTGGAGCAGCCTGGGACAGTGGGAGGTGTCCCTGCTGTGACTGGGATGGCACTGGATGGGATTTAAGTTCCTTCCCACCCAAACCATTCTGGGATAACAGCACATGCCCAGAGCACAGGGAGCTGGGGGTGCGACAGGGACAGTGACAGATCCAGGAGGGAAAAGCTCCAGGCCTGCCTGTTCTGCCTCGGAGCAGCAATAAACGAAACACAAGCTGTGCTTGTCTCTGCAGGCTCTGTACGAGCAGAGGACATTTGGGACAGCAGCACAGCAGCGATGGGGGGGCCCCCCGAGCAGCAGCTGGAGGGTCACAGGTGCCCACAGAACCCTGGCTCCAGGTGACACCCGGCTCCAGGTGACACCCGGCTCCAGGTGACAGCACAGGCTGGGCCATGGACAGAATGAGAATCAGCCCTGAGGGAGGGACACAGGAACAGGAGCTAGGCTGACTCTGCCGGCAAGGTTGGGATTTATGCACAGGTGAGGGCGACTGGGAGCTGTAGGCGTTGAACTGGGAGCACTGGGACCCTTCTGTTGCCCGGTGCTACCCTGGTGTGGTCAGTGGGGGCTCAACACCACCAACCCCTGGCACAGGGGTGTCCCTGTCCCTGTGACTCTCCCTGGGCACCAGAGAAGCCCAAAGCTGTGCCAGGCTTATCCCTGCCCCCCATCACATCCCGCGGGATGGAGCCTGGCAGGGATCCCGTGGTGCCCTGCGCCACGGCGAGAGACCCCAGACCCCGGGACAAAACTCATTTGGGGACACGGCCCGAGGGATGCCCTGGGCTGAAGGGGAGGGGGAGCTGCAGCGGCGCTGGAATTCCAGAGCTGGAATGCAGGAGGGCAGAGTGGCTGGAATCCAGGCTTGCCATCCCCGGGATGCTGTGCACTTGTCACCGCGGTCACTAGATGTCCCCACGTGAATACAAATCACGGCTGGCACCCCCGCGCCCGGCTCCTGTCCTCGGCACCGACGGTAATTAATGACAGCGCCGCTTTAGCCGCTCCTCGTCGGCTCCGCAGCGGCGAGCTGCGATTTGTTTAACCTCAGCAAACAAAGTGCAATGCATAAATAAATAAAAAATAAATAAAAAATAAATCAGCAGCTCCGCGGGGTGTGCGGCACCAGGAGGCTGCGGGAGGCTGGGATCGCTCCCTGGATCCCGGCTGATGCTCCCTGCTCATCCCCCGGGCACCAGCGGGAATCCTCCCGTGTGCTGCCCCCTCAGCCCTGCCCGTGGGTCTGGGAAATGGGGCTGGATCCTCCCCGAAAGGAGCCCAAATGGGGCTGGATCGGAATGGGAGCTCTGGGCATCGGAATGGGAATACTGGGCATGGGAATGGGAGCTTTGGGGATTGGGATGGGAACCCTGGGCATTGGAATGGGAATACTGGGCACTGGAATAGCAGCCTTGGGCATTGGAATGGCAACGCTGGGCATTGGGATGGGAGCTCTAGGCATTGGAATGGCAGCCCTGGGCATTGGAATGGGAGGTGTGAATTCCCCGTGCCCTGGAGGTGTTTAAGGAAGGCCTGGATGTGGCACTTGGTGCCATAGGCCAGTGACAAGGGGGTGTTGGGTCTCAAGTGGGACTCGGTGATCCCAAAGATCTTTTCCAGCCCAACTGATTCCATGATCCTGTGCTGACCATGGCTCCCATGGCCCTGCCGTGCCTGGTACATTCATTAACCCCCAGATCAGGGCAGGCTGGGCAGCTCCAGATGCCCGGAGGGGATGTGACTTCCCTGGGGTCAGGGGACTGCCCTGGAGGCAGGGAACGAGGATGGGCAGAGGGAGAGGTTGGCAGGGAGGGAGAGGGACCGAGCTGCATGAACTGGGCACACATGAGGGCTGCATGGGAGAATTACAGTGCCCAGGGGTCCAGTTTTCCCTGGATGTGACAATTCCAGGCTCAGGGGTCCAGCTTTGCCTGGATGTGTCAATTCCAGGGCTCAGGGGCTCAGTTTTGGCTGGATGTGACAATTCCAGGCTGAGTGGCTCAGTTTTCCCTGGATGTGGCAATTCCAGGGCTCAGGGGCTCAGTTTTGGCTGGATGGAGATTTCCACTGCTCAGGGCCCAGCAGAGGGATATTAATATTAATTCCCAGCTCATTAAAGCTGCTTTATTTCCTTGAGAAGAGGACAGTGGAGATTGTGACTGGAGCTGATCAATCCTCGTGCTTTGCCCTCCCCATTTCTTTGCTGGGGCTGCTGCCCTCATTTCTCCAGGCAGGGAGCTCCATTTTCATGGAAACAGGCTCGTGTTTAGGGGCAGAGGATGATCCCATGGGAGATGCCCCTCCTGCTCCTGCCCTCTTTGGGGTTGCTGGTCTTTAAGGCTGCTGATCCTCAGGCTCAGGGTTTATTCCCTCTCCAGTGCTTGATTTTGTCACACCAGCCCTCGATGTCCCCAGGGCACGTTTTGTTTCTTCCTCCCTCCCTCCAAAGAGAGCTCTCAGAAGTGCTTGAGCTGTGTGACAAGGCTGATCCCATAAAATGTCCTGGAACTGCACAACACGATTTCCCACATCACAGGAAAATGGTCCACGGCCATCAGAGGGGAAAAATAGAATTCCAGCTGCTGTAATAGCGGCCCATGATCTGCTGATAATGGTTCTGGTAACACCCAGACCCCTCTGATCCGCCCAGAAATCCCAGACATGAACCCAGAGGTGCCAAGGAGAGCTCGTGCTCAGAGTTTCTCTCCAAGCAGAGAATTGGGAAGTGGGATTGGTCCTGCAGGCTCAGAAGAATGGATTGAAAAATGCTTTTGGAGAGCAGGAATAGCCCCAGCCATGCTGCAGGTGGGCTCATCTGGGATTCCAGGCAGGCTGGGCAGGATTTCACTTGCCAATCAACATCTGATTTATTTCCTGGGAATGTGAGATCTTCATTCCATGGCCGCCTCTACTCCGACATCTCTGGAGACTGCAAAATGAAGCTGTGTGGCTTTTTTTTTTTTTTTTTCTGTGTCCAGAGCAGCAGGAGAAGGAGGAAAACGTGTATCCAAGGAGAGCTCCTGGGCAGGGTGGGATGAGAGCAAAGTCAGCTCTGGGTCACCCCTGTGCCTGCTCGAATGCTGGGATTACTGGGATGAGGCTGGAGCTCAGCTCCAGCTCAGATCCCAGGGATCATCTGCTTGATCCTGCCTGGAAATCTCCACCCAGGAGGAGACAAAGGCTGGGAAAGCAAATCCACTTTTCCTGCCTTCTGCCCACATCAGGGGATTCCAGGTGGTTCATCCTGGTGGTCACCGTGATAGGAGCGACTCTCACCAGGAAAAATCCCTTGGGAAGGGCTGGGGCTGTGGAGCCATAGCATCTCACCAGGAAAAATCCCTTGGGAAGGGCTGGGGCTGTGGAGCTGGAGCCTGGAGCTGTGGAATGCTCAGCCTCTGCCCAGTGAGAAGTGTGGTATCCAAGGAAACACGATATCCAAGGAAATGTGGTGTCCAAGGCATCCTGACATCCAAGGAAACAAAATATCCAAGGGATTGTGGTACCCAAGAGATGGTGGCACCAAGGAAACACAATATTCAAAGGGTTGTTGTGTCCAAGAGACTCTGGCACCCAGGGGAACACAATATCCAAGGGACTGTGGTACCCAAGGAAGGGATGGTGGCATCCAAAGGATGCCCCCATGCAGCCTCTGGAGCTGGAATAACCATGTCCCTTCACTCCAGGACCACTTGGGTGTCTTCATGGAGCATCCCAAGGCCTTCCTGGATCCCTGGAGCTCCCAAAAGTCAGACTGGGACAAGGGGAATGGGCTCAGGTTGTGCCTGGGGAGGTTCGGACAGGACATCAGCAGGAATTTCCTCATGGGAAGAGGAGTTAATGGCAGGGCAGTGCTGGAGTCACATCCCTGGAAGTGCCCAAAAAACAAGTGGATGTGGCACTTGGAGATTTGGTTCCATGGGATTCAGTCAAAGTTTGGCCTTGATGCCCTTGGAGGTCTTTTCCAACCATAACCACTCTCTAATTCCCTGATTTCCCCACCAGCCTGGACATCCAGGGGCTCGGGATTGTTTCAGGGAAGAACAAACCAAACCATTTCTAACAGAAACAACTGTTTGAGGTCGGCTCTTTCTTTTTGTTTTATTTTGGTTTTGTGTTTTTTAAAGCTTCTCCACAAGTCCCAGGGTGGGAGAGAGCATTCAGATGCTCATTTTCATTCTGCTCAAGACAGAAACCTTTTCCCGCAGTTGTTCCATCAAAAGAGAATCGGATTTTTTTCCCCCACTCACCCTCCCTGAATCAAATAAAGAAAAAAGGTCATTTAAATGAAAGCTGGTGCTCAGAAGGTTTAATACATTAAATTAGATGCAGGGAAATAAAACCACACTGGAGTTGTTTCCTCAATGAAGGATTTGGATAAAAGAGCTCCCTATTAAAAATGTTTTGTCACTGTTTTGCTCTGAAAATATTTGAACTCCAGTACAAAAGAGACAANTAAAAAAAAAAAAAAAAAAAAAAAAAAAAAAAAAAAAAAAAAAACTTTCCAGAAAGAACCATCAGAAAAATAACTTGAAATTCAAATTAATGTAGCATGTTTTGGTTGGGATCTGGGGACTGAAAAATGTTGTTTGGGAAAAAGAAGCTGGGTTTGCAGACAATGGGGAAGGAGGGCACAAACAGAGACATTTAAAAAACACTTTTTGCATAAAACAAAAAATCAGAATGCACAGATTTGGGTGAAAACAAACAACCAGCCCTGTTCAAGGTGCTGGAAGAGCCAAGGGATTTCCTTGTGTTTGGTCTTCCAAAGCTTCCTGCTCCTCACCCTTGAAGAAGGTGCTGTAGGTTAACAAAATATTCCCCTCACCCAGAACTCTCCCAGCGAGAGCTGTTCCTGCCTCATTTCCTTGGGTTGGGCTCTGGGGCTCTGCCTTCCACAGCTCCTCCAGCCCCTCCTGCAAAGGTCAGCACCGGGAATGGGAATTTCTGCTCAGTTAAGGTCTCTGTGGCAGGACCTGGGAATCACTGATTTCCTTCCATTCTCCTCATTCCATCCATCCCCCCTCTCTCCACATTCCATCCATCCCCCCGTCTCTCCACATTGCATCCATCCCCATTCTCTCTCCACATTCCAGTACCATTCTCCTCATTCCAGCACCATTCTAGAGCAGCTCCAGGCAGCTCCATCCCCACCAGCACCATCTCTGCCTCCACCCCTGCTCTGCTGCAGGTCCCAAAATGTTGGAGATGCCACCCCATGGCACCATCCTTTTCATGGCGTTACAGAATCCCAGTATCCCTGAGGCTGGAAAAGATCTCTGAGACCATCAAGTGCAGGCTGTGCCTGATCCCCACCTTGTCCCCAGCCCAGAGCTCTCAGTGCCAGAGTCCTTCCTTGGGCACCTCCAGGGATGGGGACTCCAAACCCCCCTGGGCAGTTCCAATCCCTGCCCACCCTTTCCATGGGGAAATTCCTGCTGCTGTCCACCCTGAGCCTCCCCTGGCCCAGCCTGAGGCCGTTCCCTCTCCTCCTGTCCCTGTTCCCTGGGAGCAGAGCCCGACCCCCCCGGCTGTCCCCTCCTGTCAGGGAGTTGTGCAGAGCCACAAGGGCCCCCCTGAGCCTCCTTTTCTCCAGGATAAAGGAGGATTGGAAAATGTTTCCTTTTGGCCAGGCCTTGGCAGGGGCTGCCCAGGGAAGTTTGGAGTCCCCATTCCCAGAAGCATCCCAGGAATTCCTGGACGTGGCACTCAGGGTTCTGGTGGGCATCGGGCACAGCTTGGACTCGATGATCCCGGAGGTTTTTTCCAACCTCAGCAATCCTGGGATTCTCGAGGCTACTGGCACCTCGGGGGACCAATGAAAACCAATTCACGGGACGTTCTGAAGGAAAAAAATGCTCCATCCTTTTATTGGGAGCACGAAATCCAGCCCAGACCCGTCCCAACTCCAACCCCAGCTCCATCTGAGCTCCAGAAGCTGCCTGGCAAAGCTTCAGTGGAACCGGTGTGACCCAGAATTCCCATTCATCCTCCCCGCACGGGAGCCGGTCCCACCCAGAGCGGCTGCTCTCCCTTTCTTCCCTTTCACTCCTTTGTCTCATCCTTCTGGGAAGAAACCCAAGATGAAATCTCAGCCCCTTTAGAGCGCGGGGCAGGGGGAAGGAGCCTCAATGAGGCTCGCGAGTGCTGATGAGGAGGAAGAACATCTGCAGAGGATACTCGCAATGGAGCATTGTCTGCGGGGTGTCGCCGGCCCATTTCCTCCCGTCGGAATTCTGCTGCTGGAAGCATTCCCGGGGAGCGGCCCCGCTCCACATCTGCAGCAGCCCCCGAGCTGCGAGCTCTCAATCCCGCCTTTCAAACGGCAGCGATGAGGGAGGAGAGCGGGGGAGGCAAAATCGCGGCTGTTATTGCTGAGATTCCCCATCCCTCCCGCAGCCACCGCCATCCTGCAGGAGGAGAGCCCGGGAGCGCCGGGCACCGCTCCCCTCGCTCTGACTCGGGTGGAGGGGCAGCCGCAGGGACCGGGGACTCAGTTTGGCACTGCCAGGGCTCCTGGAGAGCTCTGCCCGAGGGATGATCCCTCCCCTACCGCAGAGGGTTGTGCGGAGCCCCCGGCGCGTCCGGGCAGGACAAGGGGAGAGCAGCGCTGAGCTGCTGGAGCATCAGCGATTCCCGAGCCGGGCTCGCTCCCAGCACAGCGGAGCTGCCCGAGGGCACGGCACAGCCCCGGGCCGAGCAGGCTGAGAAAGAGGGAACTGTCAGGAACTACAAGGGAAGAGCAAATCAGCCAGGCAGGGGCAAGGTCAGCAATCAAAGATCTCCTAATGCTGCCCGGCAGCGCTGGGAAAGCAGCTGCAGCTCGCTGCCAGGGAATGGATAAAATGAGGATGTCTGGGCAGGAATCGCAGGAGCGATGCTGCTCCCAGAGCTGCGGTGACAGCAGGGATCAGCTATTCCCAGGAATTCAGAGCACCAGGAACTCCTCGTGCGGTGCAGCTGGAACCACGCAGGACCAGGTTCCAAGGTCCTTGTCACAGCCAAGGGTGGCAGCTGCAGCAGGGCAGGGGGAGTTTTGGCACCACCCAAAATCATCAGCAGCGAGGTGGAGCTGAGTTTGACCCAGGGGATCCCTGGGCCTGCACTCTGCTGGCTCCCCAGTGACCTGGAGGTGACACTGGGGACAGTGTCCCCCTGCAACCCCTCAGTGACCCCAGGCCCTGAGCTCATCCCACCCATGTGACAACCACTCAGTCCCACTGCTGCTGCCATCCCTCACCATTCCCACCCTTTTCACCCTTCTTTATTTTTTCCCACCCTTTTTTCCTTTTTGTTTTTTTTTTTGTTTTTAGATTCCTTTGACAAGCCAGTGAGCTCAGCTGCAAAGCAGCAGCTTCTCCCTGGCCTACCAGGGAGGAAATTTCTCCCCTCAGAAAGATTGAGCTGGGATATGATCCAGGGATCACAATGGGAATTTCTGCACTGCAGGGGCAGCAGGAGCAGACACCAGGAGCACCCAGGAGCCAGGGTGGGGACAAAGAGCAGGAGCTCAGGTCCTGCTGCTCCTTGGAGGGTGAAGATGCTGGAGAGCCCCAGACCTGCACCAGGGACCACTGAAATCATTTGGAGGAGCTGATTCTGAAGGGTAGGAAAGAAACAGGGTCAGGGAAAAGGGAAAATGGATTTGGGCATTTCTACTGGTAAAAACCTGCAGTGCAAAGGGCCAGGCTCACCTTAAACCCCCCCAGGGCTCCATAGCACAGGATTCCCTCCAGCATCCTGCAAGGACTCCTCAGACTGAGGCCCCACATCCACTCTGTTATCGAGGACAGAGCTGGACTCGAGGGTAAAAGGATTTGTGGAGCTCTCTGGTGCCAGCCAGGACCTGGGATTTCCATCAGAAGCAGCACAAGTGATGAACCTGCAGCCCCGGGGGATAAATCCCACCATATCCCCTGGATAAAAGTGCCCTTGTGTCAGGGATAATACAGCAAAGCTTTTAATCAATCCCATTAGGGAGAAGCGGAATCAAACCTGCCCCTCTGCCAGGCTGCCTCAGAGCAGCTCCTTCCTCCCAGCAGCTTCTGCAGGTGCAGAGATTGCCCTGTGCTGAGGTGAGATTGAATTGAGCCAAAACAAATCCGAGGATGTTTCAGGCATTAAAGTTCCTCGGGAAGGTCGGTGGTTATGTGGTACAAGCATGTCCTTTTCAATCTCCCCTGGAGTTCCAATTTAGAGGAAGATGGAGTGCTCTGATTGCTGCCTTCGGAGGGAAGTGGAACAAATGAGCCCAAGCAGGAGGGTTTGGGCTCTCTGGAGCAGTTCCTGGGGCTGTGGCAGTGGTTGGAGCTTGGATCTCCAGGCTCAAAGCTCATTCCTGGCTGGTGAAAGCTGAAAGAAAACACAAAAACAAAGAAATTTTGCTGCACTTGTGTCCTTGATGGAGAAGCTGCTGCTGCTCCTCACCCCTGGGGCCTTGTGAAGACCAGGGGGGAAGGAGAGAAAGCTGGAGACTGCAGGCAGGGCCTGAGAGACTTCAGACTTGCCTGAGGTGTTGTAAAAAAGGTCCCAGAGTGACCCCTGTCAGGAGCTACTGGGACAGGAATGCGGCAGGGAATGATCCCAGGTGTGACACACCCGAGAGGAGCCCCCAGGAAGCCCCAGCAGAGGCTGGAATTCTCCTGGAGGTGGATGGGGACACTGAGTGAGGATGAGATGGAGGCACTGCAGGGGAAGTCTCTGAGAATTCCATGGGGACAAGGTTTGCCTGGAGAGGGAGCAGCTCCTGTTGGAGCAGTTGGTGTCACTGGGGGAAGGGAGCAGCTGGGAGCACCCAGAGCTGCAGGACAGAAATGGGGGGAGGGAGGGACTGGAGCAGTGGAGGGAGAAGCCAGGGCTGGTGCTCCGGGGCCGCTCCCATTGCGAGTGTAAAACCCCGGGCTCACTCTGCAATGATCCACATTCCCTTGCTCTGCTCCTGTGGAAATGCTGGCGGCTCTGCCGGGCACAGCTGGATCCCTGCTCCCACTCCCGGTACATTTCCCAGGAGCAGCGCTCTGGAATATTGCAGGGCAGGGATGGATGGACATCAGCCCAGACATCCTCAGGGGGGAAGCCAGTGCTCTCTGTCCCTGAGGAAAGGGGAAATTCCCTCCACAGGACACGAGCTGGAGGAGTTTTCCTTGCGGGAGCAGCTCCTGGAGGGAGGCATTGCCTCTCTGGGGCCGCCGGATTTCAGTCACGGGATCATCAAGGCTGGAAAAGAACCCTCCCAGGGATGGTGACTCCTCCACTGCCCTGGGCAGCCTCTTCCAAGGCTTAACCGACCTTTCAGTGAAGGAATTTCCCCTAAAATCCACCCTGAGCCTCCCCTGGCCCAGCCTGAGGCCGTTCCCTCTCCTCCTGTCCCTGTTCCCTGGGAGCAGAGCCCGACCCCCCCGGCTGTCCCCTCCTGTCAGGGAGTTGTGCAGAGCCACAAGGGCCCCCCTGAGCCTCCTTTTCTCCAGGCTGAGCCTCTTTCCAGCTCCCTCAGCCTCTCCTGGGGCTCCAGCCCCTTCCCAGCTCCCTCAGCCGAATTTGCAGGAATTTATCCCTGATTTCTCTCCCAAAATCAGCATCACGCCAGGATGAAGGACCGCCGGCCCCGCTGCATCCCTGGCGGTCCCTCGCCACCTCCACGTCTCCAGAAGCCACCGATTCCTCTGGGAATCCTGAACAGCCTCTGATTTCCCAAACAGCGAAACCCCAGCCTCCCTCTTTGCCCCGTTTTAGGGACATCCCCACGGGATGCATTTCTTGCCTTGGTGGCTTTTGGCTTCCCCCGCGACCCCTTTGATCTTTCCTGTCCGATCTTCCAGCTTGTTTGCAGACTGAATCGCGACTTTCATGTCCGGGCAGGGCTGGCGGCGTCTCGGAGCGGGGCAGCCGGGAGGGCTCGGAGTTTGTCCGCGGGTTATTTTGCATTTCGATGCCGGCTCGGGGTGTAAAACAGCACCAGTGCTCCTTAACTCAGCTTAATTGGTTCCAATGGCCTTTTCCCCTTTTTTTCCTCGTCCATTTACCCCTCTATTTTTAAAATTTCTATTCTATAAAATCTAACACGGGAGTTTTTTAACGTGCTTTGATAACAACAGGTTAACTACGGTAAATTATTTCAGTAACTTTTCACAGAGCAAAGCCCCGATTTCTGAGCAGGTTCCAGCTCCTCTGGCCACCCACGGCTGGGCTCGGGTGGGAGTGGAAAAGCTTTGCCCTCTCTTCATCAGGACAGAAAAGAATTGCAAATTTGATGGAAATATTAGAGATTGAAAGTGGACACTGCCAATTCTCCTCATCTCACCTGTCCTTAGAGAGAGCTGGGCCATGAATCAGATGAAAATGGCTTTAATCGTGTTGGGGATTAATATTGGGAGTGAGGGGAACACAGCCCTCCCCCGCCTCCTGCTCTGACCATCATTTATCCGCAGGCAATTAACTCCTGCAGGATTCATGGTCTATCACATTATCCATGCCTCTTCCCAGACAGAATTCCCAAATTTCTGCTCTCCCAGTGGGAAAAATCAACCCTGTAAAAACAAATAACTCACTACTGAGGCAGCCAAATGCCCTTCCCTGCTGCCCAAAATGGAAGCAAAGACCCAAATACAAATAATTGTTGTTTGTATTGACTGTTTGTTGTTTATGTTGTATGTCTTTGTAAATTGTTGATATTCATTGTTGCCCATCCCTTACCCTGTCCCAAGAAGTTGACCATAATTGTTGATGTTTGACTATTTGTTGTTAATGTTGTAGGTCTTTGTAAATTGTTAATATTCCTGGTTGCCTGTTACCCTGTCCCAGTACTCACTCACACCGATGCACATCTCCATTACCCCCTCCCAAAATGGCACCTGGCAAATTAGAGGAACAGCAAGTGCTCGTGGGACACAATTTGGTAAAAAAAAAACCTAAAAATAATGAGCCAATATAACATCTGAGGCTAAAAGCCATACTCCTAGGTAGGGAAAATAGTAGAGTACATGGAACCACCAAGCAGGGTTTTTTAACCTTATCACCATGCCCTAATAGCACCTGGTCCACAGGACACCCCTGGAGGAAGAGCTCACAACTTTCCTTTTAGAATTCCTGTGAGGATGGCAGCTCCAGCTCTGCTGAAAGACACAGCTGATCATTTTCTCCCCATCTGCATCCTCCCTCAGGAGCAGCAGCAATGTGTGTGACCCCTCAGGCTCTCCACCCAAAGCTGTCCTCAATGAAGGCTCTAAAAAGGAGCTGGTCTCCTGGCCCATTTGTTACACCTTTTCCAGCCCGGAATATTCTGATATCCAGTGGCCTCTACCAGACTGTGCAGGGCCATGAGCTGGATTGCATAATCCCTGTAGGTCCAGTTCAGGATATTCTGATATTCCATGTTAATCCACCCCACGTGCAGGGCCAGGATTCCATGATCCCTGTGGTTCCTTTCCCAGCCTGGAATATTCTGCTATTCTGTGATCTCTGCCCCACTGGAGATGGATTCTGTGTCCTTCCCTGCCTGGGTCCCCAGGATGTCCCCAGGATGTCCCCAGGCCACCCCTCCAGGCTCCTTTCTGGCAGCCCCAGCTCGTCCCAGGGCTATGATTCCCAGACAGTGCCTGTGGCTGGGAATGATGGAGGGTGGCAATTCCCGAGTTCTCCAGAGGAATACAAAGCCCTGATATGATATTCGAGCACAGAGCCACCAAACCCCTATTAAGAGGCTCCTCTTCATTATTCCTCTGATTTGCATGGTGCTGTCTGAACACAGCCTAAATGTGATTATTCCTCAGTGCTGCTTCGCCTGTGTTAGAGGGAGCCAATGCCACAGGGCCTTGTTCAAAAACCGCCTGGATAAATATTGTTAAAAATAAATGCATAACATTAATTCTCCATCGTTCATGTTGCTGTTTATTTAATGCTCTAAAAAGCTAATTACCACTAATTTTATTCTACATCTTCTTCAGGTCTCCTAGTCTCGGTGCTGGAAGATAAAAGAATTAATTGTTAATTAGCATCCCTTTCCGGGAGAACACTTTTTTCTTTATCAAAGATTACAAGAGGAGGGAGAGAGAGAGCGAGGGGGGAAGGAACGAAGCTCTCAATATTTCTGCCAGCCACGGTGCCAAAATGGGATTTTTTTTTCTTAAACAGCAACACCGAGCTCTTATCTGGCCCTGGGGAGGAGAGGGACAAGCTCTGGGGTGTGAAGGCAATAAAATCATCCCTGTCAGGAGGAGTTCTGCTGGCTCCGGGTGTCTGAACACGCTGTACTGGCTGGTGTCTGCAGCCAGGGAATGGGAAAGGATGTTCCTGGAATCTGAGACAGCCAGGGTGCCTTGAAAATTAGGGCAGGCTCAGGCTGGAGATGAGGGAAAGGTTCTTCCCTCAGCCAGAGGGTGCTGGGCACTGCCCAGGCTCCCCAGGGAATGGGCACGGCCCCGAGGCTGCCAGAGCTCCAGGAGCGTTTGGACAGCGCTCCAGGGATGGACAGGGGGGATTGTTGGGGGGTCTGGGCAGGGTTTGGGTTTGGGATTGATCAGCCCTGTGGGTCCCGTCCAGCTCAGCACATTCCAAGATTCAACGAGGGGCCATGCTGAGCTGGGTTTAACCCTAACAGAAATTTCCTGGCCCTTGTTCCCAAGTTTTTAACCACCCCTTGGCATAAATGCCCCATTCCCTTCCCATTCCCTTCCCCTGGAGCCTCCTCCACGATGGGAACGCTCTGTTTGCTCCAGCCTCGCTGGCTTTGGGATGTTTTTAGAGGTGCTTTTGTCTCCAGCTAATTGGAAATGTTGGGGAACTTTTAATTTGCAACAAGAAGTGAAAACTCTGCCGCTTCCGTATTTACATAAATTAGGGAGACTTTGCACACAAACGTTTCCTAGAAGAGAAGACGAAAAGGAGACAATTTCAGGATGAGTTTCCTGCTCAGAATATTCATGAAGTGAGGCATAAAAATAAGGAGAGTGACTGGAGAGTGTTGTCAAAACAGAATTAGGGACAGAAGGGTGGGGATGGTTCATAAACATGTCCTGGGTACGGCTGGGAGAGCTGGGGGTGCTCCCCTGGAGAGGAGAAGGCTCCAGGGAGAGCTCAGAGCCCCTGGCAGGGCCTGAAGGGGCTCCAGGAGAGCTGCAGAGGGACTGGGGACAAGGCATGGAGGGACAGCACACAGGGAATGGCTTCCACTGCCAGAGGGCAGGGCTGGATGGGATCTTGGGAATTAGGAATTGTTCCCTGGCAGGGTGGGCAGGGGCTGGCATGGAATTGCCAGAGCAGCTGTGGCTGCCCCTGGATCCCTGGCAGTGTCCAAGGCCAGGCTGGAGCAGCCTGGGACAGTGGGAGGTGTCCCTGCCATGGCACCAGATGAGTTTAAATTCCCTTCCATCCCAACCATTCCAGGATTTTTGCCTTTCCCACTCCTTTAGGGTGGGCTTTGTCCAACCAGGGTTTGTCCCAGCAGCAGGGGACAGTCCCTGCCCCGTGTCCCAGCCCTGCTCAGCCCCAGGCAGGGCTCAGGGCTGGAGGAGCAGGCAGATTTGGGGCTGGAAATGGGAATTTATTCTGCAGCAGGAACCGGTGGATTCTGCTCCTCCTCAGGATGGGAGAGCCTGAAATATTCAGTGCTCAGGGCCTGTCCTGGCCTCATCTGCTCACACCCACAGCCTCCAGTGTGTTCCCAGTGAATATTTAAATCTCTCCCAGCTAAATCTCAGCATTCTGGGCAGTTTTTATGGTACCTGCAGGCAGAGCCCAGCCAGGGGCAGTGATTCAGCTGCTGGCAGAGTTCACACCCAGCACTCTCCAGCATCATCCCATGAATCTCCCATTAACCTGAATAATTCCATTAATTCAATATTTATCTCTGCTGCTGTTAATGGAGTGTTTGATTTAACAGTACATGAATATTGCATCCAGCAGACGGCTGGGAAAGAGGGGGGAAAAAAAGGTGAAATTAGAATTTAAACCCAGAACAGGGTAATTGCCAATGTAACACACTTGCAAAATTGTTAAACACAAATCGTGCCAGGCCTCTCCCCACTGTGACATTTCAATCCAGATGGAGCAGTTTGGGATTCCTTCGGAGGGGCACAACCCACCAGGGCTGCTGGAACCCCCAGATGTTCACATCTGCTCCACATTCCCTGGGATTTGCTGCAGCTCCACCAAAAAA
>VWZS01005826.1:615378-648983 GCA_013397075.1 Rhabdornis inornatus | reverse complement strand
AAAAAAAAAAAGTCTGTCTTGAATAAGAATTTGAATAAGAGCTTGAGTCAGTCTGGAGGCTTTGTCACCTGGCAGCTGAGGTGGCACAAGGACACAAGGTCTGGGCCCCACAGGGACAGCCCAGAGCAGGAGCTGGGCTGGGGGAACAACTCCATTCCCTTTTTTAGGTGTTCCTGTCTCCAAAATCACTCAGAATTTCCTGCTTGCACCCCCTGGGAGTTCCCTGCCAGACTCAACTGAAGCAGGAAAATGGGGAGAGAAGAGAGGAAAAAAGGGGGGGGGGAGTGGAAGGGAAAAACAGGGGGAAAGGAAAAGTGAAGGAAAAGGCGAGAAATGGGGGAAAGAGGGACCGAGGGGGGGAAATAAAAAAGGAAAAATGAAGGAAAAAGCGAGAAATGGGGGGAAGGAGGAACAAAGGGGAAAATGGGAAAGGTATAAAGGTATAAATTTGGGGGTTTGTGACTCTACCTGTAGAGCAGTGATTTTGCAGTGGGGCTCTGAGGAGGTTTGGGGGATTTTGTGTGAGGGTTGGGGTGGGGTGAGGGCACAGCCCTGTCTTGTAAAGCACAAATATTTATTTACACCGTGGTGCCCCAGGCTTGGAGAGAACTCTGAGCTTTGTGCAGCTCTGATTTGGGGCAAAAAATGGACACCTGGCAGATGTTTGACCAACAACTTCCAGATGTGCCATATTTTTATTGGAAACTGCTAAAAATGGAGCTGTTTACAAAGGATGGAGTGACAGGTGAGAGGGTTGGTTGTAAACTGACAAGGAGTGGATTTAGATGGGATGCTGGGGGAAAGCTGCTCCCTTTGAGGGTGGGGAGGCCCTGGCACGGGGGATTCCAGGGCTGCCCCATCCCTGGAAGTGTCCAAGGCCAGGGTGGATGGAGCTCAGAGCAGCCTGGAACAGTCTGGCATCAACTCACGCCGAAGTTTTTACACTTTATCACCTGATCTGATTTTAGAACTGGGCTGGAATGTTTGCAGAAAAGAAAAAGAAGAGAAAAAGAACAAAACTGGCCAAAGTTGGAACTGCCCCAAACTGCTGGAACTGTCCCCTTTGTTCCATGGCTCGGATCCAAACCCTGCAGAGCCTCAGGGCTACCCCACACTGAGCCCATCCCACACCATGAACCCAAAACCTTCTTGCAATCCCTGAGGCCAGCCCTGGGCACGGAGGGGACCCCTGTCCCTGTCCTGCCCCTCTCGCTCCATCCCTGAGGGGCTGGGACATCTCTGCCCCCTCGCATTGGAAATATCCCCACAGGTTCCTTCGTTCCACACCTGGGGACGGGATCTGGAGCTTGGTGGGCACAGGTGGGTGAGGAATGATGGATTTGTCTTTCCAAACAAGCTGTGGGTCTGCTGGTAGGTAAAACCAGCACTGAGAAATAAAAGAAACAATGGGAAGGATTCCACTGATTGATGAATGGGAAAAGATATTTGCCTTTCCAAACAAACTGTAGGTTTGCTGAGAAATGAAATTGGATATTGAAAGAAGCAATGGGCAAAAACAAAGAATTCTATAAGAATTTAAAATTAAAAGGGAGGGTGTCGCTGGTGAGGGTTTCTGGGGTCCCCAGGAATCCCCGAGACTGCCAGAGCAGTCCTCAGTGACAAACATGCTTCCAAGCTCAGCCCAGACAGAATTTGGCTTGGAGCGTGCTCTCAAACCAGCAGGGTGAAGAGATCGGAATATGAAGAGAGGCACAATTCCATGGTTTATTTCATGAAGGCATCCATTCTTGCATATTCAACTGTTAGGGTTTTTTCAGGGGTTTTTATACCTTTAGAGGGTTTTACACTTTTCACCAATAGCTAAGGGAATTGTAAATTCTAACCAATCCACGAGGGATTTTACATTCAAAGCTAGAAAGTGAACCACTAATATTACAGATAGATAACAAGGGGTCTAGTAAGGGGGTCTGCATTCCTTCTTGGGTTCATCATTCTACAAGCAGTTTGTTATGTTTTACGCTATGGTTTTCCAGGGGGCCTGCTCTGGGGACTCAAAAGGGTCCTCAGATTTAGGAACATCCTCTGCTCCCTCCACAGGAGGGTTGCACATTAGACCCCTCAGGTATCAGGGGTTCTGGGAAGTCTGTGCCTCTCAAGTACCTCAGCAATGGGGAAAGAGAGAGGGAAATGCAGATGGGAAATTGGGATAAAAAGGGAGGCTGTGTCCTCCAAAAATCTGAGAGATCCCAGGGGAATGCCCCATGGCCTCTCCATTTATTCCAATAAAGTAAAATGACTCCTCTGTCTCCTTTTTGGACACAAACCTCTGGTGCTTGTGGGTTAGTTCTGGCAGGTGGGTGAAGGAGGCTCAGGTACCCCTCACCAGCCTGGCCCTGCTCACCTCAAACAGGAGAGTTTGGGGCCGAGTTTGGGACACGTCCCTCCCCTCCCCACTCCGTGCTCAGATTTACCTCGAATTAGCGCTCAGCGTTAATTACGCGCTGATGAGGAGCCAGGCGCTGGCGGCAGCAATCTCGCCCTTCTGCCGCTTGCCAAAATATTCACGAGTTTTTGTCTTGTTCCCGGAGCTGCTCGAGCGTGTAACGAGGAGAGGATGGGGTTTTTATTGTTTTTTTTTGTTTTGTTTTGTTTTTTTTGGTGGAAGTTGAGATTCTCATTCCATCAGAGCCTCATGCTGCTCCCAGAGCCACATTCCTGCATCCAGGGAGAGGAAGAGAAGGGGATGGTCCCGTTCTTGCAGAATGTCCAGAGCTGGGAGGCGTTTCCAGGTGAGCATTCCCAGCTGCAGGAAGCACCTCTGAGGGAAGGTGATTCCCTGGAGCTAAAGGGAAACCTGCCCAGCTCTCCTCGATGCCATTTCCCTCTCTCTTCTCCTGTTCTGCTGTAATCACCCCCTAGAAAATCATCAACGAGGTCAGATTCAGGATTTTGAGGATATTTATTATTGGATGTGCACTCAGCCCTTCACCCATCGGTGAGGGGTGATTCCACACAATATTCCCATGGAAAACAATTCCTGCCTCTTGTTCTCATCCTCACAAGAAACCTCTGGCAGGAATTAATGGTTACATTTTCCCTTGAGGTGGAGGGAGCCAGGCAGAACCTGGGAGTCTCCCTGGAGGTGCAATGAATGCCAACCCCCCCTTGGAAAAGTGAAAATGATCGAGAGTTTGGCTCCTTGGTCAGCCCTGAGGAATCCTCCCCTCACCCAAAGCACCCTCAGAATTCCAGGTTTGAGAATTCCAGGTTTGGTTCTCCCCTCCCAGGGTGAGAAAAGCATCAAGAAGCAGCTGGGAGACCACAGAGCACTCTGGGTTTAAACTGGGAGGAACCAGGTCAGGTCTGATGTTTCTGCGCCCCTTTGAACCTTTAGAAAAGTTAAATTTAGGTCACAGTCAAAGTGAAACCTCATTGCAGCACGCCAAGGCCAAGCACTCATTTTGCCAGGGCAGAAAGGGACTTTTCACATTTTTACTGTGATGGTCTCTCTTTGCCTCTTTCTCTCCTTTCTGCTCAGAACCCTTTGTCAGAAATGCCTCAGACTCATAAATAGTTATTCATAACCTGGCCAGGAGCTGAAAGAGCAGAGCTGCCCCTCATTCCCCATCTCCCCCATCCAGGGAAGGGTTTGGGGCTACACGGAATTCTGAGCCTTGAAACAGCAGCAGGATGGACACAGGACGGTTCCAAAGGGGGATTTTCCTCCCAGTTTCCCCTCTCAGGCGTTCCAGCTCCTGACACAGTGATGATTGAAGTGTGGCAGGTGATTTCTTCTGCCTGTTTATTCACTCAGCTGCTCCAGGAGAGCAGCCAGAGGTGATCCCACCCCTCCCTGCAGTGAGGAATGCTCCAGAGCATCGCCCCTTTCCCCCCAGGAATTCATCTCCACGTGCCCCTGGCTGTAATTAACACAGTAATTAGCACAGTCCTGGCCGGGCCCTGTTCTCCAGGCTCATTTTTCATCCCTCTGATGATTCCCTGGCTGCTGGCAGGGGCTGTTTTCCACCTCATCGAGTGCCAGGAGCCGCTTGTCAGCACCGTGAGTGCTTTACACGGAAAAGGAGCCCCAGGTGAGCTGGGAGCAAGGGAGGGGAAGCTCATTTGGGGTGGGATAATTGTGCACGTGGATGTGGCCCCACAGGGGCCCAGAGGTGATAAATCCACTGTCAGGCCCAGGAATTGGGAACATCCTTCTCTGTCAAACAGCACCATTGCAGAATCGTTATTCCCGCAGCAAAACCAGCAGCTGGATTTTCCAGGGGCTGTTCCACAGGGACAAAGTCTCCCACAGGCAAACCCTGTCCAGATGTGCAGCTCCTGCAGGATTGAGAATCCCAGAATAACACTGGAATAACTGGGGCTGATGGAATATTCCCCATTCCTGACAAATGTGGAGCTGAACAATGAATGCTCATGCAGGGAATGTTTCCAATTCTCTGTCCAGGGGTTTTATTGGCTCATCCCTGGCTCTGTCCTGGCCTGGTTATGGACAAACCTTTGGAACATAGACTGAGGTTGTTCCTCTCGGTGCCCACTCAACCTCACTCCCACAGCGCCTTTGTCTCCATCACCATTCCCATCAGGAAGTTGGCTCCCAGAGCAGGAACCATCCCAAGGCTTTGCTAAATGCTGCCCAGGTATTGATCCTGCAGTGGCAGGAGCTGTGAGGATGGAAAATGTTCCCACACTGGGAACTCCGTGCTGAGCATCACAGGGGAAATGTGGGAGCAGTATTTCCCTGCCTCCTGAACCACACCCAGATCCCAAATCTCACCCAAATCCCCCTCCCTCCCTCCCCTCTGACTGAACTCCCATGCAGAGCCAGTTTGGGGTTACCCTGCCCTCGTTTCCATGAGCACGTTTAGCGGGTCCAAGGCCTGAGCTGGTAATTAACGCCTGTCTAATTAGCTGGAGAGACACTGGGAGGGTGATCAGCACCTTGCCCTGTCCCCCCCCTTCCTTGGGTGAGCAGTGACCTTGTAAAATGCCACAAACAAACAGGAGCAGGGAAAATAAACGAGAAACAGTTTCAGATCTTCATAAAATCAGTTTTTTCAATGGTTCAGATCAGAATGAGTCCAGCTCAGCTGGATCAGCAGCATCATCCAGGGAAGATCACAGCTCTGTCCTCTCTGCTGTGGAAAAAGTGACAAAATATCCCCTTGTCCAGGTGTTCCTGCAGTTTTTGGGAGAGATGCAGAGAATGACAACGAGCCCCTGCCTGCATTCCCTCCACCAGCCCCCACCAGGATCCAAGTCCCTACAAACTGTGGAGATTTGCTGATTTAACACCAAGGTCGAGCTGCCCTTTGCTCCTCCTTGCCCACAGCCCATTCCCTGTGTGCAGAGCCTGGAACAGCACTGGGGAAATACAAAAAGATGCTAAAACTATGGAAACAAAGCACTGGCAGACTGTCACCTTCACCAAGTGGGAGAGCAAAGAAATATTTTGATTCCAGATTTTCCTGCTGGCTGTGCACTTGTCTGAACCCACCAGGCTGGTTTAGTGCTTGCTTTTATTTCCCCACTCCTGTTTGAAATGTTCCAGGTTCGGAATTGGAGGCAGTTCTGGGGAATTGATAGTTGGGAGGTGCTGGAAGGGGGGATTGTGCACGTGCCAAGGAAACCCTTGGCTGTCCCAGCACGGGGACAATAAACACGGCCACAAATGCCAATAAAGCCAAAAGGCTCAGTTTTTCCTGGAGATGGATCCCAGGGAAGGGCTCAGTGAGGTTGGGGTGATGGGTCCCTCCTGGATATTCCATGCAATTGTACAAACACATCAGGAGTTGCACTCTGGGTGCGCTCCAGGGAGAGATAAATAAATAAATGCATTTTGATAGGCTTTGTTTTGTCCACAGTAAATGCAGGCTGGGAGAGAAAATCTATGACTCTTCCTTTTATTGCTGTCATTCCCAATAGCTGGGAGATGGGAATGGGGAAATATATCCAGGGAGTGATGGGCTGTGCTCTGTCAGAGGTTTCAGAGGTAAATAAACAAGTTTTATTGGCTGCTCTTACATCTCGATATAGCATTTAATGGATATATTAAACACTGATCCAGCTGCCAGATATCCCAAGGAAATATTGTGCACATCCCATCTCAGCCTCGCAATGTCACAACAAATCCGGATTTTCCTAATGGGAACAAGGTTTTCTCCCATAAACCGCTCCAAGCTTTCGGAGCTGATTTCCTGCCAGTCATTTCTCCCCCCTTGCCGTCATGCCAAGGTTTTGCAATTCCACCCAAACGACCTTCATTCCCTCCTGGCTGGGGGAAAACAGGGATTGGGATGGAAATTTGGGGTGGGAAAGGCCTTGGATGAAGAAATCCAAACAGAAGGACTCAAATGGCCCACGGCAGCAGCCCAGTACCAAAAACAAGATTTAAGCCACTAAAGCCAGACCCCCGTGGATGCAGAGCTGATGCCTGAACACAGAAATAAAAAGGAAACAGGATTAAAGAGAGGCAGAGTCACCACATCTCTGTGGTGGCCAGGCCTGAAGAGGAAGAGCCAGCTGAGTTCAATCTTGTCAGGAGCTGAGGAGCAGCCCTGGGTACGGACACCTCGGGGCACTGCTCCTATTTATATCCTCCGGTGAGAACAGCTCGGCAGGCTGGCGCTGCGCTGGAAATAAATGCCTTCAAAAGAAGAATAAATCTCATCTGTTCTTCCTTGCTCTCCTCAGGCAGCTGCCCTGTGTGGGAGGTTTCAGGTCATGAGTCTCCAGTGCTCCAGGTTTTGTTCCCTGTGAACAAATCAGCCCCAGGGCTGGACCCAGGCCCTGTGTGACCTCTGGGGTGAACTCGGTGCTCCAGGTTCCTGTCCTTCCCACCCAGCTCCAGGAATGCTGCAGCCTCCTCTGCTTCCCAGCCAGCTCCAGGGAATGCTGCATCCTCCTGTCCTTCCCACCCAGCTCCGGGGAATGCTGCAGCTGGATCAGGAACAGCCACCAGCCCCAAGCACCTCCTGCTCCAGCGGCTCCAAGGAAACCATCCAGGGGTGCCTGGTCCAGCAGCCTGAGGCTCTTCTGCAGGGAAAGAATTAACAGTGTTAATTGAGTGTACAAACCACTCAGCCCGCAGTTAATCCACCCTCTGTTCCTGCCCAGACCTGCTCTGAGAGCTGGCTCAGGCTGGGGAGCCCAGGAAGGAGCTTGGGAAGGGCAGTGCTGAGGCCGCTCAAAGGTGCTGCTTGTTCAGCTCCTGCCGGGCTCAGCACGGGAAGGGCAGTCCCACACCATCCCCAGGTGATCCAGGCCGGACTTTTCCTGGCATGCCCAGACTCTCTCACACACTCTGGAGTGACTGGGATAAAGATTTTGGTTGCTTCATCATGAAGGGTTTTTTTGGTTTGTTTCTTGGTTTGGTTTGGTTTTTGGTTTTTGGGGGTTTTTTTGTGGTTTTTTTTTTGGTGCTGAATTGTTGAGACATTTTAACATCTCCACGCACATCTCTGGCCATCCATGGTGGATGGAAAAACAACTTCTCCAGGGTGCTCAGCTCTCCATGGCCAGCCCAGTCTGAGATGGAGATGCTTTTCCAAATCCAGGGCTCAAGAGGCCTCCACAGCCTCGGGATAAAACACAGACAGGGCTCAGGAAGTGCCTGTGCTCCCTGAAAGTGCCTGGAGTAAAGAGAAATAACCACAATTTCTGGAGGTTTCCCAACACAGACACAGAACTGACTCGATAAAGACCCATCCTGGGCCCAAATGTTTTCTCTGCCTTCCTGGGAATCCTGAGGAGGAATGGCTGGACCTGGCTCGAGTTCTGCTGCAGAACTCAAACTCTGAACAGCCCCTCGTGTCTTATGCACTGCTCTTTTCTTCCTCATGGAACCAGTGCCTGGAATTTCCATGGAATTCTGGGGTGGATGGACCTGGTCTTATGAAAATGCAGCTCAATGCAGGTGCACCCTCAGAGTCCCACTGGTTTGCTCTGGGAGGAATTCCCTGATGAGGAATTTCCCTGAGAAAAGGCTCTGTGAGAACCCCAAATTCCTGGGACCACACTCACACAGGAAAACTTTGGGAAAGAAGGAGAAAGGCAAAGCCCAGCAAAGGCAGAGGATGAAAAATGCATCAAACATCGAGGAGACACGAACAGATGAGAGAAACAAAATAAAAACAAGGAGCAAAGGGAGGATCTGAAGAAAATTCTTTCTGATACAACACTCAGTAATAAATAAAATATGTTCCAGCACAATATGCTCCAGCAACTGGCTCTGGGCTGTTCCTTCTGTCTCATACAAAGTTCCCACTGCTGATTAAATTCATCAGAGCCAGCTCTGCTGCCTCGAGCTGCTTGCTCTCCTCAAACACTCACACTCCAGAACTCCTGCAGGGATTTCATTTGGAGTTGTTCTCTGGCTGGGTTTTCTCGGGGTTTCAGAGCCAATCTGATCTCCATGCTAATGAAACGCTGTCCTCATGCACACCGCACTCTGCTCACAGCCACGAGTTGTTTTCTCCCGCAGAAATACTCCAGGAGAGAAGTTTCCCTGGATGAAATAAACAATAAATATTCCCAGTACCAAGGCCAGCAGATTTTTCTGTCAGTGTTTGGTTGCTGAGTTTCCCTGATCACTGCCAGTCCCTTTCCAGAGGTCAGAAATCCCTGGGAGAGATTCCCTGCAGGTGAACCAGGGGGTGGCTCCAGCCTCGCTCACCTGCAGGACTCAGGGAATGGTGACAGGGATCAGGAATGGTGACAGGAGCTGCAGGAATGGTGGCAGGGCTCAGGAATGGTGACAGAACTCAGAATTGGTGACAAGGCTCAGGAATGTTGACATTTGGCTGCAGGAATGGTGACAAGGATCAGGAATGGTGACAGAGCCCAGGAATTGTGACAAGGATCAGGAATGGTGACAGGGCTCAGGAATGGTGACAAGGATCAGGAATGGTGATAAGGCTCAGGAATGGTGACAAAGCTCAGAAATAATGACAGGGCTCAGGAATGGTGACAAGGCTGAGTAATGGTGACAGAGCTCAGTAATGGGAAGGGCCTGGGGACACCAGTGCAGCACTGGGTGGTGACATTTGGCTCCAGCTGTGCCCAGGGCAGGGCAGTGTCACAGCTGTGCCAGGGCAGGGACAGCTGCCAGAACAGCTGCAGAAAAACCCTGAGAGTGACCTCAAATCAAATGGAAGGCAGAGCTCTGGATGAAATCAGGCTGGGTTTTCCACAGGGGAAAAAATCCTAACGAGGAGGCTGAGTCAGGCCCAGGAATGAGTCACAGGCACGGAATAAAGAAGATTTAAATTCCAAGGGACTCCTGGCACTGGTAGATGGGAGCTGCAAGGCCCAGATCTAGTTTGAGCTGCCTGATTTTTGGTATTTCTCCTTCAGATTGGTGTGGCCAGAAGGAAATTCCAGGTGCAGGGGTGTGGGAATAGAGGGAAGCAAACCCTGGGTCTGTCAGTCCTTGCCAGCCAGGATCAGGGCAAAGGGGCCCCCTTGAATCTCTGTTTATAATTCTTTATTGGATCTCTTTTTGCAATTCTCTACTGAATCTCTATTTTGATAAGAATTGCATTTTCATGCAGAACAGCCGTTTTCCTGAAGCACCTTTAGTCCTGAAAAAAAAAACCCAAACAAACCAAAAAACTTTTCTTTCACTACTCCAAACAGTTTTTTTCTTCTTTAGTAGAAAAGCTGCTTTGAAACAATAAAATCCACTTTCCCCCTCTGATAAACACAAACCTTTCTGCCCCAAATTCTATTTGCAGTTTTCAACAGAGGCTGAAGGCACAAATAGGGAAATTCCACTAACCAAGAGAACACACCTGGGGAACATCTCACCTGTGGACTCAGGTTCTGTCTCTCAGGTAATTTGGGGTTTAATTTTCCTCTCACGTGCAGAGACAGTTCCAGTGGAGATGGTGGAGGAGTTCTGATGCAAAAAATGATGTCAGACTTGCAGAATCAGGTCTTTTTTTTTTTAATCCATTAAAACCAGGTCTCTTCTTGTTAAAAAATTCCTTCAGAGTTGGGAGTTTTGCAATATTCAACCACTCCTCCTCCTCCAGATCATTGCAATGATCAGGACCCTGGTGAGCCCTCCCAGTCTGAACAAACAGCTCAACCAAGACCTCCAAAGATCAAAAGCAGGAGGAAAAGAATAATTCAAAATAATTTCATCCTCAGGAAAAATACATGAGGAACTGAGATGGAGAACACTCCACCTTCTCCTGGTGCAGATCCCCTGGGGGTGCCGGGATTTGCGGCCATTGTGTCCCAGGTGGGACAGAGAACTCCAAACCTCCGCTCAGGGCAGAGCCAGGCTTTGCTCTCAGACACCTCCTGGATGATTTTTTAATGCAGGACAAGATCTCAGACTACTCCATCTCCCTTCACACTCTACTTGCACTCACGTATTTTTTACTGTTTCCCTGAATTTCCTTCTCATTTGCAGCTGAAAGCAGGAATCAGTTTGGTGCTCCCATGGAACTCCACGAGTTCCCACCCAAATTATTGCAGAGCTGCTGATGCAGAGGGGCTCTGCTGGCTGAGATTCCATCATTTGGAATATTGTTTACATTACCAGGTTCAGGGGTAAAGCTCTTCCAGCTGGAGGCCTGAGGTTAGCACACAACATTCCCAGGTGGCTTCCCGAGGTGTTTCCATGCTTGGAAACCACTCTCATTCAGACATTCTCATTTTCCTAGTGAAACAAAACAAACTAATTTTATTTTCTTCTTTTTTAAAAATTTTTTTGTTCCCCAAGTGATCCAGAATGGCCCCAAGTGCAGCACCAGCTGCTGTGTGGCTGATCTGCTTTGTTATTCCATTTGTGGTCACACCTGGAAAAGCCAGGGGAAATCAGCAGAGCAGGAAAGAGCAGCTCAGCAAGGCACCAAAGATTGGACTTGGTGGTCAAAGCTCAGGTCCTGTTCTCTGGGAAAAGTGGGAGAATATCCCACCCAAAAACCAGTGCATCCCACCCAAAACCAGTGTATCGCATCCCAAAACCAGTGTATCCCATCCCAAAACCAGTGTATCCCACCCAAAAACCAGTGTATCCCACCCCAAAACCAGTGTATCCCATCCCAAACACAAGTATCCCACCCAAAACCAGTGAAACCCACCCAAAACCAGTGTATCCCACCCCAAACCGGTATATCTCATCCCAAAACCAGTGTGTCCCACCCAAGTCCCAGTGCTGGTCCCCTCCTTGTTCAGGTCTTATTTTCCTCTTTCTCATCCAGGAAATTCCAGATTGTTCCTTGAGCACCAGCACCTTTTCCCAGGAGGTGTTAAACACGAATTCCACCCGGGGCTGTGGGACTGGCAAGGGAAAACGGTGCTGGCATTCCCAGGAGCTGCTGTTCCACAGGGCCAGAGGAGACTGAGCTCCCACCAGCTGAGTTTAAACCTCCAAAGGGAGGAGACATCTCACATGGGAGGGATTTCCAGCATTCCAAAGGGGTTCCTGCCTGGGCAGCTCCTCCTTCCCCAGGCCAGAGCGATCCTACACTGAGGATTTTCAGTGGGAATGTGTCAGAGAGGGAAATTGCTCCACCCAAGGGCTCTCATGCCAAATTCAGGATAATTTAGAGCCTGGGACAGGTTCCCTGGTCAAATCTCCTGTGATTCTGATGGGTTGGGATCACAGAGATCATGGAATCATGGAATGGAATGGGTTGGGTTGGGTTGGGTTGGGCCTCAAAGCCCACCCAGTGCCACCCCTGCCATGGCAGGGACACCTCCCACTGTCCCAGGCTGCTCCCAGCCCCAATGTCCAGCCTGGCCTTGGACACTGCCAGGGATCCAGGGGCAGCCACAGCTGCTCTGGCAATTCCATGCCAGCCCCTGCCCACCCTCTCAGGCAGGAATTCCTTCTTGTCCTTGGACCAACTAAAGCCCTGGACTGCCAAGTTCATGGAATCTCATCGTGCTCTGGCTTCCTTCACCACCATCCCTGCAGATTCAAGTCCCAGAATTCTTCCAAGATTATTTCAGCCCCATCTTCTTCTTTTTCTCTCCAGGGAACTTAAAACTTCTTCATTCAGCCCTGGCTGAGATATTGATAAATGTTTGGATTTGTTTCCTATTTCAGCTGGGCATATTTTTATTTTTTTTCTTTTCAGTTAATTGCGTGGCAACTTAATTTATCCTTTGTCAATTTGTTTTCCCTCAATAAATGATCTGCCAACAATACGTTGGTTTTAATTAGCCTGCAGCAAGTGTCTCCATGACTGTAAATCAACTGCTTGTTTGAGCCTTGAATTGTGAAGGAGAAATCATTGGAATTCATATTGTGCTTTCCTGGGTTTTCTGGGGTTTTTCATTCTGAATGGATTATGACAAAACTGTGTTTGCAGCCAGGAACTGACAGCACACTCAGATAATCAGCAAGAAAGAGAAATGTATAAAAAATTTAAGTAGTTTTTTTGGGTTTGGGGGTGTTTTTGGTAGATGAAAAGTGTCAGGCACACAAAGCAAAAAGAAAACTATAAAAATTCATTTATTGATAATTTGAAAAAAAAACAAACCCATCTCTTTACCCCTTCTCTCATTATTTTATATATATAATTTTTAATTTATTACTGTTTTAGTTAATTATTTTTACATTTAAAACAGCCATTCTGGATATATTCACACGAGGAAATGCAGACAAACCCCTCCTATCGAGTGTTCAGCTCAGTGGAGAGCAAGGAAATACTCAGGAATTAAAGATTGAGGGTTGGGCATCACCTGCTCACTGTCCCAGACTGTTTTCCACCTGAACCTGTGCCTCTGTCCTTGGATTTTTCTCCAAGGCTTTATTGACCCTATGGATATGATGGTATTTCCTTAAATCTCCTCATGATGGCAAATCCTCTCTTGACCCCTCTCATCCCTTGGTTTAGCAGAACTCCCTCCCCTCTGTTTCTTGTGCTGTGTTTTAATTCAGGTGGCAGAAGCTTCAGATCCACACGAAATCTCTACAGGGTCCTTGTGTTTGATTCCCTCCATGGTTAATCACAGCAAGTTCATCAGGCTGGAGATGTCACCTCCCCCAAAGCCCTCACTGACCATTTCCCTCCGAGCTCTTTGGGGCCTCTGGTGCATTTTCCCTCACAATTCGCTCTGAAGCATCCATGGCCCAGCTGGGATGTCCTAGGTTACAATGCAAAGATGTGCCCAACAGTTTGTATTCTGTCCCCATCTGTTAAAGCAGCTGGGGCAGTGTTCTTTATCTTTCCCACAGCCCATCCTCCCTCCAGGAGATATCTCCTGTTCATGGGCCATGGAGTCCCAGGGCATGGCTGATCCAATTCCATCATCCCATTGGGAGATGCTCCAGCCAGGGGGAGGAGCCAAGCATTTCCTCCCCAGATCAAATCTGACATTTGGAACATCAGAGCAGCCTTTTCCCACTGGATCCCAGAGGACAGGAGCTGCCAGACCTTCCTACAGGATCACTGCTTCAACCAGAGCACTTCATCTGGACTGTACCAACACCCGAACTAGCGGGGGTCAGGTTGTATTCTGACTCTGGCAGTGCTTTTCTTTTCTACTATTGCATGTATTTTATTTTTCCCTATGAAATTGTATTTTTGACTTGGAGTCTCTTACTGGTTTTGTTTTAAACTAGTACCTGGGATCAAAAACCAGAGCTCTACAGAAAACCTTTGTCTTCAATAGTGAGCAGGAAATGTTTCCACCTCGATGTTCTGGAGGAGGGAGACTCCTCCAGGAGAAGTGTCCTCGTGGGGACAACTCTGCTGGGACAGGTCTGGGAGGCTTTGAGCACAGAGGGGTCTTGTCTTCATCATCATCCTCGTTAATGTCACCGTGGGCAGGTGTCACCTGCTCCACCTTCAGTGTCACTGACAGACAGGGTTATTTAGGGGATGCTTTGCTTAATGGGTTTTCCTAAGGAAATCCGAAGGAACTGTGAGGTTTGGATCCTCCCTCTTGCTCTCCTGGGCTGCAGCAGCTCTTTGTCACCTTTTGTCATCCTTTGTCACCCTTTGCTTTCTGCAGTGTCACCATGGCTGCTGCAGAATGGGATTTGCTGTGGTCACCCATGGCTTGATTTGGGATTTGCTGTCACCGACTGGACAGAGGTTCCTCACCCCAAAGGGCAGCAGGATTAGGGCCTGGGAAGCAAGGGATGAAAATCAGGAGAAGAAACAATGAAAATGTCTCTTCTTGGAGAAAAGCTGAGCAGGTTTGTTGGGGAAGTCTCAGAACTGCTCTTTGCCATTCTGTGCCATCCATTCCTTTAACCCCTTTCAGAACTGCCTCGGACTGGCCCAAAGAGGCAACAGGAGATGGAAAAGAGCAGGAATATTTTCATGGATAAAATCAGCTTTTCTCTGTCAGCCTCTCCCACTGCTCTGGGGAGACTCGCAGGAATCAGTGGATGCTGGTGGTGTCACCAGTGACAAACTCAGCCAAGTCTCTGGGATTTTGGGAAAACGTTTCTTTAAGGAATTAATGGAAACAGTAATTCCTTGAAGAATTAAAGGTAAGAACAACTCAAGGTAAGCAAAGAGACACATTACTACCAGGAATTCAGAAGAAGTTTCCCCTTTCAGTCCAAGGTGAGGGGTAGTTTGAAAATTGCTCTCCTTTCTTCTGCAAGTACAATTTTTAAAAAGAACTAAATTGGATTAAAGTTTAATTTTAAGAATGTCTTCTGTTTTCAAATTCTTGATTGAATTACCCTTTAAAAATTAAATTGTAATCCTTTAGAAGTTATTGATTCCGAAGGAGGGAAATGCCAATAGGACCATTCTGGCCTGAAACTCTGCCCATCAAATTGACATAATGCTTTCAATTTGCCTAAATAACTCCTCGGAGCTGACTGGTTCCGAGGCTTTCCCAGCACCCAGCGGGCACTTGGGCAGGCACAAGGATGTGAGGGGCCTCATCCTCGGTCCTGCACAGGGACAGAGGCACAGGACAATTCCTGGGCACCCTTGGCTCTGGAAACACCCTCGCACGGGCCCAGGAATCCTTTGGGATGCTCTCTGAGCATGGAACATCCTTTACTCAGTGTTTCCTGCAGCTGCAGAGGACACAGGAATTAAGGAAGTGCCTCGGTGCCGCCCTGGAGCTGTGCAGAACATTCAGCCCAAGCTGCCCAGCCGTACCGAGGAGCTCCTGGTGTTCCTTGGCTTCCCTCCCACGCCTGGGATCTGACTGCCTCGGAACCAGCCTCCAAACACCCCTCTGCCTGTCTCCCTGCTTAAATTACACCTCCAGCAGCACTAAGGCAGCACAAAAGAAGAAATAAATCTTCCATTATGTTTTGCAGAAGTGTCGGCTCGGTTTTTTGAGTTAAAACAGCACCACGACGAAAAACCGGAGTGAATAGAGCTCCCAAGATATAAACACGGGCTGGATAATTCCCATTCCCCCCCGGGAACAAAAGGTTACAGCTCCTGAATAGAGGCACTGTTGAGGAAGCACTTGAAAAGGGGGATGAATCAATTAATGCCTTTGATAGCTTGAATGTCCCACTATCTAAAAAACAAGCACGGCTTTAATGGGGAGATAATTCAGTTTACTGAATCCAATCACACGTAATTGGCTTTTTCCCTTTCTTCTCCCCCTTTTTTAATTGCTGCTGGAACCGGGGCTCTGCTGCACTCCTGGCTCTGCCAGATGATGTGGCTGTCCTTGGGCTGCAGGGCAGGGCAGGGACCAGAGGATCCAGTCACCCTCAGAGGGGCAGCCTGCAGCCTGGACAGCCACAAACACCACCCTGGGAGGCTTTGTAGCCATGGAGAAAAAAGTGCTCATGAAACCCAGCCAAAAAGCACTCAGCAGAGCTGCCAAGAGGCAAAATCTCAGTCACACGTTTCGGTTTTCCTGTGGGCGAAAAGCTCTGCGCTCTGCTGGTGCTCTGGGACACGGGCTCTGAACAAGCCCAGCGAGGATGAGCCGGGCCACGCAGAGCCACTGGGCTACGGGGGTCTTTTTTTGGTGACATTTCCATGCTCGCTCAGGACCTCTGCACGGCAGGGTTGTGTTTTCTTCCCCGGGATTCCAAATCCAGAACTCCCACTTGGCCGGAGGCGACATCAGCACCGGGACAGCTCCGGTTCGGGAGCGCTTTGGGAATGTTCCCTCCACTGCTGCTGCCTGGCACGGGGAGTGCGCGGATATTCCAGCTTTCCCCCAAAAATTTAGCAAACATTTTGGCTTTTCTGGGTGCCTCTAAGCCCCATCTTCACATCAAAAACCAGCAACCAAGGAATGTGCATCCCTGCTAACTGGGGGACACTGGTACCTCCTGGCCATGGAGAGCTGCAGCTCCTCCAGAATAATTTCCAAAATTCGCTGCTGCCTCTTTTATTCCAAACCAGCCTTCCAGAACTTTTGTTGTTGTTGTTGCTTTAATTGAAACAAGGAAGAAATGCACAAACCCATTTTCAGAGTAAGAGGACCACGCTAATGAAGAACACGCTCATCCTTGTCCCCCCCCGCTGTGGAGCTCTGCCCTCCCCACTCCGGGAACCCCCGGGAGAGGGGATTGCGGGATGGGAATGAGGGGAGGGAGGGATGGGAATGAGGGGAGGCACCAGGATTGCGGGAGGGGAGGGGGGGGGAGGGGAGGGAGACTCCGGGAGGGAGGGATGGAAACGACAGTAGGCACTGGGAGGGGGGGATGGCGCTGTCACAGCCTGGCATTAGTGACACGGCCACTCGGGCAGCGGACGGAGCTGCGGAAGGGTTGGGAAATGCCAAGGGAAGGGAGGTGCTCCGGATACTGCTCCCCGTCAGCATCTTCCCAGCGCCCTGTTCATCACTAAATCCTGAATTAATTCCCAGACAAACGCAGCCCCAGCCCAGGGAAGCGCAGGCTGGAGGCTGGGGCAGGTGCTGCACCGCAAATTAAGCTAATTAACCCCCTCCCCTCGTCCCTTTCCTGCTTTTCTCCTCCCTGTCCTGCACATTCGCAGCGCTGTCACCCCGGGCTCGCTGCCCCTCCGAGTCTGCAGCAGGAGATCTGATGTAATTAGCCACTAATGGAGTTCAGGAGTTTCGCCCAGGAACTGGTGCATCCCTGCAGTCAATCTGTGCTCGGCTGAACTGACTTTGAGCCTGAATTCCTCAGCAATCCGAGCTCCAGGGATGTGAGGAGTGGGAAGAACAGCCACGGACAGTCTCAGCCCTGCCAGGGGGCAGCAGATACTGCTCCGAGACCACCAGAACAGTCCCAACCTCTGCCAGGCCTTCTCCACCTTCCTGTGGGATGCAGAAGGAAAGGGAGAAGGGGCTCCTGTTCCCCATCCCTGCCCCTCGTCCTGGGTTATTACAGTGCTCTGCACCCCTGCCCCAGAGCAGGACCTTCCCTCTGCCCAGAGCTGCAGGGTGGGGAGCAGTGGGGCCTCCCGGCAGCTTCCAGGGACATTTCTCCATGTGGGAAAGGGGCATCTCCCCTGGCAGTGCCAGGACAAGACAATTCCCAGAGAGATTCCCAACAGACAAGGAAGTGCCTCAGCTTGGAACCAGCTCCTCGTGCTCGGGGATGTTCTCACTCTGACAGGGCCTGGCGGGCACTGTCTGGGTACAACTGTCACCTTCTGTGGGGCTGACACAGATCTGCCCCGTGATGTGACACAGCCCTGCCCAGAGATGGGACACAGCCCTGTCCAGTGATGTGACACAGCACTGCCCAGCCTGGTGGGACACAGCCCTGTCCAGAGATGGGACACAGCCCTGCACAGAGATGGGACACAGCACTGCCCAGCCTGGTGTGACACAGCCCTGCCCAGAGATGGGACACAGCCCTGCACAGAGATGGGACACAGCTCCCCTGGGGCTGGATCCCTTGTCCTGCTCTTTCCCACCTTTAGCCATGTGTCCATGCCATGACCTGGCTTTCATCCCACTGAGCTTCCCTGGGAGTGATTTTCAGGAGGCCTTGGCAGGGTTCTTGGAGAGCACAGCAGATGGATGATGCCTCTTCCCCCCAGGCCTGTTCATCTCTGAACTGGGCCTGCAGCTCCCTTCACAAAGTCACTGAGATTATCCTGAGGACTTTCCAGGTCTCTCTCTGCCCTGGTCTTTATTCCAGTTCCCTTCATCCTGGAGAACTCTCAGTTTTTCTCCAATGGACTGACATGTTCCTTCCTCTCCATTTTTTCTTCCAGCTATGCTCCTCATTCATGCAGGAATGTCCTTTTAAAGATCCTGCTGTCATCTCCACCCTCCAGGTGGGAATTATTCACCCCAGGGTATAAATGAGGAGAGAATCTGGCACAAGGCAGCTTTGATCCTGGCTGGGTTTTCATGAACTGCTGTGCAATGTCACTTCTAATCCTGGCATAGCACAGGAAATGTGGCTGAATCCTGAATCCACAACCTGGATGTGGCTGTCCAGCAGTTGCTGGGGACAGCCCAGCACTGACCTGAGCCCATGTGCTCACTGGTGCTCAGGAATCAGGCACTGAACACCCCTGTGCTGGTGCAGGAACCCCCACGGCTGAGAGCAGCTCCTCCAGGAGCTCCATCAGCCATCACTCATCCCAAATATTCCTCCTGTATCCCCAGCATCCATCCTACAGTCTGGCACTTGCTGCCAGGGAGATGAATCACCACCAGTCACCTCAGCTGAGAGAGAACAATTAAAGGAGACTGAAATGGGCAGCATTTTCATTTATTGGCTTTTCACTTGTGCCTGGCAGCTTCCCTGACGAGGACGGAGAGTGCTGGGAGCTCTGCAGAGCCCACGGTGGTGGCAGAGCCCTGGGTGGTGTCAGCAGAGCCCAGGATGGTGGCAGCAGAGCCCGGGGTGGTGGCAGCCCTTGGGGGTGGTAGCAGAGCCCTGGGTGGTGACAGAACCTGGGGTGGTGGCAGCAGAGCCCGGAGTGGTGGCAGCAGAGCTCTGGGTGGTGACAGAGCCTGAGGTGGTGGCGGGGCCCTGGGTGGCAGCAGAGCCTGGGATGGTGGCAGATCCCTGCAGCTCCCGGGACACAGCAGCCCCCGGGGATTGGTGGCTCCGGGCAGGTTTGGCTGTGGGCAGCACTGACTGCTCTGACCCTGCCTGGGGGTGAGTCCTGCATAGCTGCCTCTGTCCCTGCTCCTGGGACACCGGTGTCACCTCGGCCTGTTTGGGGTCCCCATGTCCCTCCTCGTCCTCCCTGGACACCTCCCTGTCCCCTCAGGCTGGGCACACAGGTTCATTTGGGGTCCCTGGCATCAGTCCAGCTCACTGCAGGGCTTCGCCCAGGGCAGGATATTTAAGCTGAGCCCTGAGTCACCCTCTGTGAGCAGAGGGACCGTGGGCACTGCCACGTCAGGGCTGTGGGCTGAAGTCAGAGGTGACCTCCAGTGAAAGGTGGAGGAGCCTTTCTTCCCACTGCTTGTGTCAGCAAGAACTCCTGCTGGGAATGAAAAAACCCTCAAATCCTCAGGACTGTGACTCTCCCTCTGTTTCTGTGCCTGTTCCAGACCCTGCCCAGCTGCCCTGGGCATTCTGGGGCCGCAGTGCTGCCTGTGAACCCTCCAAACCCCTCTGTCCTCCCGGGAAAGCCCAGCCTGGTGTGCCAGGAGCTGATCAAAGTGCTGAGCTGAGCCTGGGGTGCACTGACAGCTCTGGCTGCAGCGTTTGTGCAGCTCGAGCTCCCTTTACTCAGGTCTGGAGAGTCTTGTGGGGAGTCCTGTGAGCCCCTGCCATGAACTGGGATCCGTCACAGTGAGAAACTGAATTTCCCACTGTGATAAAGCAGTCACAGCTGTGAATTAAACCCAGATTAGGGGTAAAGATCCCCCGGAGCCAGTGGGGGTCTGGCTGTGCCCGTGCCACAGTACCCAGAACCAGCCTAGGGATTATTCCCAAGGTTTCCCGAAGTATTTCAGGATTTTTTTCCTGACTGAACAACCTGTAAGCATTGGTGTCACACCCCAGGGTCACTGGGTGCCTCACCTGAGTCACACTCGGGCTGCAGCTCAAAATGATGTTCCCAGCAATGGGAACTGCGTCAGTAAAGCCTGAAAATTCAAAATTCGGGTATCAAAACCAGAATGAGTTGAGCTGAGCTCGCACCTGAACAGGCTTTGGGAAAGAGCCACATCAGCACTTTGTGGGTGTGGAGGAAAGGAAAATCCAGAGATTTCCATCAGCTCTGGACAGGGAGCAGGGCAGGGACAGAGGCGTTGGAAGCTTTCTGCTGCTTTTCTGTGATTGCTAAGAGAAGCCCCTGTATTTCTGTGGGAGGTTAAACCCCTGTGGAGCTGGAGGATAAAGGGGCATCAGCAATCAGCTCTGGGAGAAGTTTGGCTGCTGGAAAAGTTGGAGTGGTCAAGAACTATTAATTGAAATCGCCAGTTAATGCACAGCTGCCAATAATGGCTGCATAATGGAGAAAACAAATTTAATTTTTAATCATCCTCTTGCAAACAAATGCAGGGTGTTAGACGTGTCAGCTCCAGCAGGCACAGGGCAGTGACAGAGGGGTTCATTCTGGGGATGGTCACCGGGTCAGTCCCAGCCCTGGCACATCTCTGCACAGAGCTGCCTCATGGATTGGAAATCCGGGAATCTGCTCCTTGGGAAAGAAATCCCACGGGTTTGGTGAATCCTGGCAGGGATCTCCATCTCCTCCACAGCACATCTCCAGCCAGGCAGCACTCCCTGGCCACAGGGAATAATCATGATAAGGATTGTGATAGTGTGATAATGATTCTCCCACATGCAATGATCATGATAAGGATTGTGATGTCATGATAACGATTATGATATCATGCTAATGAGTCCTCCCCGTGGAATAATTGTGATAATGATTATGACATCATGATAAGGATTCCCCCACTTGGTATAATCAAGATAATGATTATGACATTATGATAATGATCCCCTGCACATGGAATCATCATGATAATGATTACATCATGATAGCAATTATGATATCCCCCATATGAAATGATAATGATAACAATTATGATATCCTGATAATAATTATGACATCACGGCAATGATTATGACATCATGATAATGATTATGATATCATGGTAATGATTATAATACAATGATAACAATTATGCCATCATGATAATGATTATGACAACATGATAGTGATTATGATATCATGATAGTGATTCTGCCACATGGAATAATCACAAAAATTATTGCGACATCATAATACTGATTCCCCCCATGGAATAATCATGATAACCATAATGACATCCTGATAATAATTATGACATCCTGATAATAATTATGACATCATGGCAATGAGTCCTCCATATGGAATAATCATGATTATGATATCATGATCATGATTTCTCCCATGGAATAATCATGATAACGATTATGACGTCATGCTTCCATCACATGGAATAAACATGATGATTATGATCATCGTGATAATGATTCCCTCGCATGGAATTATCATGATAACGATTATGACATCACCATAGTGATTATAATCATGGCAATGATTATGACACCTTGATAATGATTCCCCCCCGGAATGATCATGATAACGATTATGACATCGTGATAATGATTATGATGTCACAATAGTGATTATGAGATCACAGCAATGATTCTCCCATGGAATAGTCTTGATAACGATTATGACATCATGATAACTATTCTGCCACATGGAATAATCATGATAACGATCACGACATCGTGATAATGATTCCCCCACATGGAAGGATCATGATAATGATTATGCCATCATGATAATGATTATGACATCACCATAATGATTATGAGATCATGGCAATGATTATGACATCATGATAATGATTCCCTCCAAGGAATAATCTTGATAACGATTATGACATCACCATCATCACCATAGTGATTATGAGATCATGGCAATGATTATGACATCATGATAATGATTCCCTCCAAGGAATAATCTTGATAACGATTATGACATCGTGATAATGATTCCCCCACATGGAATGATCATGATAATGATTAGGCCATCATGACAATGATTATGCCATGACATTGTGATAATGATTATGACATCACCATAATGATTATGAGATCATGGCAATGATTATGACAACATGATGATTCTCCCTGGAATGATCATGATAATGATTATGACATTGTGATAATGATTATGACATTGTGATAATGATAATGACATCAGGATAGTGATTATGAGATCACAGCAATGATTATGACACCGTGATAATGATTGTCCCCAGAATGGCCATGATCATGATCAGCACTGTGGGAGACAATTCGGCTTTTGTGGTGGCACGACCCTTGCTCCTGCAAAGTCTGGGGTCACTGACGGTGGGAAGTCGGTGGGAGCTGGGTCAGGCCCAGGCTGTGCATCCCTGGAGTGTGGGGAGAGGCACACGAGGATCCTGCTCTGACCCACGGGGAGCTGGCAGAGTTTGGAGCTTGGGGGGGCGTGAGGAGGGCTTATGGCTCTGAAAAGTCACCTTCTCTCAACGCTTGTCCCAAACGTGTCCCACACTTCCTATTTTTAGAGCCCTGCTCTCCAGTGGTTTTGCCCAGGGACAGCCTTGTGAGGATTCAATTAAATTCCAGAATAAAATAAACACTCGCCCTCAGCCAGGGCTGGAATGCTAAGCAGAGCCATTGTTTGAACAAAACAGGGCTGTGAGTTTGGTGTTTAAATGTCCTTTATTTTCATCAGCCAGGGTCAGAGACCAGTGAAGACAGCAAAAACCCCTTCATTAACTCAGCCCATTCACTCCCAAAGCCTTCCTCTGCTGCTCTGAGTGATCCAAACATCTCCAGGGCACATTTCCTTTGCGAACAATTCCACATTTTGGGGACTGAAATCAGTGACGAGCTCCTTTTCTTTCTGGGGATGATAAACCAGCTGCTGTGTCTGTCTGGGCAAAGCAGTGACACCCAGAGCTGCTCACAGTGCCAGGGGTCTCTGCAGTTAATTTAAACAAGCTCAGGTCTTCCTTTATTTCTTAATTAAATACCTGATCACAGCAGTCTGACCCATGGCCAAATCCCTCAGGTGTTTCTATCCAGATTTATGGGTTTTCCCTGGAAAAGTGAAATGGTGAAATGGTGATCCTGGGATGTGTGGAGGCTGGGTGAGCTCAGCAGTGCAGCTCCAGAAGTGGAGGAATCCCAAAATTCCCATCCCACCACAGAGATTCTCTGTTTGGGGCACCAGATTAGCCTGGGAAAGGAGAATTTCCCTGAGGTTTTTGACAGGGTCTGGTGCAGAGCAGCCACAGCTTGTGCAATGCCTCTTATCAAGCTCTTCTCAGAAATTCTGCTCTGGGGCCAGTCCTGGATGGTTCTGGCTCTCCCAAGGCTGGGTTTGGAGCTGGGCAGTGGCTGCTGACACAGCCCAAGCCCAGCTGCCACTGGGCAGAGTTTTAGTCCAGTCTAACTCAGATTTCACCATCCAAGAGGTGCAGGATCAGCTCTGGGACACTCCAGCTTCATCTGGGTCAGGTTGGAGCGGTGAAGAGCAGGGAAGGGAGGGAAGTAGAGAGGAGATCTGAGGGCAAGTTCAGAGCTCTGCAGAGCAGTGCTGAGCTGGAGAGAGGAATAATGGCCTTGTGTAGCTCAGGGGGGAGAAAGGGAAGGGATAACAGTGGTTATGCCCCAAAGGTGGGGGCAGGAAGGGGAATGTGCCTCCTTGTCCTAGGTTACAATGTAAAGATGTGCCCAAAAGTTTGTATTCTATCAACACCTGTTAAACCACGGGGGGCAGTGATCCTGATCTCTGTGGGAGATATTCTCTGCTAATGGGCATCTGTTAAAGCAGCTGGGGCAGTGTTCTTTATCTTTCCCACAGCCCATCCTCCCTCCAGGAGATATCTCCTGTTCATGGGCCATGGAGTCCCAGGGCATGGCTGATCAAATTCCATCATCCCATTGGGAGATGCTCCAGCCAGGGGGAGGAGCCAAGCATTTCCTCCCCAGATCAAATCTGACATTTGGAACATCAGAGCAGCCTTTTCCCACTGGATCCCAGAGGACAGGAGCTGCCAGACCTTCCTACAGGATCACTGCTTCAACCAGAGCACTTCATCTGGACTGCTCCCACCCCCCGAACTAGCGGGGGTCAGGTTGTATTCTGACTCTGGCAGTGCTTTTCTTTTCTACTATTGCATGTATTTTATTTTTCCCTATTAAATTGTATTTCTGAATTGGAGTCTCTTACTGGTTTTGCTTTCAAACCAGTACACTCCTGTACCTCTGCTGTGGGCAGGAAATCCCAGGCACAGCCTGCAGCAAGGAAAGTCCAAGTGAAACCCATCAAACTCCTGTGGAAAAGGCACTGAAAGGGTTGGAAAGGAGGAGCAGTGAGGGAGGGAGGATTCCCTGCATGGCTCCATCCCCTCCCATCTTCCACTGCACATGGAAAAACCCCCAAGCACAGCTGGCTGCCCACGTGCCTCGCACTTCTCCCGTTTTCTGCACACGGATACCTCTGGAAAGCAGGGATCTGTCACTGGATATTTCCCTGGCAGGAGATATTGGATAGTTCTGGATATTCACTGGATATTTCCCTGGGAGCCTCAGCCTCGTTTATTAATGGTCATTGTAACAGCACAACTGTCTTAAGGCAGATTTTCCAGGAGCCAAATCCCAGCATGCAGCCACGGGACAGCCTCAGCAGCTCCCTTTTGTTGGGATGCTGTTTTTTATTTCACTCTCTCTGTCTAAAAGGAGCTGAAATCCAAATCGCCAGGATTTTTTAATCCAGCTTTGCCACCACTACACAAAACCTTGGGAGCATTCATTCCTTGCTCCAGATGATCCTAATCCCTTTCTCCTCGTTGCTGAGGGAAAAGCATCTTAGGAAGGTTTGGAGTTGGAGGGGAAGAGCCAGGGTTCGAAGGAGGTGTCCCCAAAATGCCATGGGACCTGTGGGATTCACTCTCTCCTTGGGTAGAGGAATCTGTCCTGTTTATTGTCATGGTGTTCAATAAAATCAGGAGTTTCCAGCAGGAATTTTGGGGAAAGATGCACTAGAGGGATTTCTGGAGTCCACAGCAGTCTGTCCAAATAGAACTTTGAGCCTGGATTGTCTGATAAATGGTTATTTCAGCCTGTTATTTCAAGATCTCACAAAATCACAGAATCCCAGTTCGGGCTGGGATTTTAAAGCTCCTCCAGTTCCAACTTTGCCATGGGGACAAGGGACACCTTCCCCGGAGCCTCAGCATTGCCAGGAGTTTGTCCATCTCATGCTGGGCCTCAGGCACTGAACTCCAGTTTAATTTGGGATCTGGGCCCACGTTGGCTGTGGCCATGGAGAAAATCCAAAGGGGGAGAACTATCCAGGAGTTGTGCTTAAGGACCAGTTCTGGAGCTGATCTGAGCTGACCTGAGCATGGGATGTGGGGTTTAATTCCCTGCCTGTGCCCTCCTCACCCACACGGGCTGGGCTGGGGGCCTTGAACCCCACAGGGACAGGGTTGGGAGCTTTGAACTCCACAGGGACAGGGCTGGGGTGTTTGGAACCCCACAGGGACACCCGCTGGTTTGAACTCCACAGGGGCTGGGGGCTTTGAACATACAGGGGCTGGGCTGGGGTGTTTGAACACCACAGGGACAGGGCTGGGGTGTTTGGAGCCCCACGGGGACAGGGCTGGGGGGGTTTGAACCCCACAGGGGCTGGGCTGGGGGATTTCACATCCCCTGGTGCCAGCTGAGGTCTCCACTCCCTGTGGGAATGTGCAGATCAGGTCCAGCTCTTCCAGAACTGACCCAAGCTCAGCCCAGTCCCAAATCCCTGCCCTGCCTCACCCTGTGTCCCTCCAAGGGACACAAGGAGCTTTTCTTCCTCGCATCAACACTGAAATAAAGCAAAGTAAAGGTCCAACTTCCAGTTAAATGCTGTCATTCCCACCCAGTGTCTGATGGATGATTATGGTATGACCACAACATGGATACTTCTCTGGGGGCCTCTGGCCAGGGCTCTCCTCAGATGCTTTTGCAGCTCCAACCTGGTTAAAACTGAAATTTGATTGCTCATCTCTGAAGAGACCCCACCCATTGAACAGAACTGCAAGGGGGTGCTGCCAGCTATGAGGCAGAAACAGCAACAGCTCCAGCCACCAGTGCTTCCAGTTTTATTCTGATTTTATTTTTTCACAGAACAAATTTATAAATTTGAATGATGTGCCTCAAAAAGAGCCTGGCCAAAAAGATAAAAATATTAAAATAAAAAGCAACTATTGGGTGAAGAAGTTGCAGGGCTGAACTATGAAAGTGCCAGAGTGTGGGGAAGCAGAAGCTTTTTAAAAATCAGTAAGAAATGTCACTGGCAAGGAGTGTGGGATTCAGTGCCAGGAGGGGCTGGGAGAGGATGGCAGGAGTTTAGGAGGGATAGGGATGGACAGGAATCACCCCTGGCTGGGGACGTGTAGGAGCCCTGGAGCCTGCCTGAGGAGCAGAAATCTCCAGATTTAGTCTGGAGAGAGAGACCCTAAGTTGTGAGAGGGCCATTTAGGGCATGGAGAAGAACAACTTCCCCCCACAGTTCTTTGTGCTTTTATGTTAATGTACCCAGTTCTGTTCCCCTGGTTGGCCCATTTTCCTCTCCACCCCCTTTTCCCTTAAATGGATGTTCTCTAGAATGTTCTCCCTTCCCCGCTTACCCATTGGCCCCATTTTGCCACAGCACCCCGCCCCCTTTTACTCTATTGGTTGCTGTGCTTGGCCCCACCTTTGCCGCGCCCCTGAGCCTCAGCCCATTGGCCCTGATGCTCTGCTCCGCCCCTTTTTCTCCCATATTTAAACCTGGACCTTCCATTGTTCTCCGTCTTTGTCCCTGGAGCCTTTGCTTGTGCCTGGAATAACCCTGCCCTGCAGAGCCTGGCACAAAACCCCTGGGATAACCCTGCCCTGCAGGATCTTGCACAAATCCCCTCCTCGCCTCTCCTTTGTTCGTTGCCCAAGAGCTCTCCAGAGCGCATGGTTTTGTTTTCCCCTGTGAGTGAGCCTGTGCTCCAAAGCGGTTTTCCTCCTTTACTGGAGACACTTTCAGAGGGTTGCAGCACCTCACCACCTCAGGGACACTGTTCTTTGTGTGCCACTGCTGGTCAGGCTGAGCGTCAGCTCCCTCCCAGGCTCTGACATTCCCTCAGCCCAGGAACCCAAATCCATGGGATTCTGGTGGGATCTGGCTGCTTGGCTGTAGATTCCTCTTAAAAAACCCCAAACTGCCCAAAATCCTGCAGTGCACGATGCACGTGCAGCACTCTGCACAGCCCAGAGGGGAAAGGAGAGAAGAGCTCAGTGGTTTGAACTCCTTAAAACCATTTATCTTGCAAATTAATTGATATTAATTAATCAGTAACATTCAATAGCTTTCCGAAAAAGATAACAAAGAGCAGCTGGTGGGACAGAAGGAAGCGGGACAGAGGTTGTACAGGATGGGGGCAAGAAAGCATAGGAGTGGGAGGCAAAGGGGAAGCAGAGGAGGGAAATTTAAAACCAGGGCAAACAGGTGGGAAATGATGCAGTAAATATTGTCTGGGACCTGTAGTGCTCCTGGATAGGTTTGTTTCTGTATTTATGGAAAACTGGACAATCCCTGGGTTATGGACATGCCAGTGGGGCCAGGCAGGTACAGCGGGGGGGCTGAAGTGACCCAGCTGTGACACCTGGGGGGTGTGACCCTGGCAGGCTCTTCCTCTCCTCCTAAAATTCAGCTGTGTGTCCCTGATCAGGCTCAGGAGCCCTCCTGGACAGGGAGGAGCTGCCTGCTCAGGCTGGGTGCAGGAGCTCTTCATATTCCCAGAGCTGGGATGAGACTCTTGATGAGCTCTTGATGTTTCGTGTTCTTTCCCAAGAAGGCCCCAAGATATTCAAGAGAGGCTTTATCTGATTTTATCACCAGTGGCAGAAGAGTTAAATATCTAATGAGGTGATTTAAATAGCTCTGACTTTCAGGAAGTTTGGAATTTCCATCTGGGCAGAGATTTAAGCGAAACTTCAGCAGTGCTGGGAAATGTTTGGGTATTTTTTATTCCCCTTGTCATTTCTCCTCTTTAAGCAGCTCTGTTCTCTCATCAAACCAGGCTCAGGAATGTCAATAAGGAATCATTTCCCCTTGGGATTTCTGCCCCATTTTTACAGACCTGCAAAGTCTCCCTGGGTTGATTAAGCAGCCAAACATTGGTTTGCATCATTACAGACTTTGGGAGACTCAGCAAATGCACAAAGCTGCATTTCCCCATTTGCCATAATTATCTGTTTCTTTGGAAAACTCAGGACTCTCTTCTTTAACAGACATTTTTATTTACAAATCAGATGCATTGAAAATTGAACTCACACCTTAAAAAAAAATACACACAATATCCTGAACTGCATCTCCATGTGCTGAAAATAATACAAGAAAACAGAAGAAATCCTGAAATTATAAGAAAAGCCTTTGAAAATGTAAGGAAAAAGCACACAAAACTTGAACAATAAGCAGCCAGGGCAATTTATTTATATGTAAAGTTCCATTGAAAATTGGATTTATTCCCTGGAAGTCCAAGCAGTGTCTTTGCCTTCACAAATCCAACACTGGCTTGGTCAGCAAGGATCTCCCAAATGCATCTGCCTGTTTTCTAAATGACACCATGCTCGTTTTCCATGGGAACAGCAGAAGATTTGCTGAGGTTGAGTCTGGAACCACTGTCCCTGTTGGAACAAGGGCTGTGCAAAAATGTCCTGGAAATGCTCTGGAGGGGAATCCTGGCTCCTAGAAATCTGTGGGAGACTTGGAATTCCCTCCAGGAATTCCCCGCAGGAGGTGTCCTGATATTAGGAATAGGGAAGGAAGAATCATCCCTTAAAATCTGCACAGGGAGGATTTGGGAGCTCAAGGCAGGAACTGGCAGAGATTTTAATGCTCTTTATTGCCTTGTTAAGGGCAGCTCAGAGTTTTGGCTGCAGGAATAAGAAACCCCCGGGGGCTGAGGGAGCACAGAGCACTGCAGCAGCTCCTCAGTCCTTCCCATCACCATCTCATTCCTTGGGTTCCCCTCGCCGTGCCCCATAATTTGGGCTCTTCTTGGTGGAATTTGATTGATAAGGAGCTGCAGAAGGAGGGAGAAGCCTGGCCTGGCTTGGACAGCACCCTCAGGCACAGGGTGGGGTTGTTGGGGTGTCTGGGCAGGGCCAGGGGTTGGATTCCTGATCCTCCCCTCCCACTCGGGATATTCAGGATTCTGGGATCCTCAGGTATTAACCAACAGCCACTTTTCAGTCATGGACTGATGGAAGCCATGGAGTTTCCTGTCCTTTCTCTGCATTCCCCCAAATGCTGCTTTCTCTCCAAAGGTGGGTACGCAGCAGCTCTGATGTTAAATCACAAACCCGCACTTGTCCTGAGGAAAGCAGAGCCCGGGTTCCTTATCTGGGGATAGATTTTTATTAAAAGCCTGGCACGTGTTTTCGCTGCTTTCCCTCCCCTTGTTCTCGTGGCAGTGCAGCCCATTTGCAATTAAATTGAGTCTCGTTACCCTCCAAAGTGAGAGAAGCTGCTCTGAAAATTACGAGTAGGAGTCTCTCTACCTTTTGACAAATTATTTTCTAATGAAAAACATCTGCTCGGGCTTCAAGGGTTCACCCGTCTTTATGTCTGCCTGATGCAAATGGGTTTTGTTTTGCAAATTGCAAAGCAGGGCTTTGGTCCCGCAGCCAAAAGGGACAAGCAGGGATTGATAAATGCAGCAAAGCTGGGAGTGCAATATCATTCCCCCCTTTAATTATCCTGCTTCCTAACAGGTGTAATGAGCACAGCACCTGATGGCTGCTGATGATCCAGATGGCCTGGAATTGTCTCTCCATATGCTGCAGGATGGGAGGCATGGTGAGGCTTGGGTTAACTCTGTGTGGGCCAGAGGAACAAATCCATGGTTTGTTCAGGAAGTTTGGAAAACGAGATATGTTGGGGAAGATGAAAATGGAAAACCTTATAAATATGATTGCCTGGCAAAAGATTTTGAGAATATGGAAACTATAAGCAAGATCAAAATGAAAGCCATCTTTGAGACACCAAACCTGAGTTACTGAACAACTAGAAAACAACAGCATGGGCAGAGGAAAGTAATCCCCTCGTGATTGAACAATTCCCTCTGCTTGCAGACAGGTCCAAAGGGCAGAGAAGACCCTGCCAGCTTGGCAGAGGGGTCCAAAGAGCAGTTTTTAGGGTTTAAAGTGTAACACAGTATGGTAACGTAGTGATTCTTATAGGCTGTATGTAAATGCTATAGGATTTGTATCTTGTATTAGATTGGTTAGTGAAAATTAGAATATTCAACACAGAAGAAGATTTATTGTATTGTAACAGGAACCTCGCTCTCTTATTTTACTCTTTTTACCTCTTTCCGCTCTTGCTCTTACTTTTACTCTCTTACTTCTATGACTTTACTCACCGCCCTTACCCCTCCTCTCTCTTACCCCTTGCTGTCTCTCTTTACTCTTTTACTCTTGCCCTCCTGCTCTCACAGGCCTGCTCCGAGCAGCTGCTGGCAGCTCCAAGCAGGGCCTTCCACCCAGCCCTGTGCAATAAAGCACAAGGTCCAACACCTGGCTTTAGAGATCTCTCCATCTGTCCCAACCGCCAGGACCAGCAGCTCCTACAGAGATAAAAGAGACAACAAGAGATAAAAGGTGTTTGGGTAACAGGGAGGTATGGAAGGCACAGAATCATGGAATTATTTCATCTCAGAAGGAGCTCCAGGATCATCGAGTCCAAGCTGTGACCGATCCAGCCCAGGGCACTGAGTGCCATGTCCAGGAATTCCTTGGATACCTCCAGGGATGGACACTCCAAACCTCCCTGGGCAGTTCTAAGGCCTGACCGCCCTTTCCATGGGGAAATTCCTCCCGATGTCCAACCCTGCCTCACCTTGAGGCTGTTTCCCCTTGTCCTGGCCCTGTTCCCTGGGATCCATTCCCCTCTTCAGCCCAAATCCTGGGAAGAGAGGAATGTGTTCCTGCAGGGCTCTGCCCAGCCTGGCTAGTGTGACATCCCCTCCCCAGAGCTGGTTTTGCTCCGGGCAGAGCCGTGACAAACCCAAGCCCAAATCCCAAATCCAGATCTGTGTGGAGCAGTTCGGTGGTTGTCATTGACTTCCAGGAATGATGGCTCCGAATTCTTCCCTCCCTGAGGACAGCTGGGATTTCAGCTAATGGACTCCTGATTGGCACTAATGGGACCAACCCTGTGCACGACATTTTGGGGTTTTTGCTGCTCCAAGAGCTTTGAAGGTGCCTCCTCTGATCTCTGTCTGGGGCTGCAACCAGGACATGCAGGAATATTTCTGCAGTTCCACCTTTCCCTTTGAAGTAATCCCAGCCGGAGCCAGGCTGACAGGAATGTTTTATCCTTAGGGAAGAGTTGATCTGGAAGCCCTGAGGATTGCTGGAGCAGGGAGGTGGCAGCGCTGTCCCCGTGCTGTGAGTGGGACTGCAGCACAGGGGCTGAGCTTGAGCTCAGCACTAATCCTCCCCCCGACAGGGGCAAGGACTTTGTGTTCTGCTAAACTGGGAACGTGCAGGGACACCGGGATCTGCCCAAAGTCCCGCAGGCAGCTCCAAGCAGGAATCAGGAGCTCGTTGCTCGATGGCTGCAGCTCTTTATGTGTGACAGGTTTTCTCTCTGTGCCGCCTTGAGGTCAAGAAACGTTTTCCTTTATGAAAAAGGAACAGAGATGCCTCAGTAAGTGTTGTGGAATTTGGGCAAACAGGTTTGCAGTCAGTGCTGGGAGGGCAGGAATTGTTCCTTTAGATCAGGAGCAGCAGCTGGCTGTGGAAAATTTGGGGGAAGTTCCACATTGAGGGGATTTTGTGCTGCTGGTGTGTGACCCCTGGCACAGATAACCTGCTGGGGAAGGATTCCAAGCAGGGACTCCTCTCTTCCCTAGGATATGGAGGAATTTCTGAAGAAGGGAAATAAACTCTTTTCCTTCACACCCACCCAGGCTGGGGCTGCAGCTGGGGCTGTGGCAGTGCCTGGATGGGCAGAGCCAAGGCTGCCTCTCCAGCCCTGGGAACAACACAGGGCCCAGGGATGTGCCAAGGGAAAATGTCAGCCTTGTTTGTGCATCCCTGCCCTTCCTCTGCAGCCAGCAGATCCTTGGGGGCAGCCAGGACCACGAATTCCACACTCAGAGCCAATTCCTGCCCTGCTGGAAGCAGTGCCTGGCAGCAGGGAATGAAGGGCGAGGAGCATCCCCAGGGCTGGAGCAGCGAATGATTCCAGGGGAGCAAGCTGCAGATGGAGCAGGAAAATCCACTCTGCCCAGAGCCCCGGCCCAATTCTTTGTGGGGCCACATCCATGTCCTTCCATAGGACCCAGCAAAACAGGGCAAGTGCAGCCAGGCTTCCCTGCCCTCCTGCCACAGCCCACCAGAGTCTGAACAGCTCCTGGCCTTGGGATATGAAGGGATTTCATCTTAATTCAGGGCAGCAATGATGTGAGGCTGAGCTGGAGTGGAATTTTTAGCTCCCTGTTGCTGTGATTGCCAGGAACTGGTTCAGAAGGTCCTTTCTGGTTATTTTTGTTGAAGGATGGGGGTAATTCACCTCGGGAAAAGGACCCTGCACACATTCTCATTTCACACCTGCCAGAGAGCCGGGGCAAGATGAACAGCTCCCACCAGGGCTCACAGAGTCACCACGAGGTGAGAAAGCTTTGGATCTGTCTCCTGAGCAGCTGATGATGCTGTTAGAGGACAAATGTCTCTCCAGCAAAGGCTTTAATACAAAGGATTATGGATTTAAAGCCTCCCCTTGGCTCCAGGGACCACAGGCACCGCAGAGCTCTGGATCTCGGGAGCTGGGAAAGAGCAAATTCCACACCTGGGTTTGCCTGCAGCTCCTGCAGTGCTGGGCTGATCCCCTGGCCCTTGGTGGTGGTGTAGCTCTGCTGAGCTCCCAGAGCTCCAATGATTTATTCCCGGGGGGATCTGGCCCCTATCTGCAGCCTGGATGGGGTTATCAGCTCCTTGTTGCCACGGGAGGACTTTCCCTGGAGCCTGGGGGGGCCCCCATCACCAGGGCAGGAGAGTTCCCAAATGTGGCACCCTGGGGATAATCCCCCGTGATTTAAAGCCATGGGAAAGAATGGAATAAGGAATAGGAGTGGTGCTGCTGTAGAAAAAAAAAATTAAAAGGAAATTAAAGATATTTGAGAATTATGGTTCTTATAGGCAGAAAATGGGAAACCCAAGGCCACATTTCCCAGAGCATTTTGGGCACTGAATTCCCACCTCAGGCCTGGCACTGGAGCAGGGAAGTCAAAAGGTGAGTGGTGAAGGATCATCCCATCCTCTGACAGGACTAGCATTCCAGGAGCTGGGAGAGCTCTCCAGCAAGACAAACCTCAGGCAAGAGCTGCCCCTGGATTTTGGAAGGAATGTTCCTGTGGCCTTGTCCTGCTGGGGAGATGAGGGTTGGGAGATGCTTTTGCATCCCTTCCCTTGCCAGAGGATGACAGAATCCCTGGGATCAGGAATGTCTGCAGCCTTGGGGTGGCAGCAGTCAGCTTTGGGAAACTCCTGGGAAAGTGCTCCTGCCAGGATTGCCCTGGAATTCCAGCCTGGAGAGGCACGGACTGCCCCAACACCGAACCGCAAATCCCCAGGGAAACAGGATTCCGAGGACTGCGGGCAGGCGGGGATGCGGAGGGAGGAAGGGAGAGCATCTCCCCGCTCCGCTCCGCTCCGCTCCGCTCCGCTCCTCCCCTCCCCT
>VWZS01005826.1:596988-615163 GCA_013397075.1 Rhabdornis inornatus | reverse complement strand
TCAAAACATTCCAAGGTGCATTTCCCCCCTTCCATGGGGCGTTCACAGAAAGGACAGGCTGAGCATCCAGAATAAGAATTATTCTGAGTAATGACATTATTCCCGTGGAGGGAAGCTCTGCTGAGCAAATGCCTGGAGCTGCTGGTGGAGTCTGGGGGGGACAGAGCAGAGCCTGTCCCTCCCCCTGTCCCTGAAGCCAGACTGACTCCTTCCCCTCTTGGGTAACTGGGAATTGCTGGGGCTGGGAGTGGAAAACTCACAGAATTGTGGAATATCTTGAGTCGGAAGGGATCCACGAGGATCACTGAGCCCAACTCCTGGCTTTGCACAGCCCCAGGAATTCCACCCTGTGCCTCAGAGCATTGTCCAAAACTCCCTGACCCAGGAGATGTGGCTTGGAGACAGTAGGAAAATCCTGGATATCATCATCCCACGTGGTGGGAACTGTCAGCTCCTGGCAAGGGGCATCCCAAATTCCCATCCCTGGCAAGCCACAGGGGCTCAGAGGTCCATGGGATTCGGTCTCACTTTGTCCAGATGACCAGGAATCCATCCTGGCCTGAAAGGGCACGAGGAATGGGCTCTGTGGGAATAAACTTCCCTCTGGTTCCTCCTGTGTCCCTCCTCAATTCCAGCTGGGAGCAGATCCCAGCCCTTCACCAGCAGCTCAGCAGCCACAGAGGAATTCTGTGGCCAAACTTGCCCAGTTTTACCTTTCTAGCACTAAAACAACTTCAGCTGGTACTCGAAGTACGACTCCAACTCACATTTTGGGGTTATTAAAAAGCACTTTTAACCTCTGTACCCAGAGCAGCCCTGCAGCCTCTCCCAGCCCTTGGCTTTTGCTGCTGTGCTGACACCACCAGCACTCGCAGGTTATTTATCCCGCCCGCGCTTTTCCATTTAACATCTCACCAAGCCCATTACCCGCAGTGCCACTTCCAATTGGCACTGGAATGGAAGGTGAAATCCAGACCTTGTAAGGGAGAGGTGATTTTGTTCCTCTTCAGACGGTTCTGCCTCCCACACGGTGTCACTTTGGCTAATCCATTTATACAACCTGACAAAAATCTGCTCATTTTTCACGAGCGGCCTCTCTGTGAGTGTCACACTGAATTTGTTCAGTGGAACAGGGAGGATCAACCAGAGAAGAGCAGAGCAAAGGGCTGAAGCTCGGTGGGGAACCAGCCTCAGATTGTGTTTGCTCTCCTGCTCCTAAAAGGAGCCTTTTTTCCCTTTTATTTGTGGTTTTGTTGTCCTGTTTGTATTGTCCTTAACACCCCCCAGACCTCAGCTTGGACCTTCTGTCCATCCTGTGTCCCCAGCATGTGAAATTTCAGTTACACCTTTGCTGCCACATTAAAAATTAAATTTGAAAGTATTAACTCTTCTGGCTGCACTTTTCCACCTCAGCTTGCCTTAGTCTGCAGTGGGGAAAAGCTCCACACATTTCAAAAGAGCAGAGAAGATCAGGAATCCCAAACTGGGGAGTCCTCACAGGGGCTGGTGGTCACCTGAGCATTCCCTGACCTTCCCCAGTCCTGCAATCCCAACCTGACGATCTCAGCAGGGGGGAGGATTGGGTGCAAACATTCCCTTTTTGGGGAAAAGAGGCACAGGGAGGGGTTGGATCCGTGTTAGGAGCTGTTTTTAGGGTGTCTTGAAAACCATTCCACTGCAACTGGAGAGTTCTCCTGCTCTGCCTTCCCCCAGCAGCCCGGGATTATTTATTGTGATACATAATTACATGGGGTGATACTGTAGCCAGCAGTTAATTAATGCTAATTGGATGTAAATTAATTAAGAACACAGTTTGTCAAGTTCGGTTTGCTCTTCCCCCATTCCACCCAGCCCTGGAGCAAAATCAGAGGAATTGGCCCCAACCCAGGCTGGGTGACAGTGACACCCAAAGCAAGGGATAATGGGGGTTCTGGGGACAACTTCACCTCTTTTTGTTCTTAAAAAGTTCTGGTTCTTGAGGAGAGATGGGGATTCCTCCTTGGGAGAAAATGCCTGGTCATGGGAAATGATGCAGAGAGCTGAATTCTGTGAGCAGAGAGGGAACTGAGATGGGAGAGGGTGAAACAATCACCTTTCATCTCTGATCACCGCACAAACCCCGCCTGTGGCAGAGGACAGAGCCTGGCAGGGGACAGAGGGACATTGTCAGCTTTGATCCTGCCATGGATCACCCTGGAATTAGAGAGTCAGAGCAAAGCTTGTCTGTGTTACCGTTCCATGGAGCTGGGCTCAGTGACAGTGACATGGGCTGGGGGAGGTTCTCACAGAGCAGGAACAACCTGACCCAGGCACCCCAAGGGGCTTCAGCAAGGTGGGGTTTGGCCTCTTGGCAGGAAATCAGTGACAGAACAAAGAGAAACAGCCTCAAACTGAGGGGAGGGCCAGGGCAGGGTCAGGTTGGGCATCAGGAGGAATTTCTGCATGAATCTTTTTATTTGACTGGATTTTAGAGCTTTGCATTCACCTTCCAAAAGCCAGCGTGCCCTGTCTTTGGGCAGGGTGTGCCCTGCAGGTGTCCCTGCCAGCCTTGAGTGACCAGTTTGCCCAGTTTGCCCATTCCTGGAGGTGTCCAAGGCCAGGCTGGATGGGGCTTGGGGAACCCTGGGACAGTGCAAGGTGTCCCTGCCCATGGCAGGGTGGAATGGATGAGCTTTAAGCTCCCTCCCACCCAAACGAGAGTGCGATTTTATACCCATTTTCAGGCTGATGTGCCCAAATTCAATCAAATCCCAGCTCCCCGTTTCTGAAAATTATTAATTATGTGAAGATCCAGACAGTTCCTGCTGTAACAGGCACAGGGCAAAGCCCAGAGATAGAAAAGGAGAGGTTGGAAGGGGTAAAAGTGGCACAGAAAGCACCAGGACTGATGGGATTAGCTGGGAAGTAAATCGAGGTGGGATCATTCAGCTCTGGAACCCCTGTGCTGTGTCCCTGGGAGCCTGGCTGTGCTTACACATTAAATTTTGGAAGCAAATCTCGCAGGGGGAAAAGGGGAAATCCATCAGCACCACTGTGCTCAGGGAGCTGGATGTGTCCCTGCTCAGGATTCCTGGGCACCAGCAGCTGCCTGGGGCTGCAGCCCTGAGCTGCTGGAACCTCTCACAAAGGGCACATTCCCTGAGCCATGGAACTGGCTGGACATGCCTTCAGACACAGCACGGGCTTCTGTGAAATCATTTGACATCATTAGATGCCAAAGGACCTTTAATCATCCAGTCTTCAAGGAACACTTGCACTGATTGCAGCCCAGCATAAATCTGACCTTTTCTTACTCTTCGTCCTCAAATCCTCCACAGAGGCTGCTCCTGCAGTGCTTTGGAGGTGTCTGCTCCTATTTGATCTGTCTCCCAGACAAAAGCTCTTCCAAAGAAATTTTCCATGTTAATTGTGAGATGTTAAAACACTAAAACAACCAAAAAAAAAAAAATCCTACTCGGAATGTAGATTTTCCAGCCAAGCCTGAAAATCATCTCCACTTGTGTGCATTTCCAAAAGGCAGCTCTGCAGTGCCAATCATCCAAAGCGAGGGGGGGAAGATGTCAGCAAAATTCCCTGGATGCACAGAGCTGGTGAATGGATTCATGGGCAGCCTGCTGTAATGGCAACTTTTCAGGGGCTATCAAAACTCTTTAGACATCAAGCTAAAAAATGACAAAGCAGCTGAAAATAATGATTTATGCTGTGAACCAGAGGCTGGCGGGGACCTCTGCACCAGGAGAAGGATGTGAGCCTGTAAAGAGATGTAGTTAACCCCGGATCTCTGTCAGACAGGTGCAGCTACAGGGGAGCCACAAATCACCATGGAGGAAAATTGATTGTAGGCCTGGGATGATGTAAATGTCCCTCATTTAAATCTGCGTTGAGATTTAAATGGACACTTAGAAGAGGAGCAAAGCTGCCAACAACAGCAAATGGCCCAGCTCAGGTAGGAGCTGCCAGGTGGGGACAGCCCCAGGCAGGAGCATCCTGGCACATCCCAGCTGGGCTCGTGGGGAGCCTGGACCTGCTGGGACTGGGGGGACTGCAGGCCCTGGGGCCCTGGGCACTGAGGGTGTGTTTGTGCTGGGAGCAGCAGCAATTCCTGCAGAAATCGTGGGTGTGCACAGATGGGACTGGGCTGGAGTCCTTCTCTCATGGGCTGAGCATTTCCTGGGCTGGGTTTGCTTTCTGGGACCTTTCAAGGTCCTTTCTGTGCTCTGAGAACTGCCCCCACTCTGCCTTGGCTGAGCTTTTCAGGTGTTCAGCCCTGGTGGTTTTCCCTTCCCCAGTTATCCAGGACTAACCCCTGAGAATTTTGTCAAAATCCTGCAGCTCAAGTAAAACTTCGCCTGAAGTTTCTAAATAGAAAACACAGGGAGATAATTCCCCGTGAAAGTTTCTGGGATTTCTGCTCCAGTCCTACTCTAAAAACAGAGTTTGTAACGGGTGCTCTGGGATAGCACAAAAATCCCGTCTTCTCACATCCCTGTGCCTGGGTGTGCTGGGACAGCCCAGCCTGGATTTCCCTCAGCAGCTCTCAGGACTGCTTGGGCAGCCCAGAAAAACCAGCATTTTCAGCTGTCACTTTGGGCCCACTGGCTGTAAACACAGGCCCAGCCTCGCAGAGAGGAGATCTAAGCTTTGGTAAGCTCTGATCTGCTTCAGAGGGGAACAGCAGAGAGGTTAAAGTGAGAAACCTGATAAGAAGAGAAAAATGGTCCTGAGTTTTAGATAACTGAAGAGATTTTTAAGAGCAGGGAGGGAAGAGAGTGAGAAATGAACCACTGAGATTAAGGACAGGCTGTTCAATAAAGTTCCTCAGCCCTTTGGGGTGACAGAATTTGGAGAGACCTGAGGACCTCACATTTAATTCTGTCTCCAAGCACATCCTGTTGGGATGGGTTATCAGTGACACGGCACAGAGACGAGACAAGGATCAAAAGAACTGCAGGACTTCCCACAATAAATATTCATTCCTCCTCCTGGGCCACTCCAGCCATGTCCTGGCAGCTCCACGTGGGCAGCTGGGAACTCAGGGGTGTTTGTTTGTGTCCCAAATGATTCCTGGCTGGATCTGCAGCTGGGGAGGGGCAGGAGAACGTGAGTTCAGGTGTCACTGTCAGTGCAGCAAGCTCTGGGGACAGAGGGTGACAGCTCTGTGTGACACACAGCAGCTTCAGGACTTCTGGAAGGAAAGGTAGGAAAAATCACATCAGAATGATCCACAGAATAGCTGCAGGAGGAATTAAACAAATGTGAGTGGGAATGTGAACAGGGAATTGTTTTGAGTGACAAAATCCCTTTTTCTCTTGGCAATGCAGTGGTGGGAGAAGCTGCTCCTCAGCTGCCTCCAGCCTGCCCTGCTGGCCCTGCAGGAGCCAGCAGACCCCGAGGGGAGGACACCACATCCCAGGGATTCACAGGCATCCCGGCAAGGGATCGGGGACTGAGGGGATGTCTCCAAGCAGCACAGGACAGCGGATGGATGAGCTGCACAAAGGAGGGTGACACCAGGTCCCAGCCCACCCTGGAGCAGGTTTTGTGCCCTCAGGCTGCAATCTTGGTGTCCTGATGGGATCTTTGTGTCACCCTCGGGTTCTGCCCTGGTCCCTCTCCTCCTTCCCACCCGAGTGACTCAGAGCAGCCAAGTGGCCGAGCTGATGAGAAATAACAAACAGCAAACGCCTCTGGGCAGATTTTTATTTTCTGTTTTGGTGTCAGATTGGTCCTTTGGCCTCAAGCCACCCCTTGGATCTGCCAGCCCCTGATGGGATCAGCCGGTGCCTGTGATCCACATGTAGGGACATCTCTGCCCGAGCTGGGACCTGGCAGTGCCCTGGGCTCTAAGCAGCACTAACGGGACACCCCTGTGCCCACCCGGGATCCTGCCCAGCTCCACAAATCCCTGCAGGCTCTGCCTGTCACATTCTGGGCTCGCAGCCCCCGGGGACCTGGCATCATCAGGAAGAACAAACCTGCCAGCCAGCAGTGTCACCACTCGGTGACAGAGGGACACGGGACTGGAGTGGCTCTGAGAGGGTACAAATTGCCTCTTCCTGGAATTCAATAACTCCAATTCCTTCGTGCCACGCAGGGGCTCATTACCGAGGCAGTGTCACTCTGGAATCATCTCGTGGATCACCCAAGCTTTGGCTGATTGATATTTGATTTGCTCCGTGCTGATCAGCACTGGAACAGTAATGAAATTGCTTTCATTTGCACCAGGAGGGGCTCGGGGTGTGAATTGTGCCGTGCTTCCAAGGAACCTTTTTTTTCATTCTTCCCAGTAATTATGCCCAGGAGGGTGAAAAGCATTTGAATTGCATCAGACATGTGCCATTGCACATGACAATTCCTATTTTACACAGCAGCTCCCGACCCCTACAGCAAAATAACGCTCAGTCTGTGTTTGTTTAAGTAGGGGAGATAACTGAAGGATCCTAAAGGGAGTGAAATATGGAGCTTGGAGTGAATGTGAAGAGAAAGAGCCAGGATCTTCCTTCCCGCTTCAGAATCTGGAGAGTTTCAGATCCAAACCTTGACCTGGGAAATTGGGTGTAACTCTCAGTGTCCAGGAGGTGACAGAGACACTGCAGCCAGCTCCAGCCACATCTGGGAGCACTTCCCAGCCTCTCAGGAGAGCAATCTCTGCAAGGAAGGATTTGCTGCTGGGGCCAGGAGCTCTGTGGCTTCTCACACATCCCGAGGGGGTTTTTGCATGAGCCTTTGCTTTGAGGTTTGCTCTGTGCACACCGTGGTGCCCTCACAGGCCAGGAGCCAGGAATTCCTGATGCTTTCCCCAGATTATCCTGCTTCTGGGCTGGACTGCTGGGAGCAGGGGGCTCCTGCAGGAATTTGGGGGGGCTGGAACATCCCTGTCTGTGTGGGGCCAACAACCTTTGAGGACTGGCCTGGCTGTGGGATTTCCATCCTGCCCTGACAGCCAGAACAGCATGTTTCGATCCCAATTCTGGCTGTGGGGTGTTTCCAGCCTGTCCTACAGCCAGAGCAGTACATTTGGAGCTCTATCCTGGCTGTGGGGTGACTTCAGCCTGTTCTGACAGCCAGAACAGCACATTTGGAGCTCTGGGTGTTTCCAGCCTCTCCTGACAGCCAGAAAAGCATGTTTTGATCCCAGTTTTTGGCTGTGGGGTGTTTCCATCCTGCCCTGACAATCAGAACAGCACATTTGGATCCCTGTCCCAGCTATGGAATGTTTTCAGCCTGTCCTGACAATCAGAACAGCACATTTTTATCTCTATCCTGGCTGTGGGGTGTTCTCAGCCTGTCCTGACAGTCAGCACAACTCCTTTGGATCTCTATCCTGGCTGTGGGGTGTTCTCAGCCTGTCCTGACAGTCAGCACAGCCCCTTTGGATCTCTATCCTGGCTGTGGGGTGTTTCCATCCTGTCCTGACAGTCAGCACAGCCCCTTTGGATCTCTATCCTGGCTGTGGGGTGTTTCCATCCAGTCCTGACAGTCAGCACAACTCCTTTGGATCTCTATCCTGGCTGTGGGGTGTTCTCAGCCTGTCCTGACAGTCAGCACAGCACCTTTGGAGCCTCTGGAAGAGCTCTGTGCTCCTGTTCTCTCTCTGGGAGGAAGAGAAATAGGAAATGACTGTAAGCAGTCACTGGGGGAAGGCCCATTTGTGCCAAAATGAGATCCCTGGGTGCCCCTGGCTGGCCCTGGCTCGGGGACACTGTCCCTGTCCCTGGGGCTGGGACCTGTCCCCTCACTGCCTCCTCCAGCACAGCAGCTCCAGCCACATTCCCAGGGCACAAACAGGACCAGGAGCTGCCTCGGGTCAGGCACTTTTAGTGGGGTTCCTCTAGGGCTTTATTCTGTCTAATTCTGATTTTTACCCTTGTCCTGCAGGAGAGCAGAGGAATAACCCTCAGACTGATAAATCTTTCCATTCCCTGCTCCTGACATGCTGTGTTTTCATCTCCTTTTCTGGGATGACTGTGAAAGTTCCAGGGTTGTGTGTGCTTGGTGTTAGAGGAGAAGAAAGTGTTTTATCATTAGTGAGGTTGATTCCATGCAATTAGAGGGGGAACAACCATTGTGTCAGGACAAATGGCATAATTCCTGCTGCCTGATCCGTGCCCCATTAGGAATCAGATCTCTTCCTCCCACAGATCTCCCATCTTACAGAAATATAAAAGCCATGAAACCTATCAAAAGCAGATTGGCAAAGTTCACTGAATTTCCCCCTATTTCATAATCAAAAGTAATTGGAAATGCTACAGAGACTGTTAAAGTTAAATTTCCCTGGTGCTGAAGTGCACATCAAAGAGCAGATGCTCAACACAGTGTCAAAACTGGTGAAATTACCCCGTAAATCACTGCTGATATTCACGTTTTTGAGAAGGTGTTGTGGAGATGAGGAGGGTGGATGTGAATGTGACTTAGGGAGGGAACTTTAATGACATTTGTGATGGCACTCGGGACAAAGCTGAGACTTGAGCGTGACCTAAACCAGGGGAAAATAAACAAGAACTGTGAAAATGACTGGGGCCATGAACTTTTGGGGCAGAGGATGTTCTTTTATTATGGTATTGGACTTGAGACCATTTTCAGAACCTCCAAAAATGTGTAAAGTTGGGTTTTAACACTCCAAAAGCTGTGGAATAATCACAGTGATGGGACGAGCACGACTGGAAGAGTCACATCCCTTAAAAGTCACCATTCCCTGCCCCATTTCTAACAAGCAGTGGAGCAAACTCCTGGCTCCTGGAAAACACAGAGTGAGCCAAAGCATCCTCCCTTTGCAGCCAGGAGGAGCCAGAGCCAGGGCTGGGCCTTCCATGGACAGCTGCCAACCCAAAAACCAGAGTGGAATTTGTTCAGACCCTTCTAAAATAGAGATCCAACCAATTTTGTGATGTTTTGGAGCATTAAATGATTATATAAAAGGTCTTCAAAGCAGTAATTAACTCAGCTGCCTCCTCAGTGTCACCTGGGTGGTCACCTGCCACAATAAATGCTCGGGAATTCTCATCTCCTGTAACAGAAACAAGGCCAGAGATGTTTGGTTCAGAGTGGGACATGAAAGAAACACAATTTAAAAGGCACCTCCAGGAGGGTGTCAGGGCCACACAGACATTTAGGGGGGGCTCGGTTTAGAAGCAGGGGAGCAATGAGGAAAAAAGCCTTTTCCTTCTAAGCAGAACTTGCAAAAATGTTTCTTTTTCATCTCTTTTTTTCCTCGTCTGTGGGCAGAGGAAATACTGGAGGTGGGGAATGAAGACACCCCGTTGATATCCAGCTGATATAAACCCAAATGCTGATGTTCAGCATTCCCCACCCCTTATAATTCCTGGTTTAGAAACCTATATATTGCTGTTCAGGGTTAGCTTGGCACAGGGAGAGGTTCTCTGTCGTGCCTGGTAATTGTCCCAGAAATTCCAGTGCCAGAAGGGACTGGGACAGTCAGATTTGGGGTTGAATTCCTGCTCTGATCCCAGGTTCCAGCAGATGCATGACAACATCTGCAGGAGACGGGGAAGAATAAAGCAAATTGATGAAATAAAGATCAGATGTTGTTGCCAAACTTCGAGTGGAAGTTGACATCAGGGCTGCCTGAGGGATCCCAGCAGGCCTGGGAATGTGAGGGCAGGATAAAAACCAGCACTGGAGGCATCAGGGAAACCCTCACAGTTTGCCAAAGGAAGGAAGGAAGGAAGGGAAATTCAAACTCATCCCATTCCCCTGCCGTGGGCACGGACACCTCCCACTATCCCAGCGTGTTCCAGCCTGGCCTTGGGCACCTCCAGGGTCCAGGGGCAGCTCAGGGCCCCCTCCCAGCCCATCAGCTCAGCCTTTCCCTCTCCTCTAAAACCCAGAGACCACAAATCAGTCTCCTGCACCACTGATAGCAGGGGAGCCTCCTGTCCTGTGGTTTGCATCCCAAAAACATGGAACATGTCCGGGGGCTGGAGCTGCTCTCTTGGAGTGGAGTGGGAATGGGGAGCTGGGAGTTAATTAATGACCCCAGCCCTGATTGATCTCATGGTGTCCATGGCTCTGGCTCCTGCCCAGCTGAGCTCTCAGCCACTGTGTCCTTGATCATTACCTGGGATGCGGCTGGAGTTGCTGAACCCTGGGAATTCCTGCTGGCCCAGCAGCTCTTCATTTAGAGAAAAGAGAAAAGGGACAAGAAAACAGGGAAGAAAACCTTGTAAGCTTAAAGGAAGCTTGAGGAATACAATGCAGAGAACACAGGGAGGGTAACTGGAACTGGGAGGGAAGTGGGAGTCCAGTTTATCCAGGCTCTGCTGAAGATCTCCCTTCCCATGCCCATGGGTTCCCTGGGAGACAGAACTCCTCACTGTTTGTGCCTTTAGGATCCTTTAGGAGCTGTGGGTTTGTATCCTGTCCCAAACTTCCTTCAGAGTCGCCCTCAGTGCCACACCTGGCACAGTTGCTCCCAGAGCCGTTTTCTTTGGGATGCCACAATTCCCATGAGGAACGATCCAAATGTTCACTTTGGTGACACACTGGGATCCAAATATTCAGCAGGTGATATGCTGGGATCCAAATATTCAGCAGGTGACATGCTGGGATCCAAATGTTCACCTTGGTGACATGCTGGGATCCAAATATTCAGCTTGGTGACATGCTGGGATCCAAATGTTCACCTTGGTGACATGCTGGGATCCAAATGTTCACTTTGGTGACACACTGGGATCCAAATATTCAGCAGGTGACATGCTGGGATCCAAATGTTCACCTTGGTGACATGCTGGGATCCAAATGTTCACCTTGGTGGCACACTGGGATCCAAATGTTCACCTTGGTGGCACACTGGGATCCAAATGTTCACCTTGGTGACACACTGGGATCCAAGTGTTCAGCAGGTGACACGCTGGGATCTAAATGTTCAGATTGGTGACACGCTAGGGTCCAAATGTTCACCTTGGTGACACACTGGCCTGGCCGATGGCACCATGCTGTGTCTGAGGGGTCACTGGGGTTCCTTGGGGACTCATCCCCGGGCTCTGGGGGGGGACAGCAGTCTCTGCTCAGTCTCTCTGTCCTGCTGGCATCGGGAATTCCTGCCAGGCTTTAGTTCGGGAATCTCCCAGCATGGCCCGAGCTGCCACAGGCCCCTTGTACCATAATTAACGCCTTGTGACAGCCTGATGAGTGACATGCTAATGGCAGGGAGGGGACATCACCTTGTCACCACTGACTTTGACTTGCTGTCCCTTAATTGTCACCATTATGGGGAAATCGAGCCCTTCCCAGCTGCTCTGCTCCCTGCCAAGGACAGGATGGGGCTGTGTCACCTGTCCCTGATGTGACAGGCGGCAGAGGTGCCCCTGTCCCTGCCCTCAGCCAGCTCCCAGCACTGCAGGATTTTACAAATTGTGTTTGGCTTTTAATGATTTGCTGGAACATGCTTGATTAAAAACCTGCTGGAATTCCAAACCTAATGAACCTTAAACTTTCACATTAGATCCATTAATTATCCCGGTCCCAGTGGCACACACGGGGACATTTCCCTGCTGCATTCGTATGAAAATGAAGAGTTTCTGCAAGAACTACATTAAAAAATAGACAAACAACAAGACTCCATTGCTTAAGCTGCTGTGCCTCTGAATTAAGTTACTGTCTTTTGTTTTTTCCCTTTAATTAATCATTCCCAAGGCGTTGCTGGCAGGCCCGGGGGAGGTGGGGAGCAGCAGCAGTAACTGATGGCTTTGTTACCGGTGTCACCCTGCCAGAGCGGTGACAAACATGACGGGAGGGATGGGGGCACCAATTGGCTGTCAATGATATTACAGGGGGCTGTTCTGGGGTGATCAGTGGTTTTTTGATTTCTAGGGAAACACTGATCAGTGTTTACAGAGATAATCACATCTGAAGGATCCCGGATGCTGCCAGGGAATCAGGGAACCTTGGGATGGTTTGGGTTGGAAGGGACCCTGAAACCCACCCAGTCCAGGGACACCTTCCACTACCCCAGGCTGCTCCGAGCCTCGTCTAGCCTGGCCCTGGACGCTTGGACGTGGACAGAAAAAACAGAAAAGCCCCTTTGTGCTGCCTGAAGACCTCGTTCAGAGCATCCCAGACTCTTTCAGGCTGGAGAAGACCTCGAGGGTGACCTCGAGGGTCTGAGCCAAGCTCTCAACTCTGAGCCTGCTCCCCTCACTCCCCTGTGCCTGACAGTGATGGGGAGAGTTTAGAATCCATGGCAGCTTCAGTGCTCCCCATTCCATGGGAAGTGGATTGCACATCCCCCTGCAGTCAATCAGGAGACTGTTAATTAGCTAATTATTGCCCAGCATACATTCTGGAGGCTCGCTCCGTCTCCTGAACTCTCACTTCATGTTCCATGCATTTCCTCACAGGAATTCAGCGGGATAAGGGGGCACGCCCTGATCCGAGCTGTCTCTTCCACCCCGGCTGGGGAGAGCCAGGCTCCGGGATCGTGTCCCGAAGGGAGGGGCTGGGGTCTCTCCCTGTGCTCTCACACCTCCCTCAGCCACCCCTGTTCTCCTGCTTCACTCCTGGAGCGTGGAACGGGATCTGCAGCAGCTTTTGTGTGTGGGGCTGCACCTTCCCAATGGAGCAGTCACAGCTCCCAGTTCTTCCCTTCCCTCCTCCAGGGCCCCATTCCTCAATGATGGTGAATTCCTCCTGCTCTGGGACAAGCCGTGCTGCTCCCAGGCTGGGCTGAGCTGGTGGGAATCATGGGCAAGGCATGGAGGGACAGGACACAGGGAATGGCTTCCACTGCCAGAGGGCAGGGCTGGATGGGATCTTGGGAATTAGGAATTGTTCCCTGGCAGGGTGGGCAGAGGCTGGCATGGAATTGCCAGAGCAGCTGTGGCTGCCCCTGGATCCCTGGCAGTGTCCAAGGCCAGGCTGGACACTGGGGCTGGGAGCAGCCTGGGACAGTGGGAGGTGTCCCTGGGGTGGCACTGGGTGGGATTTAAGGTCCCTCCCAAACTGTGATTTAAGGATTCAGTGATCAGGTTGGGATTTAAGGATTCAAGGATAAAGCTGTGATTTAAGAATTCAAGGATCAGGCTGTGATTTAAGGATTTAGGGATCAGGTTGGGATTTAAGAATTCAAGAATCAGATTGGGATTTAAGGATTCAATGATCAGGTTGGGATTTAAGGATTCAGGGATAAAGCTTGATTTAAGAATTCAGTGATCAGGCTGGGATTTAAGGATTCAGGGATAAAGCTTGATTTAAGAATTCAGTGATCAGGCTGGGATTAAGGATTTAGGGATCAGACTGTGATTCTCTGGCCCAGGTACTGTAAATATTCCTGCATTGCCGTGGTGGAGCCCTGCCTGGGCTGTTTCTGCACCAAGGGTGATTTATTCATTAGATAAAGATGTAATTTTTGATTGCTTTGTTTAAAAATATTTCCATGTTGGTGTCAGAACCCACGATGATGGAGGCTGTGATTTATCACCCACAACTCCTCAAACCAAGGAGAAGTTTGTTAAAAAGATTCAGCCAATGAACCCATGCTCTTCTGATTCCCTCTCCAAACAGAGCTGGAGCAGAAACACAGAATTAACACAGTGAGCTTTGAAGCACAAAAAAAGGCAGGGGAAAAGGAGAGATGGGGAAAAAAATGAAACGGGGGAAAAACAGCAAAGATAATATCAGTTCTAGAGAGGGATGGACTCGGCTGGAAGGGGATTTCCATCCCAACACTTATTGAAACAGGGAGGGGACGTGTCCCTGTCCCCAGGGCAGCAGCAGCCTGGAGAAGTGTCCTTCATTTCCAGCAGGACATTGGCAGAGGGGGGAGAATCCTTCTCCTCTCCCCACCTCCAAACCCACCCCTGAGCAGAGGCTGGAGGTGGGGGCAAACCCAAACCACCTCCAAACCACTGCTTGATGGTGCCAAAAAGTTTTAGTGGCTTCCAATATTCCTCCCTGTGTAAAAGGACTCTCCTGTTCCTGCTCCCCGTGCTTGAACAGGGGATTCCAGCTGGGAATGATGATCCAGAGCTTCCCTGGCAGGAAAATGTCACTTCCAGCAATTCCTGGCCGTGCCCAAAGCTCCCCAGCACGGATTTCCTGCAGAAATGTGCTTTTCTCCAGTTCCTGATCACTCCTGCCAGCAAAATGAGTTCTGTAGTTCTGCCACAGTCCCTCGAAGCCCCTTGTCAAATTAAAATTTATTTTCCCCATCTGAAGACAGATCTCTTACTCTGATGGCAAAATTCATTTGATATGATCCCTGAAGCTTTTCTCCTGGAAAATCAGTGTGTTAAAATACCAAAGCCACTTTGCAGAGAAATGTAATTTTTCCCTCTCTCCCCCTCCCTACTATTGTTAAAGATTTGATTTTTTTTTTTTACATAAAAAGAGCAAGAACATTTAGTCATAATAACAACGATTTTGCTTCTCAGAACAATTTTATGGGGAAAAAAAAGACAGGGAAAATTACAAAGCTGCTTTTTATCGTCCATGTTCGGGGCAAAAGGGTTAAAGAAGAAGAAAATATCTGTCAAATAACGGCACTAATGACAGCATCACTGAGAATGGAGTGTAAAATGGGCACATGGTACAGAATTCCAGGCTGGATGGGGCTGGAAATCACCTGGTCCCAGCCCATCCCTACCTGCAGCACCAGGGCTCTGAGGAATCTCCACTCCTTCTCCAGGCAGCTCTTCCAAGGCTCTTCTATGCACAAAATAAAGGGATTTTTCTTCATTTTCAGCTGGAACATCCCATGTTTCAGTTTGTGCCCCAGTGCTGTCGCTGGGCACCCCGAAGGGATTTGTGCCCATCATTGCTGCCCCTCTCAGGTGTCTCCTCTCCAGGGGAGCAGCCCCAGCTCCCTCAACCTTCCCTCAGCAGAGAAGCTCCTCCAACATCTCCCCAGACACATAAAAGATGCACAAAATACACAGAAAATTATCTGACATGGGAGAAAAGGAAAGATAAAAAAGAAACACCACATTGTTGCATGGAGAAAATGACACTCCAGCCCCCAAAAAATGCCCTAAATCACCTGTGAGATGAATGCATGGAATATTCTTTATTTGACAGGAGAAATGTTTAGAAAGACAACAAAGAGGAAATTGATGCCAGGGCAAAATGATCTTTGTTTTTGCAACTTTTCCCAGGTGCAGTGAAAGGTTCCCACCGAGCCCTGCCCTGTTCCTGGCTGGCTGATGAATGTCCCAGGGAATCAGATTCCAAATAATTCCTCTGAAATCCCAGAGTCAGGGGAGCCCTTCGTGTGCTGAGAAATGGAGAAATGGTGCCACAGTGGGAGTCACTCAGGAAGAGTTTTGGAGAAGTTTGGGATGTGCTGGGGTGGTTTCTCCCTCTCCATTTCCCTTTCATTCCAGGTGCTTTTCTGTTTGTGAAATGACACTTTGTGGGACAATTTCAATAAGGAAAGTATTCCGCTTGGTGGAATGTGATCAGTGATATTAATGAATGAAATAAATGATAATAATTGATGAAAGGTTAGGGTTAGAGTTAGGGTTAGGATCCTATGATCCAGGGTGCAGCAAATATCCTGGTGTTGATTTCTGACTTGTGTCCATTTTGGGAGAAAAAAACCCAAAGATCAGGGGGTTTTGTGAGCCACTGATACAAACAGGCTTTGGGTTTGTGTCTGTGATCAGCTGGGGCTGGAAAAAAGGAAAAAGTTCTTCCTGGGAGATGGAGCTGTGGCTGGAATTGCAAGATAAGGATGGAAATCCAGTCTAGGAATATTTTCTGTCATGCTACAACTTCCACATCCCTCAGATACCACCTGGGAATGTCGGGTGTCTGATGCCCTCACAGCTTTTGTGGGAGGGAGAGGATCCTGCTGGCTGCAAGCTCAGCACTTGGCCAGAGTGAGAGGGGGAAACTCAACTGAAGGGATTTAAAAAAAGAAATTGGTCTTCAGGAGAGCTGATGTGGGGGAAAATCAATCAGATATTTCTGTTATCCCAAATGAATAATTGAGGATCCCAGGATGCCAGAGTGGTTTGGGTTGGGAGGGACCTTAAGGCTCATCCCTGCCATGGCAGGGACACCTCCCACTGTCCCAGGCTGCTCCCAGCCCCAATGTCCAGCCTGGCCTTGGACACTGCCAGGGATCCAGGGGCAGCCACAGCTGCTCTGGCAATTCCATGCCAGCCCCTGCCCACCCTGCCAGGGAACAATTCCTTCCCAAGATCCCATCCAGCCCTGCCCTCTGGCAGTGGAAGCCATTCCCTGTGTCCTGTCCCTCCAAGCCCTTTTCCAAAGTCTTTCTCCACCTTCCCTGTGGCTCCTTCAGGCAATGGGAGGCTGCAATGGAGTCACCCTGGAGCTTTCTCTGCTCCAGGCTGAATCCCCTTGCGTCTTCTTCCTTTTCCTGGGCCAGGTGAGTCTTTGGGAGTGTTTGACACCTCTGCACCACCTTTACCATTTCTCCTTTCCCTTTCTCCACCGTTGTCACTCTGCAGAGCCACCCCAGCACATCCCTGCAGCTCCTCTCTGCCTCAGCCAGAGCTGGGAAAGGAGGAAGGGCTGGCCCAGAGGACACAGAAATCCTGCAGCTGAAGGGCTGCCAGCTGCTCTGCCTTGGAGGGGGCTTGGGTTTTCCTCCCCATTTTTCCCTGGTGGGGAAAATGTCCTGTCCCCATCCTGGCTCTCAGAGGTGCCATGGGGCACCAGCCCAGCAGCAGGATTCATCCTGCTGGGGATAAATCAGGATTTATCCCCAGTGTTTAATGCTTTTGTTCCGCTCTGTAGCACACGCTGTTCATAAGCCATGTAAATCCAGAGAACTGGGATTTGGAGCGACTTAAAATTAGAGAAAGAGCTTGTCAGTTTAAACACTTCTTCCTCCTTTTTCTGCCTCCATCCCATTTTGTACAGCGATAATGAGAGTGACAGCAGCAATGGCCTGGCTGGCTGAGGGTGCCTGTCCCAAGCAGCAGCCAGCACCGTTCCCAGCTGCTCCTTCCAGCTCTGTAAAGCTCTCAGCACTGACAGTCACTGCAGCAAAGAGCCCAAAGAACCCTGGCAGGTTTTCTTTTGCTTGCACCAAATTTACCTTTTGTCTTTTTATTCCTCACTGGGAAACAGCTGTGGGGCCAGGATTGAAGTTTTGGGTGGGATCCCAAGCCCAACCCCCTGGTTGTCCCCTCCTGTCAGGGAGTTGTGCAGAGCCAGAAGGTTGCCCCTGATCCCCTTTTCCTCCAGGCTGAGCCCCTTTCCAGCTCCCTCAGCCTCTCCTGGGGCTCCAGCCCCTTCCCAGCTTTGTTCCCTGTCCTGGACACGCTCTAGCCCCTCAGTGTCCTTTTTTTGAGGGGCCCAGAGCTGCCCCAGGAGGTGCCTCAGCAGCTCCTTGGGGTGTCCTTGGAGAGACACCCGGCTCCAGCCTCTGAAAGAACTGGACTGGCTCCATTGGCTGAGGAGGGATGAACCCCTGTGGGGCTATGGGGCCCTGAGGCTGCAGACAGACAGTCAGACACGTGGACACACACACACAGAGATACACAGACACAGACAGACAGACCAGGTTCAGCTGTGCCTGGAGCCTGCTCCTTGCCCTTCTCCATCTCCTCATCTCTCACCCTGCAGTGCTGCTCCCTGCCCAGCTGGTTCCCAACTTCCAGCCCTGGAGGGAGTCAGGGAGCTCTGGGAGCAGCTGCTGAGCTGGGCTGGGCTGTGGGGACATCCCTGTGCCCCTGACACCAGGGCTGGGCTGTGGGGACGTCCCTGTGCCCCTGACACCTGGGGCTGTGGGGACATCCCCTTGTCCCTTGACACCCCTGGCCAAGTGCAGCAGCTCCTGAATTTGGGACTTGGAAGCTTCATGGCTGTTCCCAGGTCTGTAACCTGTAGCCCACTGCACCAAACAGCCCCAAAAACGTGGGGTCAGGTTGGGCTCTGGCTCCTCTTGCAGGGATGGCGTTGGCACTGGCTGAGACAGCAACCAAACACCAAAACCTCTGATTTCTTTGTGCCCTTAGAGGAACTTTACCCCAGCCCTGCATCTCCTGTCACCAAACCCGGCTGCTCCTCTTCCCAGTCCCTGCATTATGTGGCAATTACTCCCTCTGTGTTTCTCCTCCCTTCCTCTATAATCTCATTTTAATGTGCATGTCACAATTTTAATAAACCCAAGTTCAAAGGATGAGCAATTATACAAATCTTTCATTTCACACATGAAAAGCATGGTTTTAAAGTTGTCAGCACA
>VWZS01005826.1:556779-596958 GCA_013397075.1 Rhabdornis inornatus | reverse complement strand
AGAAAAAAAAAAGAAAAAAAATAAAGAGGCATTTCTTTGATTCCCTTCTCATTGCAATTACCTCATGTCTGCTGTGGGTTTCAGTTGGTGTAAATCCTCAGAGTGCCTTTGATTCCAGGGTCTTACCCCACTGGAATTGTTGGCTCCAAGGTGGATTAGTGCAACTTTCCAGATAAGAAATGAGGTTGGAGTTTATCCGCAGCCCAAATGGAAACAGCGATGTTTGGTGCCCTGCTTGGGCTCACTCCCGGGGGATTTTTATCCTCTCTGAGCATTTTGTTTACACTTTAGAAAAACTAATTTCCTGCTGAGCTTTGGAGAAGAAATCAGCCCCCAGAAGATGAAAAGGTGAGGGATCCAATTCCCATGATTTCTGTGGCCGTTCCCAAACTTGTAAAATGGAGGGAAATGCTCCTAATTCCAAAGGATGAGGGAGGCATTGGGCATTTGGCTGCATGTCTGAGGTGCCTCTGAACAGCTCCAGGGAAAGCTCAGGGCAGCTGAGGGAGATCCCTTTTCTCTTGGAACACCAGGATGGGTGGGATGCTGCAGGTTCATGGATGAGCCCCTTCCCAGCTCCCACACTTTGCCAGGGTGAGCCATGGCCACAAACCAGGAGGTGCCACCTCCAGAGCTGCTTCTGAGAGTCCACCAGTGCTGGGCAGGGGCCTCCTGATGCTCTGGGGATGAGAAATCCTGGATTTCAGAGCAGAAGGTATGCCTCAGCACATCCCTGGGGCAGGAAAATCTACTTTATGAAGCAGGGTAAGGCCCGTCCTTGGTGGGATTTTTCCCATTCCTTCAATCCATGTGCATTAAAAGCAGGGAAAACTGGAGTGGAAACTTTTATTTCTGGTGGCTCCAACCTGCAGGAGCCTCTTTCACTTTTTCTGGAGCAGAATGAAGTGAAAGGCTTGGGGAACAAAATCATGGCAGTGCTAAAGAATTCACTGGAAAATGCCTGGAATTGTTAAATGGAAAACTTCCTGCAGCCCCATCCTTGGAGCTGGTTCAGAGCTCTCTGCTCTGCTCTGGTGAGAGGCGATGCTGGCAGTGCAAAGCCTCACACATTTCTCGTTATCCTGAGTCCCCTGGGGCAAACCCCAGCGTGCAGCCCCTGCTCAGAGGGGCTCTGTGACATCCCCACCCCGGCTGGGCTGAACATCCCCAGGAGCGCAGGGCTGGCTTCTCAGAGGCCGCAATTTTTCAATCACAGCAGTTTTCAGGCAGAGGATTTTGCTCGATGTGATGATGGCTGCTCTTAGAGGGCTTTATTTTAGCTGGGAGAAGGGACTGGAACAAAACTTTAGTGCCAAACTGTGGGAGAGCAGGTGGGGAGGAGTGATTGGGACTGGGCACCACAATGAAAGTATTTAATGTAATCCCCAGTTAAAAAGTAAATTGCCTGAATGTCTACCCTCCCATTAGCCCTCTGTGTAAGTAACAATGTTCCTCCCCTCCTTTTTAAAGTAAAGGATGCTCCTATAAAGGCATAATTTTCATAAAAATATTCCAGGGAAAAAGAAAAAAACCAAAACAAAATACCCTGCAGAACCTTCTGCGCTCATCCCAAGAAATAATATTTTAAATTATACAAATGATTAGGACCTAATTCAGCATTAAGGGAAATTACAGCACAATGCAGAAAATTGGAGATGCTGACGTTGATCTGGAATTATGAAAAATAAGCGCGAGCTGCCTGGAGTTCAGCGCTTTTCATTCTCATGCTGCTCTGTTTCTCTCCTGTTTTTCTTCCCACTTTGTCCTTGTTTAGTGTGGACAGCTCCAGCCTGGAGGGAAAGCTCTCACACAGGAAGTTTGTCCTAAATGAGTTGTCCATGACCAGAAACAGGCAGGAAAACGTCGCAGTGTGTGAGGGGCTGCTCCAGCCTCTCCATGAGTGACAAATGCTTGGATAGAACCCAGAGCTGCTCCGAGCTCCCAGCCTTGGCCAAGGGCTGCTCGGGCCCCCCTGGTTCATCCAGGGATCAGCAAAGGAAATACAGCAGCCCAGGATGGAAGGGAATGGCCTCCAGGTGCTCCAGGGGAGGTTTAGGTGAGATATGAGGAAATATTTTCTCATAGAATGGTTGGAAATCACTGGGACAGACTGTGCACAGAAGTGGTAGAGTTCCATCCCTGGGAGTGCTCAAACAACACGGCTGTGGCACTTGGGGACACTGTCAGTGGTGGTGGGGCTGGGTGGATGGTTGGACTTGGGGACCTTAAATGATTCCGTGCTTCCATGGATCTCCCTGCTTCTCCAAGAGGGGGGTTTGGTCTCTCCTCTGGAGCCATCAGGTGGGGTGCAGGTTTGATTCCCTGTGAAGGTTTGATTCCTCATGAAGGTTTGATTCCTCATGCAGGTTTGATTCCCTGTGAAGGTTTGATTCCCTGTGAAGGTTTGACTCCTTGTGCAGGTTTGATTCCCTGGGCAGGTTTGATTCCTTGTGCAGGTTTGATTCCCTGCACAGGTTTGATTCCTTGTGCAGGTTTGATTCCCTGGGCAGTCTCTGGAAACCCAGAGGGACAAAAAGAGAGAAGAGAACCCTGGCAGTGACCACGGGGCTCCTGGGGCTGGAGCCTCGGGGGAGGCACCACAGGCACTGATATCCCTCTTTTTGTCCCCAAACTGCTCCTGCCAAGCTGCAGCTCCAGTGCTGTGGCCTTGCAGTGTCCAGCTCAGAGCGGGCACTGCCCAGAGGCTGTGGCACTCCATGGTGGCACCAGTGGGACACCTGGGGTCACCCCACACGCAGCCGGACTGAGGGGTAACTGTGGAACAAACAGCCTGTGGGGAGCTTGGGTCTGGGCAGCACCACAGACCAGGGCAGGCAGGCCCTGAATCCACTCTGCTGCAGGAGAATGGATTTCAGTCCCCAACAATGGATTTCAGTCCCCAACAATGGATTTCAGTCCCCAACAATGGATTTCAGCCCTCAACAATGGATTTCAGTCCCCAACAATGGATTTCAGCCCTCGACAATGGATTTCAGTCCCCAACAATGGATTTCAGCCCTCGACAATGGATTTCAGCCCCAACAATGGGTATCAGTTCCAAACAATGGATTTCAGCCCCTAAACGTCCCCTCCCTGCCTGCTGCGTTTCTCGGTGGCTGTGCTAACACAGACACCGCCTTTGAGCCCTGCTGACGGGGGATGTCACTTCAATCAATACCCGGGGACAGTTTTATTATGCCAGCCTCAGCCGCGATCTGTCCATTGTGCTGACGCCACTCGGCACTCGAATGCCAGAATTTATGGGCGCATCTTCCAAGTGCTGCTGCCTTTAATCACGGCAGAGAAAGGAATTCCTGCCCGCGCAGAGTGGGAGTGTCAGCTGGTTAATGAGCAGCTACTTAGCAGATGCGAGCTGCAAAAATCCTTCATTTCAATGGCTGCAGTTGGACAAAGGGAGCTGTGGGCCAGCAAGAAAGACAGGCTGCCAAAGGAAAGAGAAAATATCCTCCTCTGGGTGCACTCCGGCAGGATGAGGGTGATTTGCAGAGTCTGTAATGTAACTGGGCAATGTTTTATGGGTTTCTTCTGCCTTTATTGCTACGTGGGGTGCGGGACAGCATTGGCTGCTGCAGAGATCCTGGTGCTGATCTCCCACTCAGTGAGAAACACCAAAGATGGTTTTGGAGTTACAGCGAGGGTGGGGTCATCGACTCTGGCCTAGAGCTCAGCACATCAGTGTGGGAAATGTCTTCCAGCTCTGCCAGTGGGGAATGTCCTTTAATGGAGAGCCCCTTCCCTTCCCTTCCCTTCCCTTCCCTTCCCTTCCCTTCCCTTCCCTTNAAAACTTCCCTTCCCAAAACTTCCCTTCCCAAAACTTCCCTTCCCTTCCCTTCCCTTCCCAAAACTTCCCTTCCCTTCCCAAAACTTCCCTTCCCTTCCCAAAACTTCCCTTCCCTTCCCAAAACTTCCCTTCCCAAAACTTCCCTTCCCAAAACTTCCCTTCCCAAAACTTCCCTTCCCTTCTTTCCTTCCATGGCCAATCCTCCCCTGGTGAAGAGCAATTACACTTTTGCCAGTTTTCCATATTCACTTTTCCCCAAAACCAGGAGAAAAGCAGTTTAAAAGGCTGTTTTACAAAATGTGAACAGTGTCAGGAGGAACACTCAAACTCAGGTTCTCTTTCAAAGGATTGAAATTGAATTAGCAACTGAACCAAGGTGTTGAAATGTTCTGAGGATCTCTGTCCTCCTCTGGAAGAAACGAAGAAAGCTCAGCTGTAGCAAAAGCTGTTCCCTCAAACAGCTCCCAAAAACATCCAGATGCCTCAGCACATTCAGCACAGAGCCACAGCTACAAACAGTTTATGAAATACCTGAGGAGAAAACGCGTCTGAGCAATGTGAGAGCACAATGTAAACAGTCATTAGGATATATTCACCATTGTGCTGCCTGATCTCCAGATGAGCCACTTCAGGAACACTGAGCCTGTCATCTCCCAGGAAATCAAAGCTCATTCCATCCCAGGAGCCACAGAGCAGTTCAGTCATGAACATCTTCCGACAAAAAGGGTTCCTCATCCTGCACCGAGGAATTCAGCTCTACAGAACTCTGGGAGAACCAAACCCCCACAGCAGCGTGAGCTCAGTTTGACAGGTGATAATTAACTGCTGATAATATAATTGCAGTTTTGAGGCAAAATTGAGTTTCATTAAAAACTACTCAGCATTTGCATGGCACGGGACAGCCTCCTCCAAGCAGGAATGTTCAGAGTTCAGGGACTGCTGACACATTTACCCCGTGTTGAATATGAATCCTGTGGGGGAAATCCAAGGGTCCCATCTTCCCATGGAGCTGGAGATGTTCTGTCACCTTCCAGGCTTTCAGATCTGAGGGATGCATGGCCCAGGCAGTGCTCCTGGGAGGGAATTTCTGTGTCAGCCACATCAGGAAATGCAAATGGAGGCAATAAAGACAAGTCCCTGGAAGGAGCCCTTCCCTTCAGAGGGGAGGATTGGGTCTTTCCATGATCATGGATATTGCAGGGTGGATCAGGATGGGATATCCTGGGCTTGTTCCAGAGGATTATACTCGGTGTGGGGGGCACAATTTGAAGGGGATCAGTTTATTGCCCTTGCGGGTCTGGGGCACATCTTGGCACAAAGTTACCATTGGATGTTCCAGATTCCAGAGAGGAAAACGGGGACCCCAGAGACCCCTCTGACCCCTCCCGTGACTGCCCAGGGATCCTTTAATGCTGCAATTTCTCATGGGCTGGAGCCATTCTCTGCTCCTGCCTCGAGGTGGGGAGCACCCACTGTGGAGCTGTCCCCAGCCCCTCCCTGCCCCTGTTCCTGCTGACCACGGCTGTCCTTGGCATTGGGAAGTCCCAACCTGGTTTTGGGAAGGAGCAGAACAGAATCACAGCTTCTGCTCAGAGCTGCTGGTGCTGCTCATTGCAAAAGAGAAAGTCAAATTACCAGATCAAGGAGAGAGGCTGTGGCCGAGACCTGAGAAGAATCAGACTCATTAACTTGCAGATTTCCCCATCTTCTGGGTTTCCAAACATGCAAGTGTTCTTTAGTAAATTATGCTTTCCAAAGGTTAATTTTTAATAAGGCAGTAAATGTATTTAAACAATGATTATTTAAAAAAAAAAAAAGGTATGAGGTTTACAATGTAAGAGGTAATTATCTTCTCCAGAACAGTTCTAACAATGCAGCTCATTCTTGTCTGCAGTGATCCTTCGGTATTTGTTTAACCTGCAGTAAGATTCTTATTAAACCCAGCTGAAATGGGTGTAATTCGAGGCATCACAGCACATTTCAAGGAAAACAGCTCTGGCTGAAGGGAGCTGCTTTCCCTGCCAGTTACTGCTGTCTTTTTTGTCACAAGGACTTGTCCCCAAGCTCTTGAGCTCCACCAGAGGCAACTGCAGTGCAGTGCCGAGGTTTGGCACCTAAAGCTCAGTCCCAAACCAATGAAATCCCCACTGTCTGTCCAAACCCCCCGTTCTCTGCTCGGGGATTTTATCCAGCAGGGCAGGAGCTGCTCCCCTGCTGCACATGGACCTGGAAGAGTGGAAATATCCCGATGCAGGGGGATGATCACCAATCCCTCCATTCAGAGACATCCCAGAGGGTGAGCGCTGCTGCAGCAGAGGGGGGCGGAGGCAGAGCCCTTCTCAGCGCCCTCTGAACAAGAGGCTCGTGAGGGGAGGGGGTGAATTTTCCCTGTCCCACTTGTGTGTCCTGTGGTGACCCCACCAGTGAGACCTGGCAGCTCAAACTCTGCTGGTGCTGCTGGCTCAGCCTGGAGTCTCTGTGAGGGTTTTTTCCCCACAATAGCATCTCTTTCATGGATGATTGGTAATAGAAGTTTCATTATGAGATCACAAAACACTGGGGGATATGTTAATGTGCCTCAGCGTGTAATCCAGAATAATATCATTGCAGGGAATTGCATTTTGTCTGCAACTGAGGCAGCAAATAGGAGCTGCTTCTTTTCCAGCATTAATATCCATTGCTGAATTAATACTTTTCTTCCCACAATCCTGGGTAAAATTGCCCAAATGTGTCTTGTGCTGACTTATACAGGTACACCCCATTTGTTATAAACAACGAGCACAGGGAGGGGTTTTGATCTTTCAGATGGATATTTTGAAGCACTGGGGTTGCTGTAAGAATCTCAACTCTGAGCTCCCTCTCCTTTGTGGGGATCACAGAGCACTTGTAACTTCCCCCAGGATGTTTCACCTGCTTTTCTCTGGGGCAGCAAACCTTTGGGGCTGAGCAGGGCCACAGCAGGGCCCCTTCTGACCTCCCCAGGGGCTGCTTCGGGTGAGCGAAGTCCTGCACCAGGAGCTTGAGCCAGGGTCACACGAGGACATGGGCTCTCCTCCTGTGGTAAATTGAAGATGTGCCCTCCTCCTGTGGCCTGGTCTGTGTTAAATTTCAGAAATATCCCCAGTCCTGTGGCCTGTTCTGTGTTAAATTTCAGAATTGCCCCCAATCCTGTGGCCTGTCTGTGTTAAATTTCAGAAATGCCCCAAATCCCATGGCTTGTGTTAAATTCCAGGAATTCCCCCAGTCCCTGGCTGCTGTGGTACCAAAGCCCCTGCTGGGCTCTGAGCAGCAGCTCCACTCTCATCGATTGGTGCAGCTCTGTCAGACAGAGCCTTGCTTCATAAAAAACACTGGGATTCTCAGCTGGAAAGCATTCAAGAAAGACTAAAAGGTTTCTCAAGCATATTTTATTATTTTTTGGTAGCAGAATTTCCACTCCTCCTCCCTAAAGTGCTATATATATATCTCTCTAATGCAAATCCCATCAATCCACGAACTGTCCAGCCCAACATTCAGGGAGTCCTGTATTGATCCATCCCTGATATGTGACAGCTCCAGCCGTATTTCAGGTGATCAGGGAAGACTTTATCCTGTCCTTGCTCTGAAAAACAGAAGCACATTTTAAATTTCCCGTATTCTGTGGACAAACCAGCTGGAATTGTGAGCCACAGATGCTCACTTGGCAGATGGACTCCTGGCCATGCTGCAGTGTTTGAAATGTTTCCAAACACACCAGATTGAATCCTGGTGGCCAACAGGTTCCCAGGAGGGACCAAAAGATGTGGAAGTTGATGTTTAAGGGTTGCTGAGCAGAAAGAAACCTGCAGAAATCTAATTAGCAACAGGCAGGTAATGAAGAGAGAGGTCTCAGGGAGCTGCTTTGCTGAAAGCTGCACTCTTGAGGTGGAAAATAACTTGGATTCAGGTAGGTCAGGGAAAAGGTGAGTGCCAGGGGCCAAGCCCAGACAGGAGAGTTCTGATATTTCACTGTATTTTAGAGGATAGCCTGGAATCTTTAACTCTTGGAAGAGGGAAGGGAGGTCAAGCCAGAGCCTTCCTGGTATGACCCCAGGTGAGAGGTGAACACAAGGTTGGTGGCAGAGGCGAACTCTGATCTCCTGAATGAGGGGGAGAGTTTGAAAACATGAGAAAACACAGCTCATGTCGCTGTTTTGTACCTGCTGAGATACCAGCAAATCTTCCCCAAAAGAAAAATAATCTTTTTTTCTCCTTTCATTTCCTACCTCTCACACAAAATCTCCTGTAAGCAGCACATCCCACATGGTTCACCCTTGGATTGCCTGGTACCTCCACAGCTCCATTTCTAAATCACAGAATCCCAGGGTGGTTTGGGCTGGAAGGGACCTTAAATCCCATCCAGTGTCACCCCTGCCATGGCAGGGACACCTCCCACTGTCCCAGGCTGCTCCCAGCCCCAATGTCCAGCCTGGCCTTGGACACTGCCAGGGATCCAGGGGCAGCCACAGCTGCTCTGGCAATTCCATGCCAGCCCCTGCCCACCCTGCCAGGGAACAATTCCTAATTCCCAAGATCCCATCCAGCCCTGCCCTCTGGCAGTGGAAGCCATTCCCTGTGTCCTGTCCCTCCATGCCTTGTCCCCAGTCCCTCTGCAGCTCTCCTGGAGCCCCTTCAGGCACTGGGAGGCCACAATGGGGCCACCCCAAAGCCTCTCTTCTCCAGGCTGAACAACTTCAACTCTCCCAGCCTTTGCTCCCAGGATGTCACCAAACAAGTGGAGGACACCTCTCTGGACAGGGCATTTCTCTTGCTGCAGATGTTTCACTGTCTCTTGGGGTTCAGATGAGTCCTGCAGTGGGGGGGCTCTGCCCTGTGACCCCTCAGGGTGACCATTCCCAAAGGATGGAGGAATCTTTGCCTCAGTAAAGAAAAAAAAAGATGACATTTTTCCATGGCAGATTAACCTCAATGATTTTTGTGTTTGGCAAATTATCTGAGAGTCGATTTAGGACAAGGAGTTTCTGTATCTCTGTCATATCCCTGTGTTAATATTGATGATGTTCCCCTGTGGAAGCGTTTGCATGTCCAGTGCACACTCAAGCAGCCTCACTGTGCTCCTTCCTCTCCACATAACCTGACATTTTAAGGGAAGAAAATTTACACACTCAGCAGGGCAATGAACTGGAACAAGAGGAAAACAGCACTGTGACATCTCCTAAGGGACAGTTTGGCTGCACCTTCCCTCCTCTTCCCAGTACCAGCCACAAAAATCCTCAGTTTGAGGCCAGGCCTCTGTGATGTCTTCCATGTTTTGATCCCTTTTTAACAGTTCTTGTCTGGACTCCTGCAAAATTCTGGATTTTCTGAAAGACCCAGCAGATGTCCTGGTGTTCAGTCCGTGAACTTCATCCATGTTTTTTTCTCAGCTCCCCTGTTTATCCACTAAAGGAAAAGGAAAACCCTTCCAGGCTTTAGGAGTTAATGTTGTTATTTGGGAAATGACGTCATAGAAAACAGAATCATGGAATTGTGGAATGGGCCAGGCTGGAAGGGATCAGACAGGGTCACTGGTCCCTCCTCCCTGCTCCAGTAGGGCCATCCTGGAGCACAGGACTGGGCCAGGTGGGTGTGGAATACCTGTGATGCATCTGGCCAGGGAGCAGCCCTGTGATGGGAAGGAGTTCAGGGGAACCTCTGTACATTGGGAATATCCCAATTCCTTCACTTGGGGAAGGGCTGGGAAAAATCCCTCTGTTGCTAGGAAGGATTGCTCCATTCAGCATATCCTGCGATCCCTCTGGCTCCTGAGAAACCTTGTCCTGCTGCTGGCTGTACTCAGGTCAGACATTTCCTGAGGTCAGGAGGGAAGCATTAGGGGAGCAGATAGCCCGGACAGGAATGAGAGAGATGTGCAGGCAAGGAGAATGTGCTTTATTTCACTCCATCCTGTCAGAAATGATTGCCTTTACTGGGATCAATCCAAGCATCCTTCACAACCTGCACAGAGGACTTTGGTAGATTTATTTTCTTAGCCTGCTTGTTCAAGCCAGTTATTAATCCCCTCGTCAGCTCAGCTCACTGGAAGAAAACAGAGCTTCTTATAAGAGTTCTTACTGCAAATAAACGCCTCATTAAATTAAACACATTAACCTGAAAACAGTATTTATGTCAGACTAATGAATGCCATTCTGGGGAACACAATTGGAGCCTGCCCAAGCTCAGGTGGGGCTTTGGGCCTCTCTGAAACACCCACACACCCAAAAACTCACCCACAGTGAGAGGGAGGTGAGGAGGGGAGAGCATGACCCTGAGTGATGCCTCTGCATTGCTAATTCCCATGGTGAAGGAGATTTAGGGACACAGGAGCTTCCTCCAAACCCTGAGAGCTGTACAAATCTACCCAGTCCCTTTTGGGTGGTAGGAGAGAATAATTTTTTGATTTGTAACAGGAGTTATGCGCATTTTGCCCCTCCTCAAGCATCAAACACTCATTACAAAATATCTTTCCCAGTGTCTGATTTCGGTGCTCACAGTGGTATTAAATCTGTTCCAGACCACCCTGAGCAACATGGGCCAGTGGAAGGTGTTCCTACCCAGGAACTGGATGGGTTTTACAGCCCCTTCTGACCCAAACCATTCCAGGACTCCATGAAACACCCAGTGAAGGGACCGGGAACTCCTTGAAAATGCCCCAGACTTCCCAGTTTAAAAGGCTTTACTGGGGACTGGCTTTTCCTTGCCCTGCACAGCTGGGGCCACCTCTCCTGACATGCATTTTCTCCCTCACAAGGGAAGTGCTCAGCACCTCACACAGAGCCAGGAATGTTTTTAAGTGTTATGGGAGTGAGGAGAAATTCTCTGGTGTGTCCCAGAGACTGGGGACAGCTCCCGTGTCCTGAGTGACCTGCAGGGTGTCCTGGGGAAGCAGTCTGAGGGCAGGGAGACGAGCCAGCAGCAATCCCAGCCTGGGCAGAGCACACTTGAGTACCTCCTGTGGAGCTGCCATCTCACATTAACATTCCAGGCCACAGCTCTTCCCTCTTACACACCTTGCGCAGCTCTGGGCCCAACATCATTTGCATGCAGCTCAGAAAACCTCCTGTAATTCACCCAAATTGAGAGAGAAGTAGCCAGGAGGGGCTAAAGAGAGCGACAGCAGCAGTCTCATACTAACGAGAGATTGTCCTTAGAGGTGTTTAATTGAAGCCTTGTACAAAACAGGCTCAAAACTTTAGCAGCAACAGCTGTACATGGGAAAAACACAAAGCTGGAGGGTGGCAAAAGGATGTGGAGCATTTAAACTGCAAGGTGTGAATGTCAATCTTCACATGCCTTGGTGCCAGAGGGATGGGTGACCCCATCAATGAACACTGTCATAGTGCTGGTCTCCACAAATGAACAGCCTTGGGCCCTGTGTGTGGGCTCAGGCCCTGTGTGCAGCCTCAGGCCCTGTGTGTGGGCTCAGGCCCTGTGTGCAGCCTCAGGCCCTGTGTGTGGGCTCAGTCCCTGTGTGCAGCCTCGGGCCCTGTGTGTGGGCTCAGGCCCTGTGTGCAGCCTCAGGCCCTGTGTGCGGCCTCGGGCCCTGTGTGTGGGCTCAGGCCCTGTGTGCGGTCTCGGGCCCTGTGTGCAGCCTCGGGCCCTGTGTGTGGGCTCAGTCCCTGTGTGCAGCCTCAGGCCCTGTGTGCGGCCTCGGGCCCTGTGTGTGGGCTCAGTCCCTGTGTGCAGCCTCAGGCCCTGTGTGTGGGCTCGGGCCCTGTGTGCGGCCTCGGGCCCTGTGTGTGGGCTCAGGCCCTGTGTGCAGCCTCGGGCAATGTGTGCAGCCTTGGGCCCTGTGTGCGACCTCAGCCTTGGACCTTCTGCAGCCTCGCTGCTGTTTCTCCCAGGTAAGAAGCCATCCAGGAGCTCTGCTCTCCCAAAAACAGAACAAGCTGGGAGGCCTGGGTGGCACTCCAGGAAGCGCTGAGCAATCAGCTGGTGGCAGTGCCACTCGTGCCTGGTATCACAGGGCCACCTGGTGTCACAGGGCCACCGCTCCCGTCCCCTCAGGCCACAGGGCTGTGCTGACCCAGGAGCTGGCCCCGAGTCAAGGACAAGCTGCTGCTGCTGCTGCTGCTGCTGCTGCTGCTGCTCCTGCTGCTGCTGCTGCTCCTGCTGCTACTGTTGCTGATGTCAGTGAATCCCTGAGCAGCGTGCCAGTCCCAGGCCTGGCTGGTTCCACTGGGATTTCCCTCTGAACCATCGCTGCAGGGTTTGAAGCAGGCAGTGGGGCTCAGGCTCTGGGGACAGTGGCCATGGAAACACTTTGCCAGCCACATTGCCAGACCTGAGCTTTATCTCTTAGATAAACCTACCCAGGGCCCCAGGTGTGCCCAGCAAGCTGCCACTGTCTGTGCCCATCACCCTGAGGGGCCCAGGCCATGCTCTGGCCTTGACTGGAAATGCCAGGTAGTTAAACTGGCTCCAAAGCTGTGCCTATATCCAAACTGTGCCTGGGAAAAGGGCCTGACGTGATCCTGAACTGGTCCAGGAGCCAGCCCCACCCTGGGCTCTCATCCCCCAGTGCAGACCAAGGGAGCCAGACCCACACCTGGCACTCTCTGGCTGCTGTTCAGGTGCCACCTGATGCCAGCGCTTCCTTCCACCTTCCCAGGGATCCAAACCAGAAGAACCAGGCTCTGCTCCTTCGGCAGCCCCCACGGGACATTCACAGAGTGACAGGAGCATTTCTGGCCCCAGTGCTGGGTGACACCACTTGTTCCGCCCCAGTTGAGGCATCTCCCCTGCCACAAGGCCCAGGGCAATCCAGCAGCCAAACTCCTAGGAGAAGTGCAGGGGATTTTTGGGCTGTCTCTCCTGCATTGTTTCCTTAGTTTCAAAGCAGCACTGTCTGAGCAGCAGAGAGGACTGAGGGACCCAGAGGAGTGGCCTGAAGTGGCAGAACATGACTTTATTACACACTGACTTCCCCAAGTCCTTGTGGCTGGGCAAAGTACTGCTTTCCTCCCAGCGTGGTTTAACTTGCCCCTCGCTCTCCCTGTGATCAGCCACTCAGGCCTTGCTAATATATCTCATTTCCACAGGCTCTAGGTGGTATTTAAAAAAAAAAGAAAGAGAGAGAGAGAGAAAAAAAATTGATCCTTGCATGCAAAATATCCTTCTGAGCAAAGAAATAACTATCTGCAAGGCCTAACTGAATTATCCCCTTATCAATGGAAGGAAATAATCCACTTGAAACATGAAGTACAAGTGGAATGAAAAGCCTTCGCAAGTGGCAGAAGAAGAGCACAGTGTGAGTCTCAAAGAGCCCTGCTTTTCCCATATGGAGAAATACATTTTTCTTGGAATCATTTCCTCTTTCAGTACATAATGAAGTTTCTCAATTGCTTACCCTTCCACCCCCCTTCTAATACAATAAAAGGGAAATAATCCTTCTATTTGCAAAAGTCCTGAGAAGAGAGTTCAGGCTGCTTGGAGCTCAGCAGGGGCACCTTCTACAGATGTTGATGAGATTTCTCTTTTGTTTTGTGGGACAAGAGTTGTATTTGCCAATTTGTGCTTCAGAGTTTAATTAATTCTCATTATTTGGGCTCTCTGGCAGAGCCACACAGATCCCCTCAGCCAAGACATCCTCAAAATCCTGCCTTTCTCCATGGCTTTGCTTCTCCTCGTGAGCAGAGAAAGCCCAAAGGAAGGAAGAGGTTTATAAATAAAAGCCACAGTCCATATGGATTTCCTTCTGGGAAGGTTAATTCAGGGTTCTGGTTAAAGACTCTCGGTTCTGTCTCTTCCTGTCTCTCTCTCCTGCTAAAGACAATCCTTTATCCTTTGTAATGGAGCTGTTGAATCCCGTCAGGTTGGATCAGCGGCTCCTTGGAGCAAACACGGACTGAGAGTTTGGCCAGATAATGACTCAGAGCTGGCAAAGCCCAGCCAGGGCAGGGCTGCAAAGCCCTTCTCCAAAAAAAGGGCTGAATCCCAACCCCAGCCTGGTGTCCTTGTGCTCCCACAGGGGCTCACCTGCACACCCTGCCTTTCCTGGCACTTTTAATTTGATTTTTATTCTCACTAGGCAGAAGAAAACTGCAGAGAGGAAAGGTTTCACCATCTCCATGCTAAGTTTTCCAAAAGCCCAAATCAGGAATTAGTCAGGTTTGGCTCCCCAGGAGGGAATCCAGAGGGCAGGAGAGCAGTGACCCATCCCAGCACCGCTGGGGACAGGCTGTAGATCTTGAATTAACGACAGCCTGCTGTGTTTATTATGCCTAAAACAAACAAACCAAATTCCCAGATAAATGAAGCTAATTAAACATGCTGCTATAAAAATTAAAGCTTCCCTTGTTTGTTTGGGGATTTTTTTTGGTGACTCATGGGGTTTTTTGCAGCTTTGTTTTTGTTTTTCCTTTTGTTGTTGTTGTTCTTTTCCAGTGCTGCAGCAAATCTGAGAAAAGATTTGCCAACAGACTGCAGGGCTGGCCTGGATTTTGGTCCCATGTAGAGCAAATGTTGTCACTGGGCTTCAAAAGGCTCCAAAGGAGTCACAAAATCATGGAATGGTTTGGGTGGGAAGGGACCCTAAATCCCATCCAGTGCCGCCCCTGCCATGGCAGGGACACCTCCCACTGTCCCAGGCTGCTCCCAGCCCCAATGTCCAACCTGGCCTTGGACACTGCCAGGGATCCAGGGACAGCCACAGCTGCTCTGGGAATTCCATGCCAGCCCCTGCCCACCCTGCCAGGGAACAATTCCTTCCCAAGATCCCATCCAGCCCTGCCCTCTGGAAGTTTGAAGCCATTTCTCCCTGTCCTATAAATGACGAGGCCATCAATGGGGTCCATCACTTAGGGTTTGTGGTTTTTGACCCCCCACGAGCTGACAGAGCCTCTTTGGGTGTTTGTTCAATTCTGCCTTGTCCTGTTCCAGCCTGTGCCTCGGAACTGAGGAGCAGAGACGGGACCGGGCAGAGCCAGGCAAGCTCTGAGGCAGCTTTAATGGACTGGAAAATTCCAGTGCTCCCAGATGGCACCAGAAGCCAGCAGTTGATGGAATTCTAACCACTACAACTGAAATGTAAGTGACAGACTCCAGGACTCACCAGTGAATGTGTCACATGCTCGGAATTCCACAAGTGTAATTTGCACAAGAGTAATTCCCAAGAGCTTTATTGCTGGAATAAGAAAGTGGTGTACCAATTAGCTGGGATTGCTGGTGAAGCCTCTCCACGCAGGAGCCTTTGGATTCACTCCCACAGGAGCGGGGAGTCGTGCAGAGCAGCGTGGCACATTCCCACTGTGTGAGTATCTCGGCTCCAAGGAAAAGCCCCAGGGCTGGGGAATGCCACTGGGGCTGCTGGGCAGGGAAATTGCGCTTTGGGGAAACCAGAAGAGATCCCCCAGACCACAGGAGAGGCCGTCTTGCCTCTGCTCACACGAACAGTAAATAACCAGGGAGTGCAGGGGAATTCAGGGAGCTGTGAACCATTATCCGGGCTGTGATTAACAGCACTGCTGACAGACGCCTCAGGGCAGCAGCGAAACGTGGCCAAGGGCGCTCAGCACTTCAGCATTTGGACATATCCAGGCCATTCCAAACAATCTCTTCTGGCACAGCTGCTGCAGATGGTCCCGACAAGAAGGAATTCATCTGGCAGACTTGAGGAGTGCTTTTTGTTTGTTCTCTCTCAATTTTGTGATGTACGACCTTGGTTTAGTCCTCGGGGTGGGAGTGCAGCTCTGAACTGGGGAGAAAGATGTTTACCAGCACTTAGGGACTCTTCAAGATCTGTCACCACGATATTGTTAATGAATGTCACCGTGAGAACCCCAGCCCAGTGCCCATGTCTGCTTTGTCGCAATTCTGCCTGGAGAGGCTGGAGCTGACAGGGAGTGAGACCCTGGAGATGCTGAGGCTGACTCAGAGCTCTTTGCACCAGACTCTCCGTGTAATTTGGCTCATGCCTGATGTTAAGACTGAAATTCCCAAATGGCCACAATCCAATCCAGCCATGCTGGGAGACTGAAATTCCGAAATGGCTACAATCCAATCCAGCCATTCTGGGAGCAGAGACTGAAATTCCCAGTCACCAGCCAATCCAGCCATGCTGGGAGCAGAGACTGAAATTCCCAAAGAGCCACCAGCCCATCCAGCCATTCTGGGGACAGAGACTGAAATTCCCAATTGGCCACGATCCAACCCAGCCATTCTGAGACCAGAGGCTGAAATTCCCAATTGGCCTCAATCCAATCCAGCCATTCTGGGAGCAGAGACTGAAATTCCCAAACAGACACAATCCAGTCCAGATCCAGGCAGCAGAGATCGAGCCCATTACAGTTTCTAAAGGCTGATGGGCTCCCCACAGCCAGGCCTGGCTGCTGCTGCTTTGGGACCCTGGTGGAGCCCTGCACTGTGGCAAGGTTGCTGCCCACAGCTTTCCTGGGGTTTCTCAGCTCTCTGGGGGATTACAGCTCCCACCTTTCTGCTCAGGGGGAGAAAGGAGCAGCACAGGCTCCTCCTGTGCCCCTTGTCCCATCCCACCTGCCAAGCACACAGCCCCTGACCCCGTTGGTGTCACAGGGAGGATCCTGCCCTGAGTGCTGGGGAGGGGACAGGACACGGACACGTCTGAGGCTGGCAGAGCATCCATCAACACCCTCGGCTGCTCCTGGATTGAATCCACTCTCCCTTCCTGAAGTGTGTGATGAGAACTCACCAGAATGGAGATGGGATTCTCAGCTCTGGAGCAGGGTTCATGTTTTAATTAACAGTGCAGGAGAGGGAACGGGGAGGGAGTGAAAGTCCCTCCCCAGACAGGCAGAGGAGCTTTGCGTTCCCATTTCATCCTTGTTTTCATTTCCTGGAGCCAACACAGAGCAGCTCTGTCTCATTTTCAGTTTTCAGCCCACAGGGCTGGGAAGAGCTGAGAATGACATCACAAAGTGCAATTCTGTGGCAAAAGCTGGAATATTTCTCATTGATGGTGTCAGCCACGGCCATTCCAGCCAGAGCTGGAATTGATTGCTCAGCCCTGGGATCCATGGAGTGCATCCATTTAATTCTCAGGCAATTAAAAATAGAAAAACTTGAATTTATCTAATTATATGGGATTTATCCTTCTGTTTCAAGCCAGTGGTTCTGAGCTGTATTCTGAGCTGTATTCGCTCAGTGTATTAATGAAAAATAATAGTACAGAAACCCAAACAAACAAAACTAAAAACAAACCCCCAAAACCAAACCCAAATTAAACATCCACCACAGTAAAATTAAGCTGTTATGCTTATTCAGGTAGATTTTTCTTGTCTGGGAGTGTTATGTACCTGGATTGTACTGCTTTACATGTCACCTTAAAAAAAGTCTGTTTTGAAAAACAACACTGTTCTAATAGTAAAGTGGAAGTCAGTCAACTGAGTTTATCAAAGGGATGTTCGAGGTGCTATTTTTGCCTTCAAACTGGCGCATGAGTAGTATGGGATTTTCTGTTCCTTACTCCAATAAGAATAATTAAAAAAAAAAAAAAAAGGCAAGCAGAAAAACCCACTTGTGAAAAAAACCTGAGAGGTCCTGGAAGGAAATCATGCTTGGATTCATCCCGGACTGCAGACCACAAGGACCAGGCTGATCCACTCAGGGGTTCGAAGGGCTGGGACAGCTGCATTGCAAATTGCATTTGTGGGGAGTAGTACAGGTGTGACACCAGGAACTGCCCAAATCCATCCAGGATTCAAGGGAATGCTGGAAAAAAGCCAGTTTTGGAGGAAGGAGAGAGAGACAGAGGGGAACTGGTGGGGCTGTGGTGCTCCCTGACCACCTCGACCCAGGACACATGGGGTCAGGGTGGTGTTATCCTAGGATTTCCCTTTCCCTGCTGCAGCCTCCCCACTGCAGGGTGCATTTTTGCCCTGAAATGCTCTGTTTCCCATTTCTGTTGTGCAGCAGGAATTTGTGCCCAGCTGCTCCCCACACCAATGCTCTTCTTGGAGCTCCAGTGTGGATTTCTCCCTCATTCCCATCTCCCTCTCTGTTGTAGTGATAAATAACTAAATCTGGGAAAATCTGAGATGCTTTTTAAACCCCATTTGCCGACTCCAGCAAAACTCACAAGTTGTTTTTTTCTGTTGTTATTCTAAGTGCTTTTTTTTTTACCCGAGAGAGACAGCAAATAATTGAACAAATAGTTTTGAGCTTTTCCTATTTGGCATCTTTTAAACTGAGGGTGTTTTTTCACTTCTTTCAAAGTGTCTGTGAACATTTTCATTGATAATTTTACGAAGACATTGAAATAATCACTGAAGATTTTACATTTAATGAAAAATTAGTTATAAGTAAACAGAAAATATCAATAGGATATTAAATAATAGCTCAAAGAAAAAAAAACCCTCAAGAAATTTAACAGCCATTTTAATAAAATCTATATTTTCCTCATATTTTGGGGAAAAGAGTCACTACTTGTTTAAAAAAAAAAATCAATAAGCACAACTACTCCTTCAGCCTCTGATTATCTCATTTTGCAGCCATTTTTGCCAGGGCAGAGCTGCAGATTAGGCTGCAGTTAATCAGGAAAAACGCCCCAAGGCTTTGGAAAGCTGCAGGGTTGACCGAGGTCACTGGAATTCCAGACAGAGCCACCCCTCATCAGGTGCTTCTGGGGGGGCAGGGAGGGGTGAAGCTCAGCAGCCCCTCGTGCATGGAAGGAAATTCCATCCCCTTGCTCCCAGCTCCCAGCAGGCTGGGAAAAGCTGAGATTTCATTCCCAAAGGTTTTTTCCCACTACCCATGCTGTCAATTCTGCACCTCCCTAGAAATGAGAGTTTTTCTCCAGCAGCATCTCCAGGGACGGAATCTCTCACCCTGGGCTTGTCATCCCCTCTGCTGCTCCCACTCCAGGGGCTGGGAGGAATCAGCTCCGCTTTAGGCAGGTCCTGGGGGCTCCATTCAGGTTCCTAAAGAAGGAGGAGTTTCTCCAAAGTGACAATTCCAGCAAATCCTGGAGCTGTGGCTCCCAGAGGCCTCAGGTCTCTCCAGGACCTGCCAGGTCCTGCAGTGTCCAGGGCAGCCAAAGACTCCTCAGCCAGGACTGAATCCTGAATTTATGGAGGCAAATCCATTCTGGTTTTCTCCATGCCCTGTTGCTTCTCCAAGCAGGAATCACTTGGGAATTGGAACACGTGTTCACCCTTCAAGCAGCCTCTCTCTGTGATCTTCTAGGCTCAAACGAACCTTTTTGGATGCCCACCTGAGGAATTTCCTCCTGGATAAAGCTGGAGCATTTCCCTCTGGAGGAATTCAGAACAACCCAAGGGGACACAGAGGTTCTGAGGCACCCCCTGGACGCACAGCCCATGTTCCCACCCCACCCCAGGCACCAGACAGGAGGAATTACCGCTCCAAATGCATTAAAGGCTTTTGTGTTCCAAGCTGGGAGCCACTGGTGGCTGTGATTGAAATTCCTGTCACCGTCAGAGGGGATGGAGCAGTGCCAGCCACATGATCATCCATATGCCCGGCTAAATCCACTCCAAATTGATTAAGTTCTGCTGAAGGAGACCTGGAAATCAATCTGTTCAGGCTTGCTTGGAGAGGAACGACAGCCTGGAGGTGACACAAGTCTGTTTTCATCACCAGCCCTCGTGGGAGCTCACGTTGCACCTCCCATGCCTTCCCCCAGGTGATTCTGCTGGCAGAGATAATCAGCTGCCATTGGAATCAGCACAAAATTCTTTGTAGCAATCTCATGCTTTTCTGGGGCATTTCAGGCAATTTGGGCTTTCCAGCCAAAATCAAGCAAAAAGGAAGTGTTTTTTAGGAACAGAACAAATGTTCCTGGTATATGGATGGTTCCCAGAGAGGGGCTGGAGTCTCCTCCCTGGGATATTCCAGAGCCACATGGGCACAATCCTGTGCTCTCTGCTCTGGGATGGCCCTGCTGGAGCAGGGAGTGGCATCAGTGACCCTGTGTGGTCCTTCCAGCCTGACCCATTCCATGAATTTAACATCTCATATTCCAGGATTCCAGTTCAGCACTCCCATGAATGCCCCTGGAGCTGTTGGGAGTCACCAAGGTGTGTCCAGCTGTCCCGCTGACATTTCCCATCCGTGTTTGCTGCTGCTCACAGCAGCCTGGGAGGTGCTGGAGCCTTGTCCTCCGTCTGTTTTCTGCCTGTTCTGACTCCATTTGTTGAACTATCCACTAATTCATTACAACTAAATTTCATTGGGCTTCTGGCCAAGGTTTCTCATCAAAAATGACATGAAGACAAATATTGTCGTTATTTGCCCAGCTGTGCAGCTCCATTGATATTCCCTGCAGGGTTGAGCCCGTTATCAGAGCTGAGTAACACTGATAATAAACCCATATCTCTCCCCTGCAGAGCATCCAGTGTCAACACAGGCACCTGAGCAGCGTCCAAACCTCGGGGTGGATTTAATCCCCCTCCACACTCACTTTGTTCACATGAACTCGCTCTATAATCTTCCAATTGAACATTTTTCCAGCCAAACCCAGGCAGTTTTTTACAGCAGAGCGTTCCACATGAGTGTGCTGGATTTTGTGTATTCATATTTCAGGCAGGAAAAAGAAATACCCAGGCTGCTTCAATAATACATCAGGATCCTGTTCCCACATTGCCAAAGCAGAACATTTGTGTTTGTATTCTGAGTGACTTTTTGTTTAGAAGTATCTTTGTTTCCCAACATAAATACTGCTTTAAAAATATGCAACCGGCGTGGGACATTTCTCTTTCATCAAATGAAATATCTTTATTATCCCCAAATGCCTGTTTATTAACACTCCCAGCACTGGCATTTCTATTTTTCCTTCTGCACTGCTCAGAGCAGTGAATACAAACTCGCTAATGGAATCCACGAGTGCTGCCCGTCCTGCCAGCCCTGGGAAGGAACAAACACGAGCTGAGTGTGAACACAACAATGCAATGTTTTTATCTCTCTGCTCCGGGAGGAACACGGTGGGGGTGTTGCCTCGGAACAAATTGGTGCTGCAGGAGGAGGGGAGGGGTTGAAACACCAACACAGGATGTTAGAAACCACCTTGAGTGCTCTGCTGCCACCCTGGGAGGTGGGAAAGGCACAGGACACGGAGCATCCTTTGCTCTTCCTGTACCATGAGACTACAAGAGCATCTCTGCTATAATTCACCCCTCTGATTTACAGCTCTGCTCCCTCTCAGCCCTGGCAGGCAGAAAAGAGCTGTAAATCACTTAAATCCAAGGATTTCCCTCTCCCAATGAGACAGGGATGGCTGTTGTGTCCTCACTCAGGTAACTCTCATCTCCCTGTGGATGCCTCTTCAGGTAGGGGGATTTTAAAACTCCGTGAGATAATGGGATATTTTAATAGATATAATCCTCCCCAAATCATCACTTTCATTCCAAACTTTAATGGCTCTGTTCCCCAAGTCCCTCCCCACACATCCACCTCCCTAAATTTGTGAGAATTTAAGGATAAAGCATCCCAGTTCCCTATGACCAAAGCTGCCTTCGCTGGCTCTGATTCAAACAGCCCCCAAGTTTAGACTGAGATTAAATATTTTGTGTGTGTTTTAAGGAGGAAAGATTAATTGAGCTTTATTACAGGTTTAATGCCTCAGCCTCCCTTTGCATTTTAAGAGGCGTGATCTCATCCTGCCGCAGAATTCCGCGCTCCGTGTTTACCACCCGGAATTGATCCCAGCTTTGATAGGTTATAATTAAAGCAGGCACATGAAGGATTTAATAGGGCTTCTTATTGTGAAGAAGGATTAAAGGGGTGGTAGAATTCACACTTAAATTTAATGACTTTGATTAAACGAGGGCACAAAGGGATCTGCTGGTTCTGGCTCCTGTTCTGACCTTGGGAAAGTCACCTGGGCCCAGGGCCTGGTCTCTGTAAACTCAAGCTCTGCTCTGAGCATTAAGCCCATACAGAGCTGGGCTTAACTCCTTTGCACCTTGGTCAGTTCTCATAAAAGTTGCAAATCCCTTCCAACTGCAGAATAGGGACCTGGCTTTTGGGATCAGTTGGGATTCCTTGGAGTTTTCTCTGGTCAGGTGCTAAGAACAAGGGACAAGAGGAGAGGAAAAGCCTCAGGATCCAAGGGACGATCAGGTTGGATATTGGGAACATTTCTTCATGGAAAGTGTTGTCCAGCCCTGGCACAGCTCTTTGGGACAGTCCCCATGCCTGGAGGGATTTAAAATCCTGTGGATGTGGCACCTGGGGACATGGTCAGAGGTGGACTTGGCAGTGCTGGGTTAAAGGTTGGACTCAATGATCTCAGAGGGCTTTTCCAACCCGAACAATTCCATGAAACATCATGTAAGTGGAACAGCAGTGACAGGGAAGAGTTCAGTCTTCTGTTGAACGTTCAACTTTCCATTAAAATGGGGAAAAATTCAGCTTTTTTCCTTTAAAAGCTACTTCCGTGAATGAGGAACCATGGATTATTTCCTTGTTCAGTAATTCCTGATACTTTTTGCAGGATTCTTCCAGAACTGGTGGCAAATCTTCAGCTGTGAAGTGACACTGCACCACAAAGGGGGAAATCCAGCCCAGAACTGAGGGAATGTTTGAGAGCAGTTAAGCAAAAAGCAGCGAAATCTTTCCACTCAAAATGTGTCATTCTGTTCCCTTCACTTCAAAATTGTCTTGTGGAAATTTCCAGAGCTTCAGTTCAGTAACAAACATTCCCTTCCTACCCCACTTTCAATGAAAATAAAGGATTGAACCACAGGGATTTGTCACAGAGGAGGAATCCCAAGTTTTGCTCAGCTTTATCCAGATGAATTCTGCTTTGTACCCAGAGAACTTGAGTTGAAACAAGAGAGCATTGACTTGGGAACAGCTACTCCATGGGGTGAACAGCAAAAGCTTTTCTATTCCCTGATATCCCTCTTTTCCTTTCCCCCCTCTTTTTCAAATCCTGATGCCTTTGATAGGACTGTGTGGTGTGAGGCCGTGGATTGGCTTTCTGTGCATTGATTTCTAGGGCAAAATGAAAATCCAGCCTGGAAGGGACGCAGATCAAAGAGCTTTTCCCAAAACAAGCTCTGAGTCACTGCTTGTTTGGGCTGGGGAAAATCAGGAATTGTGCATTGAAGTCCACTGGTAGGAGTCAGAGATGTGTCCTGGGAAGGTCTCAGCTGATTCCTGCCAGGATAAGAGCTGGAATCAGGAGCTCAGGGCAGAGATAAATGAAATGGAGTTTGGCTGCCTCTTGTCACAGGCTGCCAAACACAGGCAATTCCCTGAAAAAGGGAAATCTTTCCTGAGGGGGAGCTGCACCTGAGCTCAGCTGTGCCTTGGCTCCAAACCCCACTGCCGATCCCCAGTGGCTCCTGGTGGGATCAGCTCGTGGCAAACACGGATTTCCAGAACTATTGCCAGCTCTGTGCTCCAGGGGATCAGCACAACACCTGGGAGTGGCTCACTGAGCCTGTCCTCTCTGACACCCCCTTCCCCTGGCAGGGCCATGCCTGCCTCTGGCTGCCAGAAATTATTCACCTGCACTAAGGAGGGGGTTCAAATTTCATGAGGAATTATTGGACAATGCTGGAATGCAAGGAAATGGCTCAGAAGGGCTGAAATTTAGGGATTCAACACAAGCCTTTGTCTGCAACCAGGCTTGTTAAACTGCACTGATCATCTGACAAGTGTGTATTTGTAGAACAAATCTTTTTGTCTCTGTGAAAAAAAAAACAGTTCTTTGAGGACTTTAAGATTTGAGGACTTTAAGATTTGAGGCCTATGAGATTTCCCCATATTTGATTCCCCAACCTGAGCTCTTTGTCCCTCATCACACCCTCTCAAATGGCTGAAGAGTTTATGACTTTCTTGTAAAAAATGCACCATCATCACACGTGTTGAAAGCAGAATGCTAAGCATGGTCATTAATTAACTTATTAATTTATGGTACAATTAATTTTTGAAGTATATCTGCCCACTTGTACCACTGCTGCATGTAAATGTCCCTTCTGCAGAGCTTAACTTTAATTTTTTACCCAATCTATCTGCAGCCTTGATTCAAAATGCACTCAGAATTAACTTGGGGATGGAGAATTCTCTGGGAATGGCAAAGGAAGGAATTAATTTCACCTGCCTACACGAGCCTGTGGATGCACAGAGGGGACAAGAAACCTCTGCCCTGTCACACCCACACTGTTCTGCACTGGAGTTCACCAGTAAAAACCATCTCATGGGAGCAAAGAGGGCTGAGAGGGACATGGAGCTGGGGAAAACACCCAGAATCAGGTGATCTGGGACTGATATTTTTGTTCCTCAAGTCTCTGGTCTCTCCTCATGCTGCCGTCTGTACAAAGCACACATTGTACATATGGGATTTTTAGTCACACTGTCAGGGCAAGCTGGATTATTTCCAGTGATTTCAATTCCTTCCCTTCAATATCCAGGAACAATAATGTCTTTCTGCAGAGCGTTCTTGTTGAAGCATCAAAACCATATTCACTTCCCATTGTTTCTGTGCGTTTCTGTTGCACAAATATTGCTTTTCATCTCCCTTCTGTTTCCCATGGCTTCTGCCTGGGTTTGCACAATTTCCACCTGTGCTGGAAGCGCTGCTGTCAGCAGAGCTGGGCAAGCTCAGCTGCACCAGCCTGGCCTGGAGCTCAGGCCAGGGGAGGGGCTGGGGTGAGGCTGAGCCCGCCCGTGCCAGGGCTGGCCTGGGCACACTTCAGTACCCACCTTGCTCAGGATCAAGAATGTCCCAGGTGTGCAAAGGAGCCAGGAATGCACCCATTGGGAAGTGCTTCAGTGCTGACCACACTCCAGGTTTCAAATATTCCAGCCCTGGGCTGAACCCACAGCGTGGGCAGCAGGAAAGGGATCAGGGTTGGCTTTCAGGTGAGACCCCACCTGCAGAGCTGCCTCAGCCCCGGGAATTTCAACATCAGGAGGACCTGGAGCTGCTGGAGCCAGGCCAGAGGAGATGATCCAAGGGATGGAGCAGCTCTGCTGGAGGAAAGGCTGGGAGAGCTGGCATTGTTGGGATTGTTCAGCCTGGAGAAGGCTCCACGGTGACTTGACTGCCTCTTCCAGGACCTGAAGGAGCTACAAGAAACATGGAGAGAGACTCTCCAAGGCATGGAGGGACAGGACACAGGGAATGGCTTCCACTGCCAGAGGGCAGGGCTGGATGGGATCTTGGCAATTAGGAATTGTTCCCTGGCAGGGTGGGCAGGGGCTAGCATAGAATTCCCAGAGCAGCTGTGGCTGCCCCTGGATCCCTGGCAGTGTCCAAGGCCAGGCTGGACACTGGGGCTGGGAGCAGCCTGGGACAGTGGGAGGTGTCCCTGCCATGGCAGAGGTGGCACTGGAGGAGCTTTCAGGTCCTTTCCAACCCAAACCTGGGATTCTGTGATTTAAAAATGGAGTTGTGGAGGAACCAGGGAGTCCAGGGGTGGGAGGAGGTGTCTGCCTACAAGAACTTCCCAGCATTGAAATGGGAAGAGATGGGAGGGGATCCTTTGGGACGCCTCGGAGACAAGGCCAGCAGTAAGAGCCCCTGAGAGCCACTGGCACCCCTGGGCTCAGCATTCCCTTGCCCTGCTGGCAGCCCGGGCCATTCCTCCCACCCACGAGTGCCCCAGAGGAGCAGCAATCCTGCCAAAGCCTAAATAGAGGCATTTCTGGGGAACTGGAGGGGAAAACAACACCCCAGACAGTGCTTGTGGAGTGCATAAATCCACGTGCTGATAAATCACCACAGAAAGTGCCTTGCACAGACACAGAATCCTGATCCACAGGGGCAGCTGGTGATAACGACTGCACAGGTTGTTGCTACCAGAGCACAACCAGTCTATTTTTCTCTTTTATGACTCTCCATTCTCAGGAATGCATCCATCAGGAAAAGAACTCCTGTTTAACGCAGAGTTCCTTTGGTGGGCAGCCAAGTGGCAGTGCCATGTTGGCTGTGCCTGTGGCTCAGCTGAGCTCCAGATTAACAACAGCTTTGCTGCTCTGTCTCCTCCTCTGTGCCGGGCTCTGGACAAGCTGCCACTCATTCATTCCTTCATTCATTCCCATTTGGTGCTCACGGGGTGATAAATCCCCTCCTGCTGCCTCTCATCCCAGGAATTATAGAGAAACTTCCTGCTCCTCTCCGAGCTCCTCCAAGGTGATTAAACGGGAGCTGAGCAGTTGCTTCTGATCATTCAGACCTTCTGCCCCTGCTCTGGGTGATTTTTCCAACCATATCCATGGGGATTAGAGGAATGTTGGCATCACTGCTGCCTTCACTGCTGGTTTGCTTAATTAACAGCACTCGTTTTGGACTGGTCTGCACTAAAAGTGCCCTGCCTTGGGTGAAATGGTGTTTAAAACGCCGGATAGTTGTTCAGCAGCAGGGTGTGATGTCCAAAAGCACTGAGAAAAGAGCCCTGGTGGGCTGTTCATCAGCCTGCTCTGCCAGTGCTGTGTTTTGGATGCATTTTGGATGCATTTTGGATGCTGATTCATCACTCCCACAGCAGGGACCAGCAGGACCACCCTGTTTGAAGTCCAACTTGAGCAGCAGCATGAGAGAAACACCTCCAGCCCAGTGGCCTCCACAGCCCCAAGGGGCAAGAGAAACAAGGACGAATTTTGGGATGAATTCTGGATGCATTCAGGGGCTAGAGGGGGAGCTCCAGCTCCTGAATGCATCCAGAATTCATCCAAAATTTGCTTTAACAGATCACAAAATCACAGGATGGTTTGGGTTGGAGGGGACTTTAAAACAAGTATTGTTCCACCCCTGCCATGGCAGGGACACCTCCCACTGTCCCAGGCTGCTCCCAGTCCCAGTGTCCAACCTGGCCTGGGACACTTCCAGGGATCCAGGGGCAGCCACAGCTGCTCTGGGCACAGTTCCAGCCCCTCCCCACCCTCACAGTAAATTATGAGTTTCCTTTTCCTTTTATTGGATTTTTCTGTGGCATTTCATATTTTTCTTCTTCACCCTCTGCTGTCTGGTCACCTGTATAATTTTTTTTTTGCTGCTCTGGGAGGGCTGTGAGAAGCTGATGGTTTGCAGAGGAAAGCTGTGACTTCCCTGGACACAGAGAGATGAGGAGCGGGGGATGATGATATGGATCATTATCAGGAGCTTGTAGGAGAATAATGGGAGCTGACAGTGGTGGATTGGGAAGATGTTTACAAGATAAATAACAGTAACAATTTCATTGGAGCCACTGACTTAGAAATAAGAACAGGGATATTTTTCCAGCCAGGAGATGACACATTTTATGTTGGTTCCCAGTTTCACGTGCACGTGGCACAGCACTGGGGTGAGGCTCTCTCTGCCTTCTCGAGCAGAGTGGTTTTGTTTTGTTTTATTTTATTTTATATTATTTCCAAGCCAAGAGGAACACTGGGATGAGCTCCTACTCCTGCTGCTGACCCTCAGCTGAGGGACACAAACCCAGCTCAGCCCCAGGAGCTGCAGGTCCTGCTCAGACTTGGACAACAAACAGGACTCTGCAAATGGCTCAGGTGTGTCCTGGATCTGTGCTCCAGCAGATGTTTTATTAAATCCCAGCTGCAGGACAGACTGAAATCCCAGCCTGGTGAGTTCTCTGAATCCCAGAGCTGAGTTCTCTGTTTCACAAAGGTCAGAACCTCGGGCTGTTTTTTTTTGTTATTGTTGTTGTTGCTGCTTCTCAAACCTCTGAAGCCAAAGCCAGTGACCCATCATCCTCCTTGTACAAATCCCTCTCTCTGCTGCTCAGTGCTAGCACAGGACTGAGCCCTCCAGGCCTCCCAGTTTCTGAATCATCCTTGTTTTGCCTTCAACCTTCTCTCCTCCCAAAACATCTCTGAAGGATCAGCAGAGAAGTAAAAGATTGCTGAAATGTAGGAATGAGTGGTTTATCCACTGCTGCTGCAGCCTGTCCTGGATGAGCAATGCTTAAAAATGCAGTTTTAACGTGGCTTTAAATGTGTTTTATGTTGGACTGAACCTACTTTATGTGGCATTTTCTGGCTGTGGTTCCTCAGCCATCGGATTTGGGATGGATCCGTTCCATCCCATTCTCTGCCTCAGCTCCTTTTCATTAATTTCACCTCCACAGGGTTAAAGAATATGTGATCCTGGACAAGAAAGGAGCAAAAAATCTAAAAAATTCTAATTAAAATCCTAATTGATAATCAGGGAATCCTGGAATGGTTTGCGCTGGAAGTGACCATAAATTCCATCCAGTGTCACCCCTGCCATGGCAGGGACACCTCCCACTGTCCCAGGCTGCTCCCAGCCCCAGTGTCCAGCCTGGCCTTGGACACTGCCAGGGATCCAGGGGCAGCCACAGCTGCTCTGGGAATTTCATTCCATGGCCTCTCCACCCTCACAGAGAAAACTATCCAGCCTGACCTTGTCTGTTTAGTGTGTTTATTAATTTATTATTTATTATGAGGAAAGATCTTACAGAAGGCAAAGTAAATCCAGCACGTTCAGCTTAGAGAAGGGAGCTGCAGGCAGCCAGGGCAGTTACTGGCTGGAAATGGGTCCAAAGCCCTCGAGCTGCAGCTCCCCCTCCCAGCTGGGGGCTGGACCACCTCCCTTGGCAGCTGGCTGGGAGTTATTTGCCTGGTTGGAGACAGGACATGAACAAGGTGTCAGCAACAGCTCCTTTGGCTGGAAAATTCCTGAGGTAGAACAGAGCTGCCAAACTTGGAGGCAGCTCCGTGCAAAGCAGGATCAGATTATTGTGCTGAAGGAGCTGGAGAGGAACCTGGGGATGAGCCAAGGGGGAAATTCCTCTGGAGGGGTCTGAGGAGCCACAGCACGATGCAGCTTTAGCTGCAATTAGAATAAATGAATATTCTCTCCATGGCTCACACCCTTCTGAGCCGAGCCTGGAAGGCCCCAGGGGCTCCCCTTGCCAGGCACCACAGAATGGCCCCACTGGAAAGTGAGTGACACAGAATCCCAGAATTACTGGGGTTGGAAAGGACCTATGGGATCATTGGGTCCGACCTGTGACTGTCACCAGCCCATGGCACTTAGTGCCACATCCAGGCCTTCCTTAAACACCTCCAGGGACGGGGACTCCAAACCTCCCTGGGCAGCCCCTGCCAATGCCCAACCACCCCTTCTGGGAAGGGATTTCTTCCCAGTCTCCAGCCTAACCCTCCCCTGGTGCAGCTAATTACACCCCGTGTCCTGAGCCCCGCTCCTGAATTGATCCAGGCCCTTTTGCAGCTCCCATTCCATTCTGGGCTGGGCTGTTGGAGATTTGCAGCCCCTGGTGACATCCTGAGCGCTGCTGGGGACTTGTTCTGCTGCTCTGCCCCTGCAGCTATGGGGAAATAAAGCTGAGCCTGGGCCTGTCCCAGGAACTCTGCTGTTTATGGGGATGGGAGAGATTGGGATGGGAAGCCAGAGGGAAACATCTCCTTCCAACAATGACCCAGATGTGTCCCTCACAGCTGGGTCACTGGAAATCATCAGCTCTGTCAGGCTCAGCTGCTGCCAGTGAGCAGGACCTTTGGTGTGGGGGACAGGCAGAGAATCCCCGACTGGACTGGGGGGGAAGGGACCTTTAATCCCATCCCATTGCATCCCTGCCATGGCAGGAACACCTCCCACTGTCCCAGGCTGCTCCAGTCTGGCCTTGGTCATTCCAGGGATCCGGGGGCAGCCACAGCTTCCCTGTGCCAGGGCCTCCCCACCCTCCCAGGGAACATTTCCTCTTCAAAATCCCATCTAGCCCTGCCCTCCTTCAGCTTCAACTGCACCCATTCCAGTTCCTGGGGAGCAGCACTGGTGTCTCACAGACATGGATTCATTCCTTGGAAGGAAGGAGATAGGAAGGAAGGAGAGAAGAATGTTTGGAAAGCATCTGGGGAGAAAAAGGAACACACAGGAAGAGGAAGGACCAAAATTGTGTCTTTCTTCCTGCACCTTCCCCCACATGTTTTTCCACAGCTTTTCCTAGTTTTCCTTTAACATTTTAATTAAAAGCATCATCATAATCATAACAACTGGATGATGAGTGTGTTTTGTGGCTGACTTGAAATAACTCCATCCCCAGCTGATAAACTCCAGCATGAACACTCCAGCACTGCCTTTTAGGATTTATTTTGTCTATGATGTGGTTATTGCAGCCCATAAACAAGAAGCATCCTCAAGTTCCCATTATAATAAAACTGTTACAATGCACTGCTTTTTATGCAGGAATTAGGGAATGTGCTTTTGCATGACTGGAAATTTATATATTTAGTTCACAGATTTATATGGAGATTTTTTACAGGAGTTTTTAAGTGCAAAACTGCTGCGCTTGGGGTTTGTGAGCACAGGGCCTGTGCTGGCAGGGAAATGAAAAATCTGCTCCAGAGTCACCTGGGTGCTTCAGAATCCTTGGGGGAGAGATCATTACAGAGGAAATTATTGTTTCCTGAATAAACAGGGATTTCTTCCATCCAAAATTCCTCACTTCCACTGAATAAGACCAGAGGAAGCAGGAGATGTCCTGTTAGTAACAGAGTTTGGGCATCAGGATATGTTGAATGTATTTCCATCTGCAGAGCTGCACCAGGTCTCAGAATTCTGACATCAGCAGCACCTGGAGCTGCTGGAGAGAGCCCAGAGGAATCCATGGAGCTGCTCCAGGGCTGGAGCCTCTCTGGAGCCAGGCTGGGAGAGCTGGGGGTGCTCCCCTGGAGAGGAGAAGGCTCCAGGGAGAGCTCAGAGCCCCTGGCAGGGCCTGAAGGGGCTCCAGGAGAGCTGCAGAGGGACTGGGGACAAGGCATGGAGGGACAGGACACAGGGAATGGCTTCCACTGCCAGAGGGCAGGGCTGGATGGGATCTTGGCAATTAGGAATTGTTCCCTGGCAGGGTGGGCAGGGGCTGGCATGGAATTGCCAGAGCAGCTGTGGCTGCCCCTGGATCCCTGGCAGTGCCCAAGGCCAGGCTGGACATTGGGGCTGGGAGCAGCCTGGGACAGTGGGAGGTGTCCCTGCCATGGCAGGGGTGGCACTGGATGGGATTTACGTTCCTCCCAGCCCAAACCACCCTGAGATTCCCTGATTGTTTGCAGCAGCTGAGATGCCACCAGCCAGGATCCCTGTCCAGCCCCTTATTCCCCACTCTGCACATCCAGGATGTCCCATCCCAGGTGCAGGATCTGGAAGTTTCCCTGTTTGCTCCACACAGTCAGTGATTTCTCAGCTCTGCTTTGTTGAGGTCTCTCTGCAGGGCCTCTCTGCCTCCGAAGGAGACAACAGCTCCCAGATTTGTGAACTTGCTCAGTGTCCTCCCAGTCCCATGTCCAGCTTATTTACGGGATGTTAAGGAGCACAGGCCAAAGATGGGGCCCTGTGGGACCCCAGGAGTGACCAGTGCCAGCCTGATGTCACCCCAATGTTCCTCACATGTGGTCAGGGACACCAGCATGACCACAGGAACCCCTGGAGCATCAGGGCTTCCTCTGCCATCCACCAGCAGAGCCACAGTATATCTCAGGCTCAGCAGTTCCACCTGCAGCCAGCAATTCCTGTGCAGGGAGGGCACATCTCAGGAACAAAGCACAGGAGAGCTGGGATCCAGGGGAGATCTGGGCTGGGAGCTCCAGACCTGGCTCCTGTCAGCTCTGCAAGTTCAGCACTTGTGCACAAATGTGGGGTTAGTGCTGTTCTGAGAGTGAGCAGCCAAAGCCATGGGGTAATTCAGGGCTCAGTGGAAACATTCCAGTCAATATTTCCAACCCAAGTGCCAATCTTCATTTAGCTGAGATTTAAAATGTCAGTGTGCATCTTTCTGTGGTATCTAAAACAAGAGGGAAAGTGACTTGAGCAGAAACTTGCTGAGAGTTAATTTGCTGTCATTTTCCTGAGCCATGTAATTTGATTTTTGAAAATTTGATTTAGTTAGAAAGATGAAAGAGAGAATTTAAGAAATAATTTTGAAATGGAAACAGTAATTTCATCCCATATTCCAAATTTTCCTGAAAATTAAGGTCTTGGCTCTAGCATTATCTGGGGAAGGACTGAAACCTTTCATTAGAAATGACATCTTCCCATAACAGCAAAGTTTAAAAATGCATTATTTCAGTGAAACCCCAGCATTCCATGGGAGCTTTTGCTGTTTGGAATGTTGAGAGCGCTGTCCCATTCCAAGGAGCTGCTGGCTGTCCTGGAGGAGCTGGGCTGAGAATAAAACACACAAGGAATAAAATCCCTGTGCCCTGAGCTGATCCCAGTGTGCAGCAGGAGAGGGATTGGGGTTCTCTCCCTGTGCTCAGGTGAGACCCCACCTGCAGAGCTGCCCCAGCCCCGGGAATTTCAACATCAGGAGGACCTGGAGCTGCTGGAGCCAGGCCAGAGGAAATGATCCAAGGGATGGAGCAGCTCTGCTGGAGGAAAGGCTGGGAGAGCTGGGATTGTTCAGCCAGGAAAACAGACCAGGGTGACTGATTGTGACATTCCAGGACCTGAAGGAGCTGACAGGGAAGATGGAGAGAGGCAATTGCCAAAGGATGAAGTGACAGGACACAGGGAATGGCTTCCACTGCCAGAGGGCAGGGCTGGATGGGATCTTGGGAAGGAATTGCTCCCTGGCAGGGTGGGCAGGGGCTGGCATGGAATTGCCAGAGCAGCTGTGGCTGCCCCTGGATCCCTGGCAGTGTCCAAGGCCAGGCTGGACATTGGGGCTGGGAGCAGCCTGGGACAGTGGGAGGTGTCCCTGCCATGGCAGGGGTGGCACTGGATGGGATTTAAGCTTTTCCAGTCCAAACCATTCTGGAATTCTGTGTTGACACTCCACACTCATTTTATCCCAGAAAACCAGTCCAGCCTGGATGATCCAACATCCAGCAGGGGTGTGGACTCCATTCCCAGTTCTGAAACTGCCACTGAGTGAAATTCACTATTAAAATGAACTCCTTTCTCCTCACATTTGTTATGTTCTCAAAGCCTGTGGGCAGCTCTTGAAAAGCTCTGGGTCTGTGAAGATGAACTGGCAGGAGCTGGGAGAGCAGAAGGTTGTGGTGCCCTTCAGAGGGCCCAAAACAGGCTGGGAATAGAGCCCAGGGAAGGGGAATTTGGCTGTTCCTGATCCCTGTGCCACAGAGAACACACAGGAGAGGTGGGATGAGGGGGCAGGGCCCAGGAAAACACCCCAGGATTTGGGGTGTCCAGAGCCCGCAGCCAAACACTGCCCAGACCTGCTGCAGTGTTCAGAGGGGCCAGGAACTGCAGATGAATCATGGCAGGATAATATTGCCACAAATCAGCAGCACTCGGCTTCCAGCACTGAGGGGATGATGGAGAGCTCCAAAGTGATTTATCCCCTGCTGCTCCATCCCCCCTGCCCTGCTCCCAGCCCATAAATCCCTGAGCCATCCAGCAGCACCCTGTGTCTCTCTGCTCAAAGTCTGGGCCCATCCAGCACTGGGCTCAGGCAGGGAATGAGCAGAGTTCTGCAGCAGCCTCTTCTTCTTCCTCCTTCTCCCTCTCCTCCCTCCCACCACACCTGGAGCTCCTTTCCCCATCTTCCCCTGCCCACACCAGGTTGGTGCAGGGATGGAGCCAGGAAGGGCAGGAGCCCAGCTCCAGGGGATGGAAAGTTGCAGTTTTTATTGTTCTGGAGCTGTAGGAGGGAAGGGACACCTCTGGGAAGCCCCAGAGCAGCAGGAATGTGTGGTTGCAGTCCTAGAGAGAGGAAAAAAGAGCAGCAACACACATGGACCTTTTTAGGGAAAAAAGGCCAATTTTATTGAGCAGAGAGCTTGTATTTGAAGCATGTTACGAGAGACTAGAACAGGACAGTAGCTCATTGGCTAATCGGGATAAACATCCAGGAGACCAGGCCTCAGGATGTATCCCATGGAAAAACAACAGGTGTTAATCTTTATTATGAGCTCCACTCTGTTTTTCACCAGATTCTAAGTTGGTTTTGACCATTTATCACCTTGGGAAATTTCCTTTCTGTCTGCAGCTATCATCAGCTTATCAGCCTGGGAAGCAAGAAGGATTCAGGCTTGAGAGAAAAGATTCTCGAGCTGTAATTTTGCAGCTCTCTAGGTGTCTCTGTCCACAGGAATGTGCAGGGGGTTATCCAGGAACACAGGGACTGGCACATTCCCTTCTTGCTAGTTCCCATCAGCTGATGAGTTCCCTGCTCCTGCCCTGCACAAAGCACAGCTCAGTGTGCCTGGGTATATCAAACACATCCCTCTGAGGGGGGCCCTCTGCACTAAGATATGGATTTATTTTTAGGTGTGCAAACGTGAGCTCACCACCACCAAATCTTTGTGAAGCCAGAGGGGAGGAATCAGCTCCCCCAGCAGGAGCTGTTGCCATTTCAGCCAAGCTCAGCTGGGGCAGAATCACCTCCTTTGGAAGGGGCCACTGACTGATGGGCAAGTGGGATTGCTCGAAGCTTGGACTGGATGATCCTGGAGGTCTTTTCCACCCTAAAACATTCTGTGGTTCTGTGGCTCCAGAGGAGTCTGACAGATGGAGCTGCACACCCCTGCTGAGCACCTAAAATGACAGGAGATTCATTCAGTTTATTTTCTGGGTGCTCTGTTGGACTCCACTTTAATGTTCTACCTGTGCTTGTCTGGGAAAATAAAATCCCTCCCAAGGAGCTCTGCACCTGCCCAAAGTGGGAGAGGGATCCACTCCTGGCCTTGAAGGCAGCCCTGGAAGGAGCTCCCAGCTGCCTCCTTTGGCTTCCCAATAAATAAAGGGTAAAAGACACTTGGAGAGATGCTGAGTGCCCGGGCTTAGTCCTTGGGAACCAGATATTCCTCGTGTTTTAGTGGATTCACATGTCCAGGTCTCTCAGCACTGACCCTCCCAGAAGAAAATCCAACTGTTGCTGCACAAACTCTGGAATTTTCCAAGGGATGTGAAAGGGTTGTGCCTTCAACTAACCCATCAATCACCATGGGTACAGCAGAGGGTGGGGTGATTCTTGTCAGCTCTCATTAATTTGAAAAATAAAAATGAAGCTTTTAAAACATTAGGGGAAATATGAATCAAATAATCATTTGAAAATGTGCAGCACAATAAATCCAAAGTGTTTGTCTGACTGAGGGGATTTGGGCAGTTTGAGTGATCAGCAGCAAATCTGCAGGGCATAAAAATCATAAACAACTGAAGGAACAAGCACTGAGCTAAACCAGTGTGGCTGAGGGGGCAGTGACAGGGACAAAGGCTCCTGTGGGTTTGTTTGGGGTCTCACAGACACACAGGACAGGCAGGGAGGTGAGGAAAGAGCACATCCTTTGGGATTTGCCCAGGCATTCCTTGCTCTGTGTTCTGCCCCACTCAACCAGACTGGCTGGCTGGGAAAACCCCAAAACTGCAGGAGCTGTGCTGTGCCCCAGGCAGGGCTGGGGCTGGCAGGAGGGGTCGCAGGGCCCAGAGCAGCTGAGGAGCAGCAGGACTGGCTCAGATTTGTGTTTGTGTCACCCCTGCCATGGCAGGGACACCTCCCACTGTCCCAGGTGCTCCCAGCCCCAATGTCCAGCCTGGCCTTGGGCACTGCCAGGGATCCAGGGGCAGCCACAGCTGCTCTGGCAATTCCATGCCAGCCCCTGCCCACCCTGCCAGGGAACAATTCCTAATTCCCAAGATCCCATCCAGCCCTGCCCTCTGGCAGTGGAAGCCATTCCCTGTGTCCTGTCCCTCCATGCCTTGTCCCCAGTCCCTCTGCAGCTCTCCTGGAGCCCCTTCAGGCCCTGCCAGGGGCTCTGAGCTCTCCCTGGAGCCTTCTCCTCTCCAGGGGAGCACCCCCAGCTCTCCCAGCCTGGCTCCAGAGGGATCATGTCCAGCACTGAAGTGACCCCAACACCAGCTGAGCTGAGCTCAATGGTTCTCCACCCTCTGTGGCACAGCTTTAAGGCACTTCTGGAGCTTAGCAAAGCTCCACCACAACCCTGGCAGGGAAATTTGGGGTGGGGGAATCCTCTCCTGCCATTCCCATCTCCATGGAATCGCTGGCTGTCCCATCAGGACACTCGGGAGCAGCAGAGGCTGAGATGGCAGCTGGACAGATTGTGTGTCCCTCCCTTCATTAGCCCCGAGATAATCCCTGCCCTGCCCTGCCAGGCATTCACATTCCACTGGAAAGGAAATCGATGGAGCAGAGAGCTCTGCTGCCCTTTGTGGCAGCAGGGAGATTCCTCTGCCTGGTGTCCCCTGGTGGGACAGATGGGATCCTTGGTGACTCCTGGTGGGACAGACAGACTCCGTGGTGGCTCCTGGTGGGACAGACACGTTCCTTGTGCTGCTGGGGAGGCCCAGCCAGCAGAATGAAGATCTTTACTGGGACAAACTGGGACAGATTTGATGAGGGCAGGGGGTTTAGGGAGGCATTCAAGGGGGAGAGGCAGGTCTGCAGCATCCTCTGTGCTTTCCCGGACTGGGGCAGGGCTGGGGACACTGGGGGGCTCTGCCTGAGTGCTCCAGGTCCCTGGGAATTGTGGTGGCAGTGGCAGGAGCCGATCAAATCCAGGTGAGTTCCCACTCCTGTGTCCTGGTGAGGGAGTGAATTACCCCTCAGGCCATCAGAGTGAAATGCACTAATTAAACTCACTGCTCATTAAGCCAGGCTGCCATGATCACTGTCCATGCCCTGAGTGCCCAGCTGGGTTTGGGTTAATGAGGGACCTGGGACAGGCCCAGCCTCCCCCAGACCCAGCGTGAGCTCTACAAAGCACCACAAGGGAACCCTGTAAAAACATCTTTTTTTCCTTTTAATATGAATTTTCCAACATCAGGGCACGCCAACCTTTAACACCTCCTGCACCTCGAGCAGCCCCACCTGTGTAATTTCCTTTATTATTCATGAAGAGAATTTCATCTGAATTGTGCCTGGATTCCAACCAGCTCTGTGTCCTTCTTGCAGAGACCAAAGCAGCCTCTCCCATCCTGGGTCTGAATTCTGAGGTGACATTTTGCTGGGCATTTAGAAAGATTTGTTTTTCTTCACTGGGGTTTGAGCATTAAAGACAAGATTCAATGGGATTGAACCAAATCCACCTGCTCGCCTTCAATCCTGCTTTGTTTTCTGTTTGCCTGCTGAAATCAATGACCCTTCCTAGCTGAAACTACACAGGAAACACTTACCAGGGAAGTCCTTCTGTTTTAGAGGAACAAACTGCACAAAGGAAACTGCAGGAGGCTGTGCTGGCATTGAGCTCAGGCTGCTCCCACCTGCTGGGGAGGCAGAAATTCTCCAGTCAGAAGCAAACTACATTAAATTTGAGAAATACAGTTAAAAGTGGAGCTCCCATCTCATCCCCTGCCCAAATTCCCGGCTCAGGCCCTGGCAGGGACCTGCAGGCTGCTGTGAAAAACTGCAGAACACCAAGCATTTATTGACCAAAGCAAAGCCCAGGTCCAAGAATATGAAGTTTTATTGATTTGTTTGCTTGTAGCCGGTGCTTCCCCCTGAAAGCTGCAGCACGGCCATGATTTGTTTTCATCCCCAACTTTTATATCTCTATTGATTTAGGACGGGTAGGAACAAAAAGGAGAATTGAAGTTGAGCCTTCAGATCCGTCCTTTCTTGTGTTTGCCAAGAGCTTGAGAGCTCTGAGGGAGAAACAGAAATTTATAAGTGCAGTTATCAGGGTATCATTGCTAATGCACGGAGCAAAACACTCCCAAGCAATTCATTAGGGATGCTTTTTGTATCCCAAGGAAGGGACATGGCCCATCCCTGTGCCAGCCAGACGTGGGGAAGGTCACCTTATCCATGAACAGATCTGGAGTTCTTTATACAGTTCTTCAGGAATTGTGTGGCCACCCAGAAATACAGAAAAATATGGACTTTTAATATATAGATACACAAAACTCTCGTAATTAGATTCCAGTCAAAGTCCCGGTGCTCCTGGAAGGCAGTTTATTTATTCAGATCAATGAGCACAAGCCAATGTATTGATCCTGTATAGAAAATGTTATTATTTGCTGGAAGATTTCTGCTATGGATGGCTGGGAAAAGAAATTGTGTCAAGGGTAAGGATGGATTAAAGCATCAGGTGGAAACTGCCCTCTGTGGAGTTCTCCAGGTTCTGTCCAGAGGAAAGAAATGAACCCTGACTCTGTTCCACAGAGGTTTCAAATTCTCTTTTCTCTCTGCTGAAGAACAAACCTAGGGTGTTTTCTTGACACATAATTTTGCAAATATTTTCTTTTTTTTTTTCTGCCATGTCTCTCTCTTTCAGCACTTTCTCCCTCTCCAGCTGTAGAGAACTCCCCATGCCCAAGCCCAGTGTGATTCCCTAGGAGAAGCTGGCTGCAGCAGCACAGCAGATTTTGGTGACAGGACACTGAACAGAAACGTTCTGACCATCAGAGATCCCACTGCAAATTCCAAATGCTGCCCACAGCCTCAGGGAAATCCAATGGAGGAATTCTGCCAGCTGGTAAAGCAGGGAGTGAAACTCTCCTTTTGGAATTCTGCCTCCCAAGGATTGAGTGCAGAACTAAAGCTGGGAAAAGAACCATCCCCTCCTGTCAGGGAGTTGTGCAGAGCCACAAGGGCCCCCCTGAGCCTCCTTTTCTCCAGGCTGAGCCCCTTTCCAGCTCCCTCAGCCTCTCCTGGGCTCCAGCCCCTTCCCAGCTCTGTTCCCTTCCCTGGGAAGGTGCCTCAGGTTGGGCCTGAGCAAACGCCAGAAGGGTAATCCCATTTTTCCTGCCTGAGGGAGAGGGACACAGCTCCTGCTCAGCCTGATAAGATTGTGGTGCCCAAACCCCAAGGGCAGCCTGGAAAATCTCATCCCAGCCATTCCCTCGGCTTTGCAAATGGGAATGTCAATTCTGAATCCTGGGGCTGGCACAGCAGAGGGAAGGTCTGGGTGTAGTGACGGCCAGGGTCCCTCTGAGCTCTGCTCCTTCCCAAAGCTGTGCCAAACAACCTCCTGCCACATCCCAAACCTGTGCAACAGCAACCTCCTGCCACATCCCAAACCTGTGCAACAACAACCTCCTGCCACATCCCAAACCTGTGCCAAACAACCTCCTGCCACATCCCAAACCTGTGCAACAACAACCTCCTGCCACGTTCCAACAGCTGGGACAGGCCCCACTCCAGTGCCCCTGCCCTTCCAGCCCTGCTCCTTCCCCAGGAGATGCCAGCCCCATTCCTAGAGCTCTGAAAAAAGGGAATATTGGCATTTTTCAGTGCAAGCTCCCAGCTGGATCCCTGCTGCCAAAGGCCGGGATGTGACACGTTCTGAATGGAAGGGGTTGTTGGAGCACAGAGCTGCCTCTTCCTCCTGGGCAGCAGGTGCACAAACCTCCATCCAAAAAACATTTGCATGGAATTGGCATCACCTGCAAAGGCAGAGCCGTTTTTGGGGTGGGAACAAAGGAAATGGGAACATTCCTCCCTGCTCAGGCTGAGCAAATGGGCACTTTTATAACCCCTCTCTGCTAATCCACCACATCCAGGCCAGCAAGCAGTGCAGATTCTGTTTTTCATCATGGTGCTCGATGCAGAAAAAAAGAATAAAAATGAAGTGAGACAGTATTATATTTCAATTAAAATGCCATGAAATTTTTGGCTGTGCTTTTTAATGTGATAATGTTAATTAAACCAAGCTCTCGTGTTCTGAAGTCTTATAAAATGTCTTGGAAACGGATAAAAAATAATAGTAGGAATAAAATTGGGCTATTTATCTACCCTGAGATTAAAGGGCTTCTTGTTTCCTTTGTGAATTTAGATTTCCAGAATTAAATGAGTGTGAAGTAATGATATTTTTCAGTAGAATCATTATCATTTTTATTGCAGTGGAATGTGTGCAGCATTTCACTGTTATTGTACTTAACTCACCTAATTGGGCCTCTCCTCCCCCTCAGCAGTGGGCTGTGCTCTCATGGGGAACAGGCCCCAAATTCCAGCCTTTTCCACCAAATCCCTGCCACTCTGATTTTTCTGGAAGCTCTTCTCTCCTGGGAGATGCAGGCAGTCAGTGCAGAAATGTTTTTGCTTAAATATCCCTCAGAATGGCCCAAAAATGCTTTTTAGCCTCTCCACAAGGCCTGGATTTGTAGTACATCCATATTTATGAAGTATAACACATAAAAATCTACCTAAAGCACAGTTTATTATATAAATATATAAATATATAAGATGTGAACCACAAGTGGAGTCCCCAGCATGGTGAGGCCCTGGCCTGGAGCAGAAATAGGAATATTTGGGGACAAATCTGTCAGTGTGCTTTGGATGAAGTAATGACTGCTCAGAATTGCCCTGGGAAAAGTGAACAGGGAATACTGAGGGGCTGCTGTGGGCTGTGAGTGTGCACAAACCCAAAATGCGGCCACTGAACCAGCCCTGGCAGGGCAGAGCAGCTGCGGGGTGGGGCTGGGACAGTGTGGGAGAGGCTTGGGAAGAGGGAAAAGCTCCTGCTGCAGATCCCAAAGGTGCTGCTGGAGCCATCCCTGAGCCCTGGCACTGCCCCTC
>VWZS01005826.1:541957-556188 GCA_013397075.1 Rhabdornis inornatus | reverse complement strand
GCTCTGGCACTGCCCAGCCTGGCTCTGGCACTGCCCAGCCCTGAGCCCTGGCACTGCCCATCCCTGAGCTCTGGCACTGCCCAGCCTGGCTCTGGCACTGCCCAGCCTGGCTCTGGCACTGCCCAGCCCTGAGCCCTGGCACTGCCCATCCCTGAGCTCTGGCACTGCCCAGCCCTGAGCCCTGGCACTGCCCAGCTCAGCCCTGGCACTGCCCAGCCTGGCTCTGGCACTTTGGGCACATCCTGGGCACGTTCTGTGCCCTGGGGCAGAGCCAGCCCCTGCTCTGGGCTAGCAGAGGCAGCTCCTGCTGTGGGCATGGCCAAAGGCACCCAGGAAGGGACAAGTCCTGGTCATTTCCAGGCCTTTTATTGACATTTTGAGGCCACTGTCCCAACCGTGAGAGGAGAGCTCCTGCAGGGCAGCGCTGGCCCAGCTGCAGGGGACACTTGCAGGAATCTTATCCTGGGATGAGCTGGGTTGGGAAAGCCCTCAGAGACTGAGTCCAACCATCCCCAGCACTGCCAGGGCCACCTCTGACCGTGTCCCCAAGTGCCACATCCACAGGATTTTAAATCCCTGGAGAGGTGGTGACTCCACCACTGCCCTGGGCAGCTGTGCCAGCCTGGACAACCGTTTCTGTGGAGAAATGTTCCCAATATCCAGCCTAGACTTCCCCTGGCCCAGCCTGAGGCCGTTCCCTCTCCTCCTGGCCCTGTTCCCCAGGAGCAGAGCCCGACCCCCCTGGCTGTCCCCTCCTGTCAGGGCTGTGTGGGAGCCAGAAGGTTCCCCCTTATCACATCAATCTGATTTCTCACCCCACATTAATGCATGCCTGGTTTATGGGAATTAAAGGCCAGGAGGAAGGAAGGAACCCTGTGTATTGGATTGTCCTGGCTATTGTTTGGGGACTTCAGGAACAAACAGGAGTGATAATGGTCCCATCATTCCCACTGTGAGGTAGAATGGGACTTTTCCTGCAGAATTCCACATTTCCAGAAGCATCAGAAATTCAGAGTGATCACAGAAATAAAATACAGAAAAAGATATATACATAGAAATATATAGCAATAAATACATGTCATTTTCCTGGCTCAGATGTTTCCTTGCCACTGTCCCAGGTGTGTTTGGAGCAGCTGCTGTACATCTCCACACCCTGAAATGGGTTTGCGGCAGAATCTGAAGTCTGAGATCCAGGATTTGATATCCATTTGTGTCTCTATTACCCTGAGTCAATGCCATCATTTATATTTTCCTCCCTTCTTAGCAATCTGCTTTGATTTTGTCAGTCAGTGACCTTTGAAGGTTTTTCCAACCAAATTTGTGATGCTGGAGAGAGAGCTGAGCTGGGCACAGAGCTCTCCTGGAGCTGCTGGTTCCTGTCTCTGAGCTGGAGCAGAGCAATCCCAGCTCCCAGCCCAGAGAGGGGCAATAAAGCTGGGCAATCACCCTGGAAACTGCAGGGGAGATCTCTGCTGATAGCATAGATTTGTCAGCCTGACATTCTTTATTGCTCTTCAAAGTCCAGCCTCTAAGGGGGACTTTGGGGCCAGGAGACTTTATGATGACAAGGCAGGGATGGGTCAGGAGTCCTCTGCCCTCAAGGCTTCGCTGCTGTTTTTCCCTCCACTCCACGCTCTGAGCAGAGGAAATGAAGCTGAGGAGATTTATACCATAAAGGAGATGCTTTTTGGGCTTCTTCTGGCTTTTTCTCCTGACAAACACACTCCCCCCACTCCTGACTCTCCCTTCAACTTCCTAAATTGCAATGGAAGATGAAATATTCGGTCAGAGGGGTGGGGACTGGCCCAGACCTGATGATTTCAGGATCTCACTCTAATTGCCTTGGCAAGGGGCACGTGGGGAGCTTTAGTGACAGAGGCACCGAAGCAGAACAGATTTTCCTGTAATACCCAGATTTTAAAGTAGTTTTGCAATTCATGAAGCTGCTGCTCAACATCAAACAGGGTTTATAAGATTTTTCCCCCTCTCTAAGTGCCAAAGGCTCCTGAAGCTGAGCAAGCACAGAGCAGGGGAGGCCTGGGACTGTCCCCAGTGGCCCTGCTGTGAACCAGGAGTGACAGCAGTGAGGTCAGGGAGGGGTTAAGGTTGGTGACAGTGGCACTGGGGTGAAGCCCCCTGTCTGAGGGTGTCCTGCATGGCAGCTGAGACAGACACGGGATGGGCTGGGTACAAATTCCACCTTAAAAGTGCTTTGTGTGTTCTTCATACCCTGGAGAGCACCTCCAGCAGGGCAGGAACTCCTTCCTGGGACTCCCAGCCTGCCTCCCCGAAACCATAGAATCATGGTTGGGTTCATGGAATCTCAGTGGTTGGGTTCATGGAATCGCAATGCTTTTGTTTATGGGAAGGATTTGAAATACCATTTCATTCCACCCCTGCCATGGGCAGGGACATCTTCCACTGTCCCAGGGTGCTCCAGCCTGGCCGTGGACATTTCCAGGGATCCAGAGACAGCCACAGCTTCTCTGCGAACCCGTGCCAGGGCCTCCCCACCCTCCCAGGGAAGGATTTTCCCCCAGTATCTGCTGCAGGAATCTTCCCCTCAGTGAACCCAGAGCCTGGCACGAACGCTGAGCTCATCTGCACCCTCTGGGCACAACCAGCACTTTTGGGAATGTCATTCCCAGTGTTTCCTGTGCTGATGTCTGAGCACTCAGCAGTGAGTAACTAAAGCCCCATACCCACCTTTAATCACACCGGATCAATGCTCCATAAGGAGGAGGTTTAAAACGCATTTTTTATGCATTGCTGCCTACACTGGGAAGACTCATTAGCACCCAAATCATCAATACAGCCTGAACTCCAGAGTAACTCCTGGATGGAATCAATTATGCCAATGGAGCAGGGGAAGGATGGAACAATGAGAGGGAGGGGGAAGGGGTTAACAAGACAAAGCCTTTTGGAAATGTTTTGCCTTTCCTCTAAGACACTGCCAGCCTCCTTCAATGTGCTAGGCTGTAATTTTGGAGGGGCCGGCGGGGTCTGGAGAGGTTTCCAGCTGAGGTGCTGCTCCAGAACCACAAGAGGGCAATGGAGAATGGAGCCAGAGCCGTGCCCGGGCTGGGAGGGGAGCAGGGGGTGCCTCGGTGCTCTGCCCTGACAGCACCCAAAAAATGCCACCACGCAGAGGAAGAGGCGAAGTGTGCCCGTCAGAGCTCCTGGGTTTCCAGCAGGGCTGTTTGGGAATCGATGAGGCTTTATTCCAAATCCAACATCTGTCTGCCGGGGAGCCCGTGCTCCCCAAATCTCATTGAGCCCGCAGCCAGGCGGGCTCGGCACCGAGAGGTGCGTGCAGCAATATCGATCTCCTGGCTAAGTGTCCTAATGAAACACAAATCTGCTGTCATTTGCAGAGCCATCTGTCACCAGGAGCCGTGAGCCATGCTACAAGCAGAACAATCGCTGTAATTCAATTGCAGAATGCAGCCCCTCTCAGCAGGCACAAGGCGCTGAGGCTGCTGGGGCCAATGGTGTTTTCTGTGTTAAACCTCATCAAAGGGCAATAAAGAAATCAGTCAGTGGAGTATTAAAGGAATTTCCAATTATGGGCAAGGTACTTGTTGCACCAGACCTCTTCAGCCTGGTGTGGTGACTTCAAATCCATCTGCATGGCTGGAGCAGAGCCGTTGGATGTTCCTGCTGTTCTGCTGTCCCACGGATTGGGAAAAGGGCTGGAGAAGGAGCAGTGCAGGACACGGTGACACTGGCTTAATGAAGAGGTCACTTTGCCAACGCTCCCCAAGCCTCTGGTGATGCAGGACTCCCCTACTCAAGAGTTTTCAGGGAAATTAATCCAAATTAACTTCTCCAGTGGATGGTTAAACGATATTAGCAGCTCATTCCCAGTGAAAATGGGCTTGATTCAATTGAGCCGAGTTGAGTTTAACTCTGGTTCATCAGAGCACTGAATATTTGCTCCTGGGACATGGCTCAGACGCAGAGCTGCAGGGCTGGGCAGTGAAGGGACACCACAATGCTCCAGAGGTGGCTCCCAGCCCCATTTTTCAGTTGTTTCTGTCTGAGTTGCAGCTGTCTGGGCACAGCTGCATCCAGGCTGTGCTGCTCCCTGCTCAGCCAGGCTGGGACATGGCCCTCAGGCATCTCTGGCTGCTCTCCCAGAGCAGCTGGAGCTGCCCTTGGATCCCTGGAAGTGTCCCAGGCCAGGGTTGATGGGGCTTGGAGCAGCCTGTCCCTGCCCATGGCAGGGGTGGAATGAAATGGTTTCCGTGGCCCCTCATGCCTGGGTGCTTCCATCCCTCATAATCCTTTTCTGCTCCTCCACCACAGACCTGGGAGGGCCAGACCAGTTTCAGCGCAGCTGGAACAGCTGCTGGGGCTGCCCTTGGTGCTCACCCCCAGCAAAGAGGAACAGGAGAATCCCTCCAAAATCTCCAACTCTCTTTCCTCAGTCCCCCTGTCACTGGTTTGTCCCTCTGTCTGTCCCTGCTTCGTGCAGCAGCAGTGACCAACAACCCCAACCCATCCCACAGGGCAGCAAAACCTCATTGGGGTCAGATTTCTGAGCAGCCTTTGGCCTCTACGTGGGGGAATGCTGGGATGTCAGGAGAAAGGGACCTGTGTCCCAGAGCTGAGCACACAGGGGCTGAGATTGAGTCCCCAGAGCTGCCTTCCCCAGCCTGGGGGACCAGCCTGGCCATGGGCACACCAGGAGGAGCACTGGGCACTGCCAGGAATTATCCTCTGGTTTGTGCTTGGGTTTATTTTTTGTATAAAAAAAGATAAAACCAAAGTCTTTGTGCAGAGGAGCCAGAGGAGAGCTCAGATCTCCACAGGGCTGATAAACACAACTCAGAGCAGAAGAAAAGGGGAGAACCACTCTGATTGTGCCCCAGCCTCAAAGCCAACCCCACTGCAGCCACCAGCTGCTTCCTCTCCCTGCTCCATTGTTTTATCCCTTCCGAATCCCATATCTGGGCTTTGCAGCGCTGCCACTCGGGCCACAAACTCCTCTGGAAGCACCATGGGAATGCAGGGCTGTGTGCTCTGCTGGGCTGGCTGAGATAATGGATGTCCAAATTATTTTTTTGGAAGCTTTTCCTGAAGTGTTTATCTGGCAGGCCCAGGCTGTGGGATCGATGTTCTGCCGGGAGCTCGCTCGCTTTCCATCTCGGCAGCTTTTCTCTGGGAGAGGCTGAGCTGGAGCTTGGCTGGTGACAGACCCTGATGAGCCAGGTTCTGTTCTCTTTGACAGCCCTCCAGAACATCCTGTGTCGCTTTTATGGGGATCAAAGCTTGGACTCCCTCATAAAACCAGGATATTTTCCTATTAATCGAGGGTCTCTCTCATCCAGCTGATGATCCCTATTAATGACCCTGCACCTGGTACCAATCCAGGCTGTCTTTTTTGAGGGAACCAATTAGTGAAGATGGAATTGATTAATCTTCCTCTGGCAGAGGAGAATCAGAGCATTGGATTCTCCTGGATCGGGTGCTTGGAGCCATGTGGGGGTTGAAGGGGCTCCAGCCTAGAAGGAGCTTGCTGGGAGTTCCTCCCTGCCTGGACATTGCCAGGAGGAACGGGCAGGTGTGGAAAGGGATGGAGAAAAGTGGGGAAAAAGAACTGAGAGACTCCACTGTGCCAGCCCTGGAGGAGAAGAGAGAGGAGATTCCTGGTGAGACGCTCAGCCTGATGTCCCTAAAACTCCTGGATGGAGCACCTGGAGCCCTGGGACAGCCCCACAGGAGACAGAGGGAGCTGGGCTGTGCTGGGAAGGGGATGCTGGGAGGGAGGGGGGCTCTCACTGCAGGGCAAGGGGCTATGGTGGAGCCATGCCAGGCCCACAGGGCACCCTCTGCCTGAGCCCAGACACTTTTCCCTGGCATGTTCACCACTGGAATAACTGCCCCTTCCATGGCATTCCATCCATGGAATAACTGCCCTTTTCATGCAGGTTCTTGCCTTTTGGTGCAGGACATCCCAGCCCAGTGCTCAGCCCCTCTCCAGAGGCTCCAGCAGAGGTTCAGCTGCACCATGGCTGGAAATTCCATTTAATTCTTGCGTTGTTTGTCAATATTTTCCTGTGTGGTATTAAATGAACATAATTAGTGCAGCTTAAAAATGAGGGAAGCTCTTTAATGCAGCTGCTGTCCCAGTATTTCCCCCTGAGTTTCCAAAGCTGTAATTCCTTTCTCTCCTGCCATTGGTAATAATCCCTTGAAAGCCTGGAAGTGGAATGCACTGCCTGCCTTTGCAATTGTTTTTCTTTGTTATGTTGCTCAAACAAAGAGTAAAACATGCACTTGAAGGCTCTGTGACTTTTATTTTAGATTAAGGGGAATAAACAAAGAACAAACAAATCTTAAACACTCTGGGAGAGGAAGCATCTGATGGGTACCTGAGCCAAAAGCTGCTACAGCAACAGCTCGTGCTGCTTCCACACCCCCCCAGAAATGAAACCCCCGAGGTGACTTTGCTCCTCCCAAACATTCAGAGCCTGCTGAGAGCCCAACAGGGCTCATTTGCTGTGAGTCCCTCCCTCTGTCACCCCTCATGGGGCTGGATCCCACATCTCCAGATGTGTCCCAAAACAAGGAGGCTGTTCTGGAAGCCATGGCAAGACCATGCTTGGGAAGACACCTCAGGAGACCCTGAGCTCACTTGGCTGTTTGCACGACCCTTTGGCTGATCCCCAAACGTCCTGGATCCACTGGGATATTCTATAAAAATAGAATAAAATCTCTTCTGTAAAATCCCCAGGAAAATGGGAGTTGCTTTAGAGCAGCTGATGCTTGGGGTTTTTTGGGAACCAGCAATCATCTGCTGGATCTGCTGGAGCCTGGAACGAGCAGGAACAGAGCAGGGGCTGCTCTGGGGAGGGGTGCTGTCCTGGCAGCCCCAAGGGCAGCCTGAGCTCACAGCCAGGCTCTGGAGCCCCCGAGGGAGCCTCTGATCCCGAGTTTAGCAAAGCTGCCAAGGTTTGATATCAGAGGTGCTGCTTCCTCTGATGGACTGATGTCCTTGGGAGCTGTGCTGGATTACAAACACTGAGACAGGAGCTGAGCTGGTGAGTCTGAGGCGTGAGAGAACCATCAGATGTTGCCACGTCTGGCTCTGGCTCTGACAGCATATCCTGGAATCCCCCCGAACATTCCAAAGCTCGAATTTCTGCTGCTTGCAGTTTTTTCAACAATGTTATCTCCAGTATTCTGCTGCTAACAAGCTGTGGCCTCACTTTCTGGGGGGCACAAGCAGGGACAGGCTCCCTCCCTTGCCCAAAACCTTTTTGTTCCCCTCTGATTCTCTCCATCTCTTTCCATAAACACTAAGCCCGTGATTGACAGCCCAATTTAAACTTAATGTTTAATATTGCAATCAGGAGCAATATTTTGTGTTTTCTTTTTGAAGTGAGGAGAAAGGGTGGCAGCATTTGCCGCTTTGCAATCATTTCACCCTCAAAAGGGAACACATCCAGCAAAGTGAAATTTTGCTGGCGAAGAAGAAAAAGAAAGGAGAGGGGGGATAAAAAAGAGCCGAGATTAACATCCTTTAAAATGTTCCTGTTTATGCCTATCGTCTCAGAGCTAACTTTAAATAGGATAAAATGATCCTTTAATCCCCTTTATCTTCTTAAGAGCTGCTGTAAAAGATCTACTTGACATTTGAGAAACGGGAAAAAAAAATAGGAGGTCTTGTAATATTCCTCAGAAATGGTGGATGGGAGAGATTTCAGTTGAGCAAACTGAGAAGATCTGACTCCTCAGCTGGGCAGAAATTCCTGTGGGCTCTGCTGGGGGATCCCACAGGGCAGGAGCACATCCTTGGAGCTGCCTGGTTTGTCAGGACTGGAGCAGGGCAGGGGCTGGATCCTGACGTCTCCTTGGAAATCCATATGACAGCAGGAGAGGAGGTTGGGAGAGGTTTGCCATGCTCAGGAAAGGTTGGGAGAGATTTTCCACACTCAGGAAAAGTTGGAAGAGGCTTTCCATACTCAGGAAAGGAGGCTGGGAGAGGTTTTCTGCACTCAGAAAAGGTTGGGAGAGGTTTTCCACGCTCAGGAATGGAGGTTGGGAGCGGTTTTCCACGCTCAGGTTGGCACTAAAGCCTCTCCCTGTTCTTGCTGCTGTTCTGCCTTTGAGGATCTGGCGTCTCTCGCTGGCTCGTTAGCGGCAGCCTCGTTTGCACAGCATCTGCTTAGCCCTGGATAAACATTCCCTGCAGTGACTGAACAGCCTCCTCTCCATTTCCAGCCTGGGCAGAGCCATGGATCATGAATAAACAATGGGAGCTGCAGCCCGGAGCTGAGCAATGTGTGCTCCTCACACTTGGCCCCTCGAGGAGGAGCCTCTCCCTCCTGTCCCCCATTTCCAGTGAGGAATGGCAGAGAGACACCCCCAGAGGGCTACCAGGGATGGACTGTCCCCCTCTGTCCCCCATTTCCAGTGAGGAATGGCAGAGGGACACTCCTTTGCTCAGCCCTGCTGAGAGCAAAGCTTGGACTGATGGATTGGGGTTTGGGATTTGATATTGGGATTGGGACTCCATGGGTTCATCATCCCCAGCAGGATGAGAGCCAAAATGGAAGAACAGCCCCACAAAGTAATTTCCTGCTCTTTCCCCACACATCCCTGAGTTAACACTGGTTTGTTTACAGCCAGAAACAGAGTTCCCCAGAAAAAAACCCCAGAGTGCAAAGTCCCCAAACAATCCCTCATCTGCTCCTCTTCATTCTTCTCCCACAAAACAGCTCAGGAAGTTCTGATTCCTGAGCTTTGGCAATGACATCTTTAAGCCCAGCCCTGGCAGCTGGAATTTCACAGCCCTGAACTGAGGGTTTGGGTGACATTTGGGGAAGTTTTTACTCATGTTAATGGCTGTTATCTCAGTTATTGCAAGGTTCAATCAAAGAAAAACTCAAAAAGTTTCTTTTCAAGGACTGAAAACCCCACTTTCGTAGATTCTGGGTGAGCTTTTCAAGTGCAGCAGTTTTGAACTCAGCACAGCTGGGAAACAAAGGGAAGGAAATCCCCCCCAGCCATCTCCTGTAATCTGAGGCAAGAGAACCAAATATAATCGTCCTTGTGGGGTGAGGAGAATTATTTTGCTCTTAATGATTTATTTGAGTGGAACACGTTGTGCAGGTGAAGAATTTTCTCCTCTTGTGGCAGTAGGACTGACCTAGACAGGTTTAAATCCTTGCAGGAATTTGCTGCTCTCTCCAGGCCCTGTTCGTGCTGAGTTTGGTGTCCGTGCTGCACGATCTGGGTTTTGTTCAACTTCAAATTGAATTACTGAGAGTTTTCCACAGCATCACCCTGGGAGAAAACCTGGAGTCCTGAAAGGTGATACTGAAACCCTACAGATTCAACAGTCAGGAATTAATAAGGTCACACACTCCTCACACCTTCTTAATTGTTATTTTCCTCCAGAAAAACTTCATTAACACACAGAAAGGTGAATCCCTGCTGCTGGTGTTTGCATGGGAGGTCTTTGAGGGCAGGGAGTGAAGCAGGATCAGGAAATTTCATTCCCAATCTCTAAGAATAAAAAGATGACCCTGGCAGGACCGGGCCAGGGGAAGTTCAGGTTGCATTTCAGGAACAGTTTCTTGCCTGGAAGGGTGATCAGGCATTGCTGGAGGCAGTGGGGTGTCCCCATTCCTGGAAATGCTCAAAAACCCGTTAATGTGTCCTTGGGCATCCGTGGATCCATGGTGGGGGTGGAATGAGGTTGGATTTGAGGATCTTGGAGGCTTTTTTCAAGCCCAACAATTCCGTGGCTCTCAGGGAACACTCCCAGTGCAGGAGCAGCCAGGGGTGGTGCAGACACTCCAGGGATGGACTTTCCTTCCTGCAGGATCATCCAGCTCCACCTGGGGACTCTTCCCTGAGCTGGGAGCTGAGGCCGGGACACTCACAGGGTTTGGAGTTTCACACCTCTGCAGGGGCAGGAATGGCTCAGAATTCCTGATTTCCTGCTCCCATTCCTTCCCTGCAAACGTTCCCTGCTCACATTCCCTGTTCCCTGCTCACGTTCCCTGCTCACATTCCCCGATCCCTGCTCACATTCCCCAATCTCTGCTCGCATTCCCTGTTCCCACTCCCTGTTCCCTGCTCACATTCCCTGCTCACATTCCCCGATCCCTGCTCACATTCCCCGATCCCTGCTCGCATTCCCTGTTCCCACTCCCTGTTCCCTGCTCACATTCCCTGCTCACATTCCCTGCTCCCTGTTCACATTCCCTGATCCCTGCACACATTCCCTGATCCCTGCTCACATTCCCTGCTCGCATTCCCTGCTCCCTGCTCACATTCCCTGCTCCCTGCTCACATTCCCTGATCCCTGCTCACATTCCCTGATCCCTGCTCACATTCCCTGCTCACATTCCTTGCTCACATCCCCTCATTCCTGCTCACATTCCCTGCCCACGTGGGACTCCTCACAGACGAGTGGATTTGGCTCAGTTTTTTCCTGGGAATGCACCGAAGTTCCTTTAACCGACGCTGTGTTCCTGATGCTCCAGCACTGTGGGGAGCAGGGCAGGGAGAGGGGAGCGGGATGAAGGGGATGAAGATGATGAAGGGGATGAAGGGGATGCAGAGGATGAAGAGGATGAAGGGGTACAGTGCCTGCTCCATCACCTCCCGCTGCTCCATCCCAAACCCTCCCCAGGCTGCTCCTAACTGCGGGGGTGATTACGGCCCTGCCATCACTGGGGTGGGGCTTTCCCAGGCGATTCTTTCATTCGGCTCCTAAAAAGCTTCTGGGCTGTTCCTCAATTATTCAGGATACAGGGTTCTTCCATCAGAAACAGCCCGGTGACTGTGAGAAGGGAGGGACATCCCAGGAAAGTGCTCCTGGATTGTGGGAAAAGAGCAAAGTTCTGGTTTATCCTTTATCCCAACTGTCCTGAGAAGAAGAAGGGGAGTGGAAGTTTTGGGTCTCGCCCCACGGGAGGAGGAGCAGCCAGGGAAGGATCTGCCTCAGCTGTGCCACGTGGTCTGACTGAGCAGGGAAAGCCAGGATTGTGGGGAGGGCTCTGAAAAACCGGCTCACAGGGAGACAAGGATTGAGGAGAATGTGGGAACAGAAGGGATTTTATACCATGAGAGATTTGGAAATGATAGTAAACCTGCAGGATCACCACCCAGGCAGGGGCATGGAGGGATGAGAAACGTTTTAGGTAAACCTGTTCCCTGGTGTGGGACTGTTGGTACAGGATGCAAAAAGCAGGATAGGAAAGATGGGAAAAAACACACATACAACAAAACACAGGNTTCCCTGTGTCCTGTCCCTCCATGCCTTGTCCCCAGTCCCTCTGCAGCTCTCCTGGAGCCCCTTCAGGCCCTGGGAATAAGAAGGAATGGCATTACAGTGTGGGAATGATGGAGCTGGTGGTGCACTGGGAGAAAGTGTCTTTGGGAAGAGGATCTGGAATCCCAGGGATTGTCCAGCCTTTGTCCCTGGCAGTGTCCTGGAGGAGCCAGGATTGCAGAGGGGTGAAGTCCCAGTGAAGGACTCTCCCTGTGGGATGTGCAGGAATTTCCCCCCTCCCCCCACTGATGATTCCAGCACAGCCAGCCCAGGGACACAACCTCGGGGTCATTCCCCACTCCAGGGAGATTCCCTGTGCTTCCAGCCCCTGGGAATGTGCAGGGAAGAGCCACAGGAATCATGGAAAGGGACCTTGAACATCACCTCATTCCAACCCCCAAACGGCTCCAAGTCACCGGGGACACTTAAAAACTACAGATGAATCCAACTCAGCACCTCCAGCCAAGGGATTTGGGGTGCCAGGAAAAGGAGGGAATGCTCCTCCACTGCAGGGAAATGCCGGAGTTCCAACATGCCAACATCTGGGAAAGAAAAAATATTTTATCATAGGAGTTAGAAAATGCAAATAAGTGTCTGGAGGGTGCTTTTGGAGAGCATTGAAGCAGGTTGAGGACTTGCTTCTGTATTTTAAATCCCCTCTGCTTCCAAGCTCCATCTTTCACTGCCTTTCAAAACCGGGTCTTTTATTAACGAGAGTTAAATTACATAACACTGAAAAAAGAATTTAAAATAATTACTTCCTAACCCGGTTTGCAAAGCCCTGAAGCACGAGGCTTTATTACTCTTATCTTAACTTTCTTAACTACTAATGTTTGAGCAGTTAGGAAATTATCCTTTCCCGTCAGAAATTCCAGCTGCGGTTATTTTTGCCACACTTTTATTAGCCCACCATATATCGATAATAATCGCAGCATATTGAGGTGTTTCAGCAGGAGACATTAAGGCCAATCAAGTGAATAATTCAACATTTTCAGGATTGTCTGAACACAAATTTACACAATAGCCTGTGACAAAGGAATCTTCGGGGGACGATCAAATAAATAACAGTCATTTTTCAAGAAGGCTGCAACGCTTTCAAAAGAATAATCCCGGCCTCTTTTTTAATGCTCTGCCGTTATTATTCACGGATGGTGGCATTGGAGAGCTCTGGAGCTGAGCTCTGCAAAGTTGTCTCTGCTGCTCTGGGGAGTGGCAGCTCCTGCCAACACAGATCCCAGATTCCTTCAGCCCTGCACCTGGATTTTCCCATTTCTTGGACAAAAAATAGAGAATTATGGAGTGGTTTTGGTTGGGAGGACCTTAGAAATGATCCAGTGCCATGGCAGGGACACCTCCACTGTCCCAGGCTGCTCCAAACCCCATCCAGCCTGGCCTGGGACTCTGCCAGGGATCCAGGGACAGCCACAGCTGCTCTGGGAATTCCATCTCAGCGCCTCACAGCCCTCACAGGGAGGAATTCCTTCCACATTTCTCACCCTAAATTCCCCTCTTTCAGTTTGAACCCATTATTCCTTGTTCTACTCTCCACAGATCTTGATAAATATTATAAATATGTTTTATATAACACCACATATTGGTGGGTTTTTATGGTGTGACTACAAAACTCATGTAAGAACAATATGTCCCTATGCACAGCCCACATTTTGTCACCCTGGGATTTTACACATTCCCTGGAAAGCGTTTCCATCCTGTCCTTTTTTCCTATATTTTTGCAGTGTAAAAGATGAGAAGCGCCCACAAAGCTCCAGCTTAGCTGGGACCGTGATTTCCGAGGAGAAGATGTTGTCTCAGTTTAAGCCTGGATTTTCCAGACAGTGCTTTTGGAGTAGCCTGGATTTGGGGGCTTTCAGCTGCATCTCAGCAGCTCCTGAGGAGGCCTGAGGATAATTCAGGGAGCTGAATTATCTCTGTGCAAGAGCAAAAACTGCTCAAGGATAAAAACAATTTCTGAGCTCTTATCAAAGCTCTCCTTTACCTGTCAGGATTCACCTGCCCAGCCCCCTGGGCTCTCTGATAAGGCAGAGCCTCCTCAGAGCACCAGGATGGGCCTTTCCCATGGGGATTTGGAGCATCCCCAGCACACACATTCAGCTGCCAAGGGCTGGGGTGGGCTCGCTGTTCTTTTGGTTGCTTTTCCTTAAATATTTATTGGGGAAATTGTTAATCCGAGTGGCTGGAGTACTGATTTCTCCATACTTCCTCTTTTTGCAAATAAAAGCACTTTTTAACTCCCTAGTTTCTGATAAATAATGCTTTAAAATCTGCTGGGAAACACCCTGGGCTACAGGTGGGATATCTGAGAGGGACCAGAGGCACAGGCAGTGGCAGGGAAGTGCCAAAAATCAGGGACAGGAAAGTCTGGGGCTGCAGAGCCTCCTGAGCTCCCCATCAGAGCTGGGAGCTACAGCCCTGCCCCTCCCCGCTGCTCCCAGCCCAAATCCAGGGCCTGAGCAGTGGCTCCTCTCCCACTGCCCTGCACTTCTCCTCACTATTGATTTATTCCTTCCAAACTGAGCTCCCATTGCTGGGGTCACTCCTCATCCCCCCTCTCCCAGAGCTGGGGCAGTAAAGCAGTGCCTGCACCATCCATCTCCCCCAGGGCTGTCCCTGCTCCTCCCCTGCCTCGTTTTTCAGCAGACACTGCATGTCACCAGCCTTTGGGTCTGGGAGCTGTTCCCTGGCTCTTTCTGCCCCTGCTCCTTCACTCCTTCAGCTGCTCTCTCTGGTGATAAAAAACCATTACCTGCAGGAGCAGTGCCTTGGTTATTTACTGCTGTCTCCTATAGAATGTTCTGGGATCTGGCTGCCCTTTATCCCTCACTCTGAGCGCCTGGGATGGGACTTTCTGCCTCTCACCCCCCCAAGCCAGACTCCAGGGCTGTGAAATGATGGGAACAGCACTGGGGACAGGAATTGG
>VWZS01005826.1:518448-541928 GCA_013397075.1 Rhabdornis inornatus | reverse complement strand
GGGGGGGGGGGGGGCAGCCAGAGCTGGGAGAGGCAGATTGGTGTTAATTGTTTTATCAAATAATGAGAGTGAGGTGAAGCACCTGGAGCTGCTGTGCTGGGCAAGGTGGGAACTGGAGGCAGAAATGCCCCAGTTCTCACTTCTGGAGATCTGGCCTTGAAATGAGATGGGAAATAGAGGAGTTAATTTGCATTTAAAGCCAGCAAAATCCCACAGCTTCTGAGCCGGGGGGAGAGCCAAAGGTACCAAAAACCCCACACTTCCCCTGGATAAATCCCAGGGCACCTTGTTGCCCCACAAGGCATCAGAATCAGGGGATTATTCCAGCAGTTAAATCTGCAGGTGGCTCCAGGTCAGCCTTTGGAATTGTGGATCCCCTTGGCTTCATGGAGCTGGAAGAGGGAATCTCGTGGATTTAGCAAAAAAACTCATCTTGTGTTGGGAAAGTACTCGAGTCAGCACAGCCTGGAGAGGTGGAGGCAGTCACAGAATCCTGGAATGGTTTGGGATGGAAGGGACATTAAAACTCATCCAGTTCCACCCCAGGGACACCTCCCACTGTCCCAGGCTGCTCCCAGCCCCAATGTCCAGCCTGGCCTTGGACACTGCCAGGGATCCAGGGGCAGCCACAGCTGCTCTGGCAATTCCATGCCAGCCCCTGCCCACCCTGCCAGGGAACAATTCCTTCCCAAATCGCATCTAGCCTCGCCCTCCTTGTTTTAGGGGCCTTTTCCTGCAGACGGGTTCAAGGAGGTGAGCTCTGCTCCTCTGGAGTGCCCAGGAATCCTCGGGGATCCCTGTGCTCAGACAAGGGAACATCCCAGCAGATGGAGGGGGGATGCTGCACATCAGAAGGGCAAGAAAAGCAGAGCAGGATGATTTTCTGAAGACGCTGAATTAATCAAATCAATAGTTCGAAGCACTTAATACCTAAAGTGGTTGGAGTGTTGATTATAAAAGGCTGTGTAAACATAATGTAGAAATACCCAGTAATTGGCAGCTCGTCGGGTGGAAATGGATCTGCTGTCTGTGGATAGAGTGCCTGTGTGTGCATAATCATAATTTATCTCCTTACAGACTGCTCAGGTATTAATCAACTGTAACAATAATGCTCTGAGTCAGTGCTGAGTGCAGCTCCAAGCCCCACCTGCCTGCATGGAGGCAAATCTGCCTCAGAAGCTGGCAGAGGGCTGGTCTGGCATTGAGCATGAGCTGGGCTCAGAATTAGCCACCAACTGTCAAACCTGCACTTTTGTGCTTCTCACCAGATCGTGGTGGTGTCAGGGTGTCTGTGAGCTGCTGGGACTGGGCTCTGGAGGGGGCTAGAGCTGGACAAGGCTGGGAAAGGCAGTGCAGGAAAATCCCCGGTGCCTGAGGGGCAGAGCTGGGTGCTTTGGGATTTGAGCCTGTGTGATCCCGAGCCCTCCTGCTGCCTGCGTCCAGCCTGATCTGATATATTCCATCTTGCAGGACATGAGTATCACAGAGGATGTCTGGCAGTGCACGGCCAGGGTGAATTAGAGCCATCAATTATTTATTTGTGCTTGGGTTAAACCAACACCAGGAGCACATCCTGCTGGGGGGAGCTGGATGCTGCTGGGGACAGGGCAAAGGTGGAGCTTCCTCCCCTCTCTCTCCTGCTCTCAGCCCCTCTCAGCTCACCAGAAGAGTGTTTAAGGCAAGGCTTTAAGTTTAGCCATTAATTTCAAGAGCTGTTTTTAAAGATATGAGTGGAAGCTCAACAGCCCTTCATGTCCCATGGCTTTGAGAGAGCTTGGAAGTCTCCTTGATCCCTGGGATTTAACCAAGTGCTGGAAGTTTAAACTCACACCAGAACTCTGCTTCCATTTAACTCCTTATTCTAGCAAAACTGGTTTTTAACACCATCTCACCAGCTGAGGTTTCCATTTATCTCCTTATTCCAGCTGAACTGTTTTTTAACATCATTTCACCAGCCGAGGTTTCCACATCCTGAGGGAGTCTCTGTGCTCAGAACCCGGATACTTGACCAGGCCAGTGCCACTCCAGCTTTTTGTATTCCCCTCCTTTGGCTGTCTGAAAGGTGTTTGGTGTTTAAAATGTTTATTAAGAGAGTACTAAGGCAGGGAGATGGAATGTCTTAGCAGCAGACTCAGTGTTCTGTCTGCTGGCTGATAAATCAGTGCCCTTATCAACCCCTCCTGCAGCGCAGTGGGCTTGGCAGGGATCAGCAGGAGATGAAAGCCCTTTATTACCCTCATCCCCAGCCTCCTGCACACTCACACTCAAGGACAATTCCCCACGCCTTATCGAGATGGAGACAGCATTGATTTAGCTTACATTAACCTTTCAGGACCTATCAGATTACGCTGGATACATTTCACTTGATAAGGATTGAGCAGGAGTTCAGTCCCGGAGCCCTGCAGTGTGAATTAATCACCATCAGGGACCTGCTTCCCAGCTTTGGGTGGCAAAGTGCTTTTAATCACAATTTCAGTTCTAAAATTACTGACCCATCTGCCCAGCCACCTCACTCGTTCTAAATCAGTTCTTCCCAGGCACATTTAACTTTCCAGCCAAAAGTCTTTGTGCTCGGCTGTTTCAGGGCTGACTCCTGGGACACCACTCCCAGCCCATTCTGCTCCTGTCCTGGATCACCACTTTGTGCCTCACCTGGCTGTCATTTTAGCCACATTAATGTTTGGCTTTGTTTGGAGCACAGGAAGAACTTTGTGAGGTGAAGTTTCATGGCTGATTTCTTCACATCAAACCCGCTGTGGGTGTGATGGGCAAGGAGAACCTGCAGGACTTTAAACCCACTGGTCCTGTGTAGGATAAAGGAGCTCAGACAGGAACTCTGCACCTTCCCAGCACTGCTGAGATCACTCTCAAGCTCGGTGTGTGGCAGTGACAGAGTCTGTGCGTGGTGTGACACACAGGGAGCACAAACGAGCAACAGATGGCCCCAGAACTGCAAAAAAATCCACAATCCTCCAGGCAGGACAGTGCTGCTCCGGCCTGAGCAAGAGAATGGCTCAGTTTAGCCCCAAATCAGGCTCCTGCACAGCCTGAGGTCCCCTTGCCCGTCGCTCTGGGTGACCCCAGCCAGGCTCTACCGCCCCAGTCTGGGCAGCTAAATGTGGCATTGTAGGATAAGGGGTCATTACCCTGATGAGGTGACAGAGTCCTGGCACAGAGCTGCCCTTCAGGCCCAGCACTGGTTAAAACAAGTCTTTCAGGCAGGCTTTGGTCCTCTCCTTGACTTAATAATCACTGTCAGGAGAGATCTGGACATGGTCAGACCCCGGGGAGTGACCCCGAGTGACCCCAAGTTCCAGGGGCAGGACACGGTTTGGGGGACAGCTGCCATCCCCTGGCAGTGCCCATCCCTGGGAACTGATCCCTCCTGCCAGGCCAGCTCTGCCCCTAGCTCTGCCCTTGGCAGCCCTTGGCAGTGATCGATGCCTGCTCTGCTCCTTCCCCGCCTTAGCGAGGCTGTAAATGGAGAGAAAACCGAGGAGGAAGCTCCATAAAAACACCCAAACAGCAGCAGATCAGGGGACAGAGCCATCTGTCACCGGCTGCAGGTGGCATTAAAGCCCAGCAGGGTTTGTTCTCCTGGAGATGGGAACGGCAGCAGTAAATGGCACTGAACTAATCTGGGCTCCAGATAAAATATTTACAGTGACGGGAGAAAATAAAAACAATGGGAGTGGGCATAGAGGGCAAAGGGACACCAACGTGCCCGGAAAATGAGCTAAATTATTTCTTTTCTCAAATAATCTTGATAATTTTTGGTAGACATTTCCTTTTAGTGTCAATCTGCAGTAATTCCCAAGGGTCCTGGGGTGGGAGGGGAAGCAGGAGGTCAGGGACACCTGGCATGGTGGGCAGTGAGACACCTGACACCTGCCCAGGCACCAAGAAGCTTCTCCTCCTCAGGATTTGGGTGCCTTGTCCATGATGAGCACCAGGAATGGTCCTGGACATGGAGCTGGGACCTGGAGGACGGAACAGTTTCTCAGTTTAGGCAAGTTCTGCAATCCCAGCTGGGAATTTCGCAGTTATGGGACCACTCAGTGTTCTGCTCTGGCAGCTGAGGCTGGTGGAGAGAACTGCAGGAAATAACTCATAAAATAGCCAAAAACTAATTAAAATTAACTAATTACTAATTTAAAAATAGGTAAAACCTAAAAAATAAACTAATAACTAAAAACTAATTACTAATAAAAATAAAATAGCTAATAACTGCTAAAATAGCTGCAGGAAATAAATTATCAGACAGCTGGAACTGATTCAGGAGGGGCCATTTCAGGCTGCTGGGAACAGACTCTGCTGTGTAATACAGAAATTAGGAATTGTTCTAAAGTCCCTGACAGCCCAGCCTGTCCCAGACCTTTTTCCAGCCGCCCTGATTGCTGAGACTCAACAATTCCCCTCCCCAGCCCAGCCCTCCCGCCTCAGAGGCTCCATGCAAGGGCAAAGCGAAACCTTTGGAGCTCCAATTTCAATAAAGAGGAGACGAACAGGAACATTCTAATCCCTGGCTGCTGGATTTATGAACTTGGCCGTGTTAACCTTTTGTTTTATTGCCTTGATGGCCGTCCTATAAAACACAGCCGGAGTCAAACACCTGAGCTGTGCTGCCTGGGAGGGGTGGGCTCTTCAGGATGGAGCCTTCATCCCTCTGGGACAGATCCCAGGGACACAGGGGTGAGGACAGCACTGTCCCTGTGCCCAGCCATGCCCAGAGCCAGAACTGATGGTGGCAGAGTGATAGGACTCACAATTGCTGCTTCTCATGGCACTGAGGGCTCTGCAGGGTTGGGTTTGTGCTCTGTGGACCCTACACACACAGTTTAATGTGATTTTAGTGTCTGTAATGTGATTTTAGTGGCTGTAATGTGATTTTAATGTCTGTAATGTGCAGTAAGGGTCTAAAGATTGTGAAGGGCAGCTCACAGGAGAAAGGAGGGGAGAGGATTTACAAATCCAGCACTTCAGCCAGACCTGAGGGTGTCTGTGTCCCCACAAGTCTGAAGCTGAAGGGAGGCAGAGGAATGAATGAATATGTCTGTGTGGTCTGTGGGTGGGTTGGAGCTGTGGGTTCTCTGACAGGGCTTGGGGGTCTGTGGGGGCTGTGGTTGTCACTGGGGATGTCAGAGCTGCAGGAATGGCACATGCAGGTTCTGGAGCTCCTCACCCTGCCCCAGCTGAGCTCTGGTTCCAGGTCTGTGCCCTGCTCACAGCCAGCTCAGGCCAGGCTGAGACTCTGGCACAGCCAGGGCTGTTCCTGCTCCTGGAGCTGCTCCTCTTCCTCCCCAAAGCTCTGCTGGGACCCTGACCCCTGACCAGCAAAACCTCAGCCAGAATAACCCAAGTTCTGCTGCTCCCTGCGCCAGCCAGCTCAGTTGTGTCCTCCCCATCCCCATCCAAGGGGGGCACAGGGGCTGTGGGGAACCTGGAGAAGCCACAGGTTTGTCCCTGTCCCCAAGGGCAGCCAGGAACTGCCAGGGGACATCTGAATTCAATCCATTCAGTCCCCACTGAGGGGAAAGGTGTGGGTTTGTCTGAGCTAGAAAAGGATTCCACTCCCACTGAGGAGAAAAGTGTGGGTTTATCTGAGCTAAAGGGCAGAGAGGGCTCTTTACTGAAGCCTTTTATTCACACCCAGCCAGAGGCCCTGCGTTTGCTCCCTGGAGCTGCAGGCACCCCAGCGATCCCACACTGAGCAATCCTGGCAGAATGAAGGGCCCAGGGCAGGCTGCACACCTGGCAGTGCTGAACCTGCACAAAGGAGCCCCAGAGCCTCCCCCTGTGCCAGTGCCAGTGTCAGTACCAGTGTCAGTACCAGTGTCAGTACCATTGCCTGTGCCAGTGCCACTACCAGTGCCATTACCAGTTCCAATGCCATTACCAATGTCAGTGCCAATAGCAGTGCCACTGCCAGTACCAATGCCAGTGCCACTATCGGTACCAGTACCAGTGCCAGTATCAGTACCAGTACAAGTACCACTACCAGTACCAGTGCCATTGCCAATGCCAGTACCAGTGCCATTGCCAGGCCTTTCCAAAGCAGGATGAGCTCTAAGTACAGCCTGTGTGTCTGACACCGTCCAGCAGCTCGGGGCTGAGGTGGCACAAGCAAAAGAAATATAAAATCCTGGCAGGTGAGCTCTGGTTTTGAGGGCTTTGCCGTCTCCCCGTTGCTGTTTTACACTGATGAGCTCGTAATGGATAATGAGCTGTCGTCTCCCCATCATCCCAGCAATGGGAAGCAGCAAACAGGGCCTGGTTTTATTTCTCCTGACAGCTTTAGGACATGGAGAGGAACTCAGGGAATTTGAGCTCATGGAAATGAGGAGGAATGGGGTGTGGATTATCTCCCAGTTCAGGAGCAGTTTGGGAGCACATCCCACAGGATGCAGTGACAGTGAACATCCACAGCGTCAGCAGAGCTCCAGGAATCCTCCTGGAATCCTCCTGGAGCACTTACCCAGAGCTGGAACTGCTGCCCGAGCATCTCCTGTGAGAGCACCTGGCTGCTGGGAGGAAATAGAGCAGCACCAAGTGCTGGGGAATCCTGCTGGGATCCCTGAAACCTGAGGCTGAACCCCTTGGGGACAATGTCACATAGCCAGAGCCACTGCTGGCAAAGGGAGAAGAAACATTCCATGGATGTCATTGGATTGTTTAGCTCTGGTTTCTGTGGGGAGAGCTGGATGGACAGGCTGGGGACATCACTGTTTGGCTTTTAACAACACAGAGAGCAGATGATGCTCAGGGTGAGCTCTTGGGGCAGAAACACTCGCAGAGAGGAGCTCTGGATGAGCTTTTCTCCAGGGAGAGGAGTGCTGCTGTCAGGGGTTGCAGATGGACTCATTTATCCCGTGCTCTGCTGCCAGAATTGCAGGAAAAGGTGCTGTACACTGGAAAGGTAAAATGAGTTCCTGCCGTGGCACATGGTGTGGTGCTACCCAGTCCTCTGGTTTTAAACAGGTGGAAAGAGCAAAATTCAGTTTCATGACCTGCTGCAAACCCAGGGAGCTTTGGAATAAGGCAAAAAGGGGAGTGGGTTTATTCCAACAACAAAATCCCAATTCCCTCAAGCCTTCATGGCAATTTCAGTGCACGAGGTCCCTCCCTCAGGGACAGGGCACAGGGGGTGCAGCTGGGGGTGATTTGGTGTCCTTGGGACCACAATGTTTCTGAAGGAAAGGCTTTGCTGGATGCTGCCAGGTCAGCAGGGACCTGCTGGGCCTTGTGATGCTCCCCTCTCTGCTCCCTCCCTCTGCCACAGCAGAACTCGGGAGCTCTGCATGACCAGGGAGTTCTGCACGACCAGGGAATTCTTCATATCCCAGGGAATTCTGCACAACCAGGTGGGATCACACAGAATGAACTCCAGGATGAGCTCTGCACGTCCCAGGGAATTCTGCACATCCCAGGGAATTCTGCATGCCACAATCCCCTCTGAGGGGTGGGTGTGTGCTACTTTCCTCCCCTCCCTCCCCCTCCTCCATCAGGAACTGCCTCTCTTTCCCAAGGGAATTGACTTTGAGGGAAGTTTTCCATTGCTCTGGTAGGACTCTCCCACACTGAGCCATTTCTGCTCCCCAGCACTGCCCAGCTCCAGTTGCTGCTCCCTTTATCTCCTCTCTGAAGGCTCCAGCAGCTCCCACCCAGGCCTGGAGTTCCCACCACAGCAGTGCTGGAGTCAGGAATGGGGCTCTGGACTTGGAGTCCATTCACCTCCCCCTGCTCTCCCTCCCTCCTGGCCATCAACATCTGTCTCTGGATGAGCAGAGCTCAGCCCTGGCTGCTGTCTGGGGACCTGGTGCTGCACAAAGCCAGCTGTGTTCAATCCTTCCCCATCCATCACCTGCTAACGAGGGTCCTGTGGGGCTCCAGGAGCTTCTCCTGGTGATCCTGGTGCCTCAGGGCAGGAGCAGCCCCAGACTCCCCTGGACTGGGACCCTGTTCTTGCTGCCTCTTTTAATTTTTTACCTGTGGAAACCAACAATCAGGAAGGGAGGTTTTTAAAAGCCAAAGAGCCCTTCTTTTTAACCAATTATGAAGTGGTTAGTATCACCTCCTGGCAATTCCAGGGAAGGCAGGAGTGACTCCCTTTTCTCTGCCAGTCTGCCCTTGCCTTTCCCACACTATGCTCATGCAGTGTTTGCTGTTGGTGCCCATGCTCCCAGGAGTAAAGACAAACACTGCTCACAGTTATTTAAAACCTGCTATAAAAAACTCTTCCCATGGATCCTGAAGGCTCCTAGGCCTGGCCTTGCACTCCAGAGGAGCAGTAAAGCCAAGCCAAGGGGCTGAAGTCACTCCTGAGGGTGTCAGAGCACCCTGAAAAGCAAAAGGCCACCCTTGCCCAGCTGCAGAGTTGGACAAGCGAGTCCTCAACGCAGTGGCAGGGATTTGTAGAGAAATAAAAATAGCTGGGAAGGAAGAGGAGGAAGCTGCCAGCCCAGAGCAGCTTCCTGAGCATTTCCAGCTCAATGGGGTTTGATTGCTCCACACCTGCCTGCTCCTCCGAGGCTGAGGCAGGAAAAATAATCTCCCCTGATATGCAAATCCAGCAAATCTCAACACAGCCGAGGAGAGTGAGAAATAAATCTGCAAATCCGAGCCACCAACTTCAAACCATTCCTGGAGAAAGATTTGACTGATTTCCCTCTTCTCCCTGGCTCAGGAGTGAGGGAATGAAGGATTCTCATTCCTTTTACACCATCTTGGAAAAAATATGAGCAACTTTTGTGCTGTTGTGGAGTAATCAGGGCGTTCCCAACAAATCTCCTCAAGCTCCAACTCCAAAGTTCCATCTCCAGTCTCCTCAAGTTCCAGCCCCAAATGTTTTGGGATGAGTGCTCCCTCACACAGCTGCCCCACTTCCACCAGGAAAGCTCCCCAGATCCAGAGATCCAGAAGCAGCTCCTGCAGAACCAAAGAGTTCCCTCAGATTGGTTTCCAATGCCGCAAGCCTGGGCTGTTCTGCTGTGAGCGCCACTCCCCGGCCCCCACTTTTTAAAGGGTTTCATTTTTATGGATAAGTAGAATGAATAAAACATTGGGAAGGGAGAAATTTTACAGGAAGATGCAGAAAGGTTGGAAAGCAAGAACTGCATCACAAAAATGTGGCTCCAGTTCCTGAAGGGAACCTGCTCTGGTTTGTGCCCCTTACTTCAGGAAAAGCTCCTGCCTGTGAGGGAGTCAGGTGTCAAAACAGTGCTGGGGGTGGGAACCCAAAATCCAAAATAACCATATTGATTTGAACTGGAGACTAAGGATTTAAGAGCCCAGAGGTTTCAGCAGTTTCGGCCTTGCTGTTGGCATTGGAAATGCCCAGGTTGTGTGGGAAGAGCTGATCCCGGCTGGACACTGAGCAGCCAGGCAGGGGCTGGGCTCTTGGTGAGACAGGGATGGGCTGAGCCCCACAGAGCTGGGAGTTTTGGGGAACACTGCCCACAGCAAGCCAGGGATGGAGCAGGGAGGTGGGGAAGGGTTAAAACAGGGAGAACGAGCTGAGTTTGGAATTGTTTCTGCCCAAAGACAAACCTGGCACCTGGGACAGGTCATGTTGCCTGGAAAGGCTGACCTGGAATAGACACTAAAGAAATAAAATAGGAATTTATTGAAAGGATTCACCTTGGACAGTGCAAGAGCCTGGCTGGGGCTACACCCAAATCAAATCCAAGACGGATCCTGGTCATGAGTTTTACACTTATTAAAGTTTTGGTTCATCTGCATCTTGGGGTCAATCGTCCAAACACAGCCCCAGGTTCTGAAGTCTCAGCCCCCTGGCTTGCCCCTTTCCCCTTTTTGGGTAATTGTTGTCCTTGATTCTCTGGCTGGGAAGGGATTGTTTTGTCCAACCACCCTGTGACGAGAACTTACTCACATCTAACGTGAAGTTTCAGAGTTACACACCAAGCAGCAGAGACTCTGAAAAATACAAAAGCTAAAACCCAAGGCATCAATCAGAAAACCGATCTGTAACTCAGAGGGAAGAAATTCCTGTATTTGTGGTGCTTTGGGTTAGTTTCTGTCTGCTAAAGGGGAGCTAAGGAAGGGTTGTTAACAGGTCCATTTCTATGGATAAGCCTGTGGAATTCTGGCCAGCCAGAGTCCTTCCAGGAGCATGATCACAGTCCCACCCAGCCAATGAGGATTTCAGGGTTTGGGCACAACCCACAGCACCAAACTCCCACCTGCAGCCTCTCCCCATGGAGGGACCCTTGGGAGTCCCAGAGCTTCCGACAAGATAAAGGAAACATCCCTGGTTTAAGATCCCTCTCCAAAATCCAGTTTCCTTTCAGTGTTTTTTATGTGTGCAGCATTTCACCAGCTCTCCAGCAGCAGCCAAACACAAGTACAGTTAATTAACCCCATGAAATATTCTGTGTTTTTCGAAAAGAGCCCTGGCATCGTCACTTACCTGAAACCCAAGTGCTGCCTTGGAGTGCAGTGCTGACAGTGGGGATATTTTATATTCCTTGTTTCAATACAACTGACTGCTGGAAATACTCATTTCCATTAACAAATGTTGGAATTATGTATTTAGGGAACACTCCATGTTCTCCATCCACACTGTGATTCTGGAGGATGGAGTCATAAAAATGGAAAAATTTTAGCTTTTTTCTCCTTCAAAATAGGAGCACCTTGAAGAGTCTTAGAACTATTTTGGGCTGGGAAACCCATTTTTCTGATCAGCAATAAGTGCACCTGACTCTGCTGAAAGCAGTGGTCCTTAACAGAGAGGCAGGAGGGTTTGTGTTCATTAACCAGACTTCAAACCCTCGTCTCTCTGGCGGATAAGTGATGTGGATATTTTTAATCCACTGCCTTGACTTAGCATTTTCTTCTTTCTCAGCCTCTCCAAAAGATAACATCCAGATGAGCAGCTGATAATTAGCCCCGAAGGGCCACATGTACAATTTGATTTCAAAGGGGGCCTTTCATGTTAGATATTGATTAAAAAAGAAAAAAAAAATAAAAGTGGCCTTTTCATCAAAAAGCAGCCTCCGAGTGCTCTGTGTGCCAGGAGCTTCCCTTCCCCAGCCCTGCCCACGTGGGGCCACCTGGCAAACAAGAAAACCTCGGGTTTATTTATTAAAACTCATTTGTTGTCTCCAGACAGGCTGAGAAACAGAATTGATTTGTTTGAAGGCCAGGCCTGGGTGTGATAATCAAACTGTGCCTGCTCTCAGCCTGGTGCTCTCTGTGATTAAAGAGCTGAATGTTCCCAAATTATGGAGATGAGAGGAGAGGCAGGGAGCTGATGGATGTGGGATAGCAGGGAAGGAAACGGTGAAGCTGCTCCAAGGCAGAGGCAGCAGGGACGGAGCAACACCTGGAACCGGGGTGATCATCTCAGGGGTGTTAATTGATCATCTCAGGGGTGTTAATTGTTCGTCTCAGGGGGTGTTAATTGATCTGGGATCGTGCAGGGGTGTGGTAAAGCTCCAAACCCCCCCACAAGGTTTCTGGATTAACTCCAGGTTTATTGCCTCTGTTATTCAGAGTTAATTCCACAGGCACCTCAGTGGATGTGTTTGAAATCTCAATTAATGTCCTGAACAATCAATTCATAGTTAATTAATCCAAGGGGCTTGTCCAGTGGGAAGAGCACTCACTGTGCATAGAGTGCTCAGGTGTGCAGCCTGGTCCTGCCTGGGCTGCAGGAAATCCCAGACTCCGCCAGGACTGAACCCCCATTTCAGTTATTCAGATATTCAGACTCAAATTTCAGACATTTATTACATATATTAAATTCTGTATTTCATTCTAATTCAATTCCATATTTCATTCCAATCAGGATCAGCATTTCCTTGCTAAGCAAGGGGCATGGGTTGTTCTCTCTCTCAGCCACATTTCGGATTTTTTTGGGTTGGATTTTTATGTTTAAATCCTTGGGGTTTGGAATTAGACTTATTTTTTCCTGGATTTTTTAATCCTCTTCCTAGAAGTGTTGGGCCAGGCTGGTTCTGGAGCAGCCTGGGCTCTGCCTGGGTGCTCTTCTCTTTCTTTGAGGAAGATGAAAAAAGAAAATTCTCCTGGAATTGTTTCCCTACAGAAGCTGAAGCTTCCAGACCCCAGCCAGGGAGCCCTTCCCACGCGGAGCTGGAAGGAAGGAAAACATCCAATTCCATGGAGTTTGGGGACCCAAGCCCTTCTTAGCTGCTGGAACCCCCTGCAGAACCCCAAAAGGCTTTGAAAGAATCCAGAATTTACCCATCAAGGATTCTGTTTTCCCCTTGGAGCAGAAAAGGAAATTTTATCAGGCACCATCGTTGTGGAAGGGAAATTAAAGACTGAGTCAAAAAGACAATGACTGAAGAATTAATTCCTTTCTGTCCTGTGAATTCAGAGCAAAAACTGACAGTTTTATGTTCCTTCGAGGGAAGCCTCTTAAATAAAAGCAAGAGCAGGGAGGGGGAAAGAGGGGAAGGAGCAAAAAGGGAAAACTGCTCGGAGCTATAACACGACCACAGGCAAGAACTCTTCATTAGCAGCTTCATTTTCAGTCAGGTGCATTTAAGGAGTTTTGCCGCCCTCTTAAAAGTTCATTTTCTCCTCGTGCACTTTTTGAGTGCATAAATCTTTCATATTCTCCTTTCTGCTGGCCCCACACGCTGCAGTTGGCTCTTGGGCTAAGCAGAGTTGAAGTTGTCTCCCTCAGACACCTCTTGTTCTGCAAGGAAAGAAGTTTCCAGCAAATCCATCATGAAATCTTTTCCAATTGGTGCCCTGGATGGGGGTGGTGTTGTTTTTTAACTCAGAGAATTTATTTTTCACTCTGAGGAAAGCATCTGGAGCTTTCATTTCGAACCAGGAGTTTCGGGATCAATTGAGGAGCTGCTGTCACTGTGAGCTGAATCAAGGCGCTGGCACTGCTGCAAAGCAATAACTTTCTACCCAAACCAGTGAAAAATGTGATTTTTCTCTGTTAAAAAAAAAAAAAATAAAACCAGATTTCCTCTGAAAAGAGATTTTATTTTCAGTTAAAAAAACCCAAAACCCAACAAACCTGAGTGACTTTTTGATCCTGCCCTAAATGATAAAACTTTAAAGACTCAGGTAAAAGAATAAACTTTTTTGTTATTATAAAATGATTTGTTTGAGGCCAGGTTGGGCAGGGTTTGGGGCAAACTGGGACAGTGGAATTTCGTGGCCATGGGATTAAGATCCCTTCTAATCCAACCCATTCCATGATTCCCTCAGCACCAACGGGGCTGTGGCACCCAGGGATGAGGTTGGTGTGCTCAGGTCCTTCCTGGACAGAGGGAAAAGGAGCCTGTGGATCTCTGATCCCTGCCCCTGGCACATCCAGAGGGAGCAGAGAGGGGTTTTAGCACCTCTCCAACCCTCTGGCTCCATCCCTGCTCTCCTGCTCCTTCTCCTGCATGGATGGATTTTTGCATCACCTCTTTGTGAAGCTTTTCTTGACACCTCACTGAATGTAGAATGAAAGAGAATAAAAAAAATATTTTCTTCTATTTCACTGAAGTGAAAGGCAAAACCAAAAAAAAAAAGAAATTAAAATGGTCCACAAGCTCTGAGAGATGAAGACAGCCCAGGTCAATAACTGAGAGCTTTCAGACACCACAGCTGGCAATGCTGCTGGGCCTGATTGTTTTTATATTTTTAAAACTCTTTGTTATGTTGTAAAGCCTCAGAGTCCCTGGGACTGCAGCACTCCTGATCTTTGTGCATTCCTGCTCCTTGTGCATTCCTGATCTTTCTACATTCCTGATTTTTGTGCATTCCTGATCTTTGTGCATTCCTAATCTTTGTGCATTCCTGATCTTTCTACATTCCTGATTTTTGTGCGTTCCTGCTCCTTGTGCTCCAGCCTGACAAGTCTGAGAGGCACGAAAGGAGCCCCAGTGGCTGCTGGTAAAATCCAGCTCTCACTGGCAGCTCGGGGAGGTTTTTAACCATTCCCTCCTCAGCAGATCCTGCCTTTCTTCTCCTCCAGCTCCTGAAACTGCCTCAGACCCAGAGAGGCTGGAAAACCCACTCGGAATGTGGCCTGGAATGGGCTGAGCTGGTGCATCCAGGGCAAAAGAGGAGATTTTGTGGCAGTCAGTGGTTTGAGGGACAACAAGGCAGCTCTGGGTTTGTGCTCAGGTGGGAGGATCCTGGCAGGGAGATCAGACAGCCCCAGCCTGGGGCACTGGGAGCTGGGAAAGCTTTGGGATGGATCCAGCAGCCCCAGGAAGGAGCACACTGGGACCTGAGGGAACTGAGCCTCCATCCCAGACCCTGGCAGGGAAATGCTGGGGTTTCGTTCCTCTCCCCGTCTCTTTGCTCCTGGTCTTCATTCAAATTGGATATTAGGGGAAATTTCTTCATGGAAGGAGCTGCCCAGCCCTGGAAAAGGCTGCCCAGGGCAGAGGTGGACTCCCCATCCCTGGAAATGTTCCAAAAATGAGTGGATGTGGCACTCCAGGGCTTGGTTTGGTGCAGAACACGGTGCTGGTTCATGGCTCACCTTGGGGATCTGAAAGGTTTTTTCCAACCCAAACCCAAATATCCTGTGCCTGGGATATTTGCAGGAATTGCCCTTGGAAATCCCTGTTGGAAGCTGAGCAGAGCAGCTCTGGCTGCTGAGGTTTCTGAAATTCCCCCTCCTGCAGCATCAGCCCCTTCCCCAGGGGGTTTTTTAACCCCGATTTTATCCAAGCCCGGCCATTTCCTGGGGCTGCTTTGTTTTTTTCCTCCAGCTCTGCCCTTTCCCTGCTCAGCCCCGCTCCAGAGGAAGGTGGGAGGGATGAGCCGGAGTCGCCCTAAGGACGGTGCTGGGCAGATGGCACAAACACAAAGGAGCCAAAACCTCCCTGGCAGCTGCTGGAACCTCCTCGGGAGATAAAAACATCTTGGAGGGAGCGGAATGAAAAAAAAAATAAACCAAACCTGTGCTTCCTTCGGGCTCCAACGCCCCGGTCCAGCCCGGGAGAGCGCGGGAATGGCACGGGCAGCTCCGCTAATTGATGCACATTCCTCCTTAATAAGGCTTAATGATGGGAGAGCAGCCTGTCGGGGACACGAGAGGTGGCCCTGGGGAAGGGAATATTCTCTCTTTTCCAGAGTTTTCAGAGGGCTGGGAATAGCCCTGGAACGCTGCATCAGAGGGTTTGGAGATGCTCTGGTCACACCAAGGGCCTGAAGCTCCGTCACCCTCTCAGCCCCTCCATGCCACGTTCCCTGCCTCAGCTTTCCTTCCTCACGTAGGATAAAATTTTTCAAAGAAATTTTCCCTAATACCCAGTCTAAACTTCCACAGAAATCATAATTTCCAGAGTGAACCAGTTAAAATTTTGTTTGAAACCCAAACAGATCCCAGAAGGTTCGTTTCAGTGCAAAATGGAACATTCTGTGTGGATTTCAGCCCTTTTTGGGGATGTTTGAGGTGTTGTCAGGTCTGGTTTCAGAGACAGCTTTTCTCCTGAGGGGGTGGGAGCAGCACAGTTAAACTGAGCAGAAATCCAGCTGCCACCAGAGCTTTTCCTGCCTGGATTCTTCCTGATACTTGATCCATAGTGTGAATACTCAGGATTCCCCTGAAACTCGAACAAATATTCTGGGTCACAGAAATCATTTACCTGGCTCTGTTCCTATTTCGCACCCTTTAAATGAGGCAGATTTGCCTATATTTGCATTCTCCAGCACTTCCCACAGAGACAGAGCCTGAGAAATGTTGATGTGTGGATGTTTCCATTCCAATTCCTACCCTGCAGACCTGAAAGCATTTCCTGAAATGCTCTCTTCATGGAAGACAAATTCTGGCACAGATTCCACAGAAAACCTCCAGTTTGTCCACACAATATCCATAATATTGGACCTAATTCTGCTGTTTGCTGGAATGCCTGGAAAATGAAGGCAAAAATAGTTGCAGGAGTTTCAAAGTGGTTTCAGAGCCTGACAGGATTGAGTTTTTCATTTCATTGAGGGATTAATGAGGTGTCACCTCCAGCCTGGGCAGGTGTGGCCATTGCCAGCCTGGCCATGGCTGCTGGGCTCTAATCCACACCAAGGAAAGGTTTATGCCTGATTTTAGGGCTGGTTTTAGGGTTCTGCATCTCACCCCCAGTCCAGGCCTGTGCTCCTTGGACAGGTTTTACTAGAGGTAAAAAGCTGCCCTGCTAAAACCTCCAAGGAATTTTTTTTTTTAACTTTATGAAATTCATAATCAAACCAAGATCCAGGGAGTGGGTGATGCTCTGCAAACCCAAATAATCCCTGTGGGTCACCTCCAATTCTTGATATTCTGATTCTGTGATGGAACCACAGAATGGCTGGTTGGGACATTAAGGATCACCCACACCCAACCCAAGTTTGCAGCAGGAGACTCAGCCTTGCCCCATCATTCCACTGCCCTGGGCCCAGGACCACGCCTGGTGTTCAGCCCAGACTTGCAGGCAGGAACTGTCCAGATCCCATAAGCCAACCTGCAGAACCTGCAGAAGATTCCTTGGTGTGTTCAGAGCTGGATCCCTCAGCCAGAACTGCCCTGGCTGTGCCTGGGTGAGAAGCAGCTCCTTGTGCAGTGCAGATCCAGCCCTGGAGCTCTGCCAGCAGCTGCAGCTCTGCAGGAGCCCCGAGGCTGCTCAGCACCCACCAACTGCTCCCACTCATCACTGCAGGACTGACCACCAAACCCTGCAGGACTGACCACCAACCCTGCTGGAGTGACCATCAAACCCTGCAGGAGTGACCACCAACTGACCCCATTGCGCTGACCACCAACCCTGCTGGTTCCTCCTTTCCAGTGCACAGAACTGCTCCATCTCCTGCTGCTTTCCAAAACCAACCCTTCCTGCTCCCAACTGAATCCTTTCCAAAGCAGCTGAGCCTCTGGAAAATCCCAGAGTGATTCCAGCTGCAGCGGGCTGGGAGCAATTCCCTGCCTCCTGTCTGGAATGCACAGGAGTTGCTGCTGCTGCTGGGAACAAACAGATGCTCCATCTGAAGAAGTTACCAAGTGCTTCTGCCTTTAACTCCTGACCATGTTTATGTAAAATTAATTGTATCACATGTTCTGTGTATCTTTTAATTGCAAAACCAATTAAATTTAAAATGTTCTGCTTTGTAGTTCTCCTAATGGATGGCATCATTTTAGCTGGCTTTACAAAATCCATCTTTTGTTGGGACTGGGCAGGGAGCCATCCTCAGTTATCCCTGCAAGTGAGTTCCCTTCAGCTGAGCCAGCTCCAAGCAGTCGATGTGCTGAAGTTGCTTCACAGGCATCAGATTTTGGGAGAATTACCTGTAAAGAGACTTCAGAGCCTTCCAGGGAAATGCTGGATCCCTTGGGAGGAATGAGGCCGAGGTGATGGAAAGGCTGATGCCAATGGGAACGTGCATCCCTGCAGCAGGGATTGATGGCCGGGATGTCCAGAGCAGCCTCCAGCTCTGCTGGGCCAGGGCAGGCTCAGGCTGGAGATGAGGGAAAGGTTCTTCCCTCAGCCAGAGGGTGCTGGGCACTGCCCAGGCTCCCCAGGGAATGGGCACGGCCCCGAGGCTGCCAGAGCTCCAGGAGCGTTTGGACAGCGCTCCAGGGATGGACAGGGGGGATTGTTGGGGGGTCTGGGCAGGGCAGGGGTGGATCCATGATCCTTTATCCTGCTCAGCTCGGAACATCCCCTGATTCCGTGATTCTGAGGAGGGAAGCAGCAAGGGTGGTCCCTGGGGTGGAGAGACCTCAGAGAGCAGGACTCGCTCCCCTGGGACAGCTGGAGCACAACTGGAGCAGCTGCCCCTGCTGGGGATCCCATCCCAAACCTGATCCTTCCTCACCTCCAGCAGCCCCACAGCCCCAGGAGCTGTAGCACAAGAGGGAGGAAGAGCCAGGATCGCTGCTCCTGCTGCCTTCCCTCACATCCCATGATCACAGGAACTTCTGGGCCTCTGCAAGGACACTTCTGCCCCTCTGGATGGTGGAAGTGAAGGGCAGAGCCCTGCAGGCACAGCCTCCCTAATTCCAGGCTGGAAGGGCCAAGAGACCCCACAGCAGAGCTGTGCTCAGAGAGGCTCTGGCTGGCAGAGAAAACAGGGCAAAGACAGGACTTGGAAAAAGTCTCAGGATGGACCTTTGGACCCTAACCCTAACCCATCACACCAGGACCTGTGTGGATTTAATTTTTATATGGAAAAAATCAATAATCAGCCTATAACTGAAGGTTTTTCTTTAAAAAACAACTCTGAAACATTTTTGCAACAGAGCTGATTATTTTTGTTGTGATTTGAGGATTTTCACGGTTTCCTGCTGTCGTACATGTCAGGGGTTGACTTTTGTGTTTTTAATTAAGATCAGCAATAAAAAAAGGAGCTGTGCAGCTTGGCATAGCTCAGAAAATGTGTCACTGCTGAAGAAATTGATTTTGTTTCCTCAGTTTCTGTCTCCTTGCCAAAGTTTGGGGATATTTTGCCATTTGAGGCAGTGTGTTAATTGGGGGAAATTATTTATTTAAGGGGAAGAAAGGAAATAAGATACAGATAGGATCTCTCCCTCTTCCTTCTCCCCTCTGTTCCAGGGGCTGTAGGAACCAGGCTCCTTGTCCCCTGCCAGCCTTGGGGACAGTGACCTGTGGACCCAGAATCACCACAGAACCTCCTCTGCTCAGGAAACCAAGGGAAAACCCCCAGGAATTTGAATAAAAGCGAGGTCAGACCCCTCTGCTCTCACCTGGAGCATTGTTATCCCTCATTGCTAACACAGGAACCACTGGGGTGCTTTCAAATCCAGCCCCGATGGATCCTGCGGGATCAAAGTGGAAAAGCCCTTCCATGCAGCCAGGTCCTTCCCTTGGGGTGCCCATGGCAAACACCCCATTCCTGGCATGAGGAGCTCAGCTGGACCCTGGAATGCCCCGGGGGTCACCCGGCCCTGGCAGAGAGAGCGAGCTGTCCTCTCCCATCCCAAACTGTCCATTCCCATCCCAAGGTGTCCCCTCTCATCTCATCCCAAACTGTCCCCTCCCCTCCCATCCCAAGCCGTCCCCTCCCATCCAAGCTGGCCGTGCCGATCTGGAGCAGCCCCGGGGCTCCCTCGGGTGCTGCAGACCCCAGCGCAGGCACAGTGGTGGCCTTGGGTCACCCTCGTGCTGTTCCCATCCCGCCCGTGGCTGGTGAACTGGAAATGTTTCACCCTTGGCTCTCCCCGGGGAAAGCTCTGGAAAATGCCCATGGATAACGCTGGGAATGCTCCTCCCATCAAAAGGATGGGAGCCAGGGATGGGATCCTAAAGGGAGAGTGGTGTCAGTGGAGCTCTGGCATGTCTGTCCCAACACAGAGATCTGTCCCAGCACACACAGATCTGTCCCCAACACACACAAATTTGTCCCCAGCACACACAGATATGTCCCCAGCATAGAGATCTGTCCCAGCACACACAGATCTGTCCCCAGCATAGAGATCCATCCCAGCACACACAGATCTGTCCCCAGCACAGAGATCTGTCCCAGCACACACAGATCTGTCCCCAGCATAGAGATCCATCCCAGCACACACAGATCTGTCCCCAGCACACACAGATCTGTCCCCAGCATACAGGTGTGTCCCACACAAAGGTCTGCCCAAGACCCGTTGATTTGGGAGCCGCTGCCCCTGGAATTTCCCAGGGCAGGAATCCCAGGGAGGGGCTGGTTCCCTGTTCCCCACAGTGTGCTGGGAGTGCCATGAGGAGCAGCAGCTCCCATTGTCCCCAAGGTGTCCCTTTAGTGGCATCACTCACCCCCAAGTTCTGCACAGGCCATGGTTTTTTCCCTCTTCCTGCTGCCCTTGAATCTGCTCTGCCCAAACATTTTAGTCCAAGTGATTTTGCCATGGCTATGAGATGTCAGTGACCGACTGCCCTGGCCTGGAGGCTGGACATTCCCAAGGCCATGGTCCCCTCACATCCATCCACAGCTCCCCTCAGGGACTCTTGTCCTTTGTTATATCTTCACTTCTCTCCTTGGTATGAATTGATTCCAGGAGAAGGTTTATGCTCAGCTCCACTTCTGTCTCCCCCCAGCAGATTCCTCAGCTGGGCACTTCATTTGCTTTTAGTAATTAAATATTATTGTAATGTGGCATGAGCCCTTTTAATCCATGCCCAGCTGCTGAGCTGCAGTGAAGTTTTCCATGGATCACCTGGCAGTGAGGGCTGGGCCATGGGCCATTAATCTGGAATTATTCATTCCAATCTGGAAGGAATACATAGACATTAAAGCACAAGTTGAACCCCACAGCCACTTGTTCCACCTTCCTTTATGGGGGTTCTCCACCATCCCAGCCCAAATCTGCTCCTCACAGAGCAGGTGATGAGCACATCAGTCAAAAATGTTCCGGGCTGCTTCTCCTGAAGCCTCTTTCAGGAGCTGCTGGGATAACAGCCTGGGAAAGGCAGGAGGCAGTGGCCAGGAGCCAACCCTGCTGTTTATTGAAACAAAAACAAATGGGAAAGGATGGACAGAACTAGGCAGAACTTGTCAGTTTGGATGTATGGGATCCCCAGCCAGTGAATGGACTTTGCTCACAAAATCTGTTTCCTGCAGCTCCTGGCCTTGGCCCCTCTGTTGCCCTGAGTCCTGCAGATTTGTCCCCAAGATCCTGCAGGTGGAATCTGCAAGGTTTAAACAAAGGGATAATGGGGATTCTGCCCCTCTGCCCCATTCAGCTGGGACCCCAGCTGCAGAGCTGCCCCAGTTCTGAACCCACAACACCAGCAGCACCTGGAGCTGCTGGAGAGAGCCCAGAGAAATCCATGGAGCTGCTGCAGGGCTGGAGCCCCTCTGGAGCCAGGCTGGGAGAGCTGGGGGTGCTCACCTGGAGAGGAGAAGGCTCCAGGGAGAGCTCAGAGACCCTTCCAGGACCTAAAGGGGTTCCAAGGAAGTTTTTAGCAGGGCCTGTTGTAAGGGGCAAAGGGTGATGGGTTTAAACTAAAAGAGGAGTGAAAATAAGAGGTTTTTTACACTCAGGATGGTGAGATCCAGCACCTCAGTGGAAAGAGGAATTCTCAATCCTCTCTTTTAGGGGACAAGGAATAGGCAGGGAGGGACCCCCAGAGGAGCAGGCAAATGAGATAAGAGATGCACAATGGACTTGTTAGGGGAGTTTATGGCTGTGACGAGCCTGACAAAACCGGAGGCCTCCTGGTGTTTTACTCCATCCCGCGGCCTCGTGAAATTAACGGCCGGGAAATGTAAAACTCATCAAAGGCTCTTTGTGCTCCCTGGGTGCAGAGCCAGGCTCTGGAATCTGTTATCAGCCACAGTCAGACCTTGCAGGGAGATGGATAAAAGGCCAGGAGAAGTTTATGACCAATATTGACACAACATGAGCTGGGGCTGGAACCTCCAACCCCAGACAGCGACCGAGGGCTGCTGGAAGCTGAGCCACGGCCAGGACAAAGCTCCATCTGTCCCTGCCCTGCTCCCAGCATCGTCCCCAGCAGGGACAGGGACAGGGGGACACACGGAGAGTCTCTGCTGCCACCCCTGTAGGGCTGTGCTGAAGTAGGGCGGGGTTAGGTGGGATTTTGGGATAAATCCTTCCCTGTCAGGCTAGGCAGGGGCTGGCATGGAATTGCCAGAGCAGCTGTGGCTGCCCCTGGATCCCTGGCAGTGTCCAAGGCCAGGCTGGACACTGGGGCTTGGAGCAGCCCTGGGAGATGTCCCTGCCCACGGATGAGTTTTCAAATCCCTTCCCACACGAATTATTCCAGGATTCTCTGATTCCATTACATGACCAACATGAAAGTCTTTCCTTCCCCAGGGGGGAAAACTTGATATCCATCAATTTCATCACAAATATCACCCATTTATTAATTTCTCCCTCCTCTTCTTGTATCTTTACGTATTTTAAAAATCAAATATTCGTGGGTCTGATGTTGGTTTCCTTGAGCTGCCTGGATGAGTGCAAAGTCTGAGCTGGAACCAGGAACCTCCGTGTTATTTGTAACCCCATCAGCAGGAGCTGCTCAGATTTGTCTCAGCTGCATTGAGCTGAGAGCCTGAAGACAACTTGGTTTAATTTGTCAAGGCATTTTTAAGAGAATGCAGGAAAAAACCCACCCCAGCAGCCTTCCAGAGTCTCTTTATTTGAAATTCAATAATGTCAGCAGCCAGCCAACCTTGCTTTATAACTTCAAGATAGAAGTGCTAAGTGGAGAATTACTTTGAATATTTTAAGTACAGCTGACCAGCTGCTTATTTAGAGATATATATATAAATATATCACTGACAGGGTTTTATCACTCCGGCAATTTGAGGCTGTTTTAAAGGAAAAGTTTCATTTTTTGGTGCTCACTGTGAGGCTTTCCTGAGCCCCTAGAATGGCACAGAGCAGAGATTTTAGTCACAAGCAGTCAAAATTCATGAGCCAGGCCTTGCTGAAAGAATTAAGACGAGGCTAAAAATCAGGGAACACAAACAAACATTTGCATTTCTTCCTTTTTGTCTGGATGCTTCCAAGTCAGCCTTCCAGCTTCTTTTCCCAAAGATCCAGAAAACTGGCAGGGGATTATTTATTTCTTTGTGGGAACAGAAGCTTTCAGAGCATGTGGCTCCCAGAAATGGAACATCAATCCCCATCCTGGGCCACGGTCACACGATGGGAAATGTCAGAGTCTGACGTTGCAGCTCCCTAAAATGAGAAGATTTTCACACTGCCTACCTCAGTAACTGAGTTCCTTCCCAAGGTAGGACAGCTCCATAAAAAAAACACTGTGTGAGAGTTTGTGCCATCCCAGAGGAACAAAATCACCCCCCAGGCCGGAGTTTTTGCTGTGCCCACACCCAGCAGGGTTGGGGAGAGCAGGAAAGGGGCTGGTGCAGGGATGGGATGGGACAGGAGCCGTGTCCCTCCTGCTCCAAGAAGGGAAAATGTCCCAGCCCTGCTTAGAGGCAGGAGGCCCTGGCTGGGGCAGCAGGGTGGCCCAGGGACACCAGAGTGTCCCAGCAGGTGACACTGGGTTAACTGGGGGTCAGTGAGGAGGAGGTTTGGCTGCTTGTGGCCATCAGGGACTCCAAGGAACTGCTCAGGAATGCTCCAAAAGTCCTGGGTGGTGCTGAGGGCTGTGTCCAGCTTACAGGAAAGACCTGGAGGGGCTGGAGTGTGGCCAGGAAGGGTCTGGAGCCCCAGGAGAGGCTGAGGGAGCTGGAAAGGGGCTCAGCCTGGAGAAAAGGGGGATTAAGGGGGCCCTTCTGGCTCTGCACAACTCCCTTGCTCTCCTCCATTCCCAGGGCAGGGGTGGAACGAGGTGAGGATTCCCATCCTTCCAAACCATTCCACAGAGCCCATGGCTCTGTGACATCACCTGCCTGAGTTTGGGGAAGGGACGGGGGACCAGTGATGGTGAGGGACAGCTCTGAGGGACAGCTCTCAGTGTCCAGCTCTAAGGAATCAGTGCCCAGTTCTGAGCGTCCAGCTCTGAGGGACAGCACAGAGCCCCCAGCTGGGACAGTAAAGGCAGAACAAACAGGGGTGAGGAGGAGGAGGAGGA
>VWZS01005826.1:500241-517864 GCA_013397075.1 Rhabdornis inornatus | reverse complement strand
TCCCATCCCATCCCATCCCATCCCATCCCATCCCATCCCATCCCATCCCATCCCCAGCTCTGAGCAGTTTGGCTCTGGTAGAGAAGAGCTGGGTGATGTGACCCAGACTGCTCATGACAGAGCCCATCCTTATCCTGTGCTTCAGGAATTCAGAGCTCGAATGGCTCCATTTAACAAAGACTGCAGCACAAAAGGAACTTTTCCTCCCCACAGAAGAGGCCACTTGAAGCCCTGCCATGAGCTGAGCTTCAGGGCACAGTTTGCTGTTCTGTTCCTGCTGAATGTGAGATCCCTGTCCAGGTAACTGGGGGTTTCTGGAGTGAAACAATGGCAGGGAATGGTTTATTCATACACAGGTCTGTGTAATTCCACACCCAGGTGCAGCCACCCTGGAATGCATTAAAGCTCTTCCCAGCCCCAGGCTCTCTGATATCCCAATTTCCTGACTCGGTGACGCCCAGGCCTGTGTGGCAGCTGATTCCGGGGTAACCAATCCCAGGGGCTCCAGGTGTAACTTTGGCAAGTGAAATAGGGAATGTTGCTCTGAAGACTTCCTGGGAAATTCATTCTTTGCAGAAAATGAGAATCAATAAACAAATGAGGGTGGAAACCATGGCAGGTCCAAAATAAAGGATTTAGATGTGACAAAATTTCTGGGACTTGGACACCACAGGGAATCCTGGAATGGTTAGGGTTGGAAGGACCTTAAATCCCATCCAGTGCCACCCCGCCATGGCAGGGACACCTCCCACTGTCCCAGGCTGCTCCCAGCCCCAATGTCCAGCCTGGCCTTGGACACTGCCAGGGATCCAGGGACAGCCACAGCTGCTCTGGCAATTCCATGCCAGCCCCTGCCCACCCTGCCATGGAACAATTCCTTCCCAAGATCCCATCCAGCCCTGCCCTCTGGCAGTGGAAGCCATTCCCTGTGTCCTGTCCCTCCAAGCCTTGTCCCCACTGTCCCTCTCCCTCTTTCTTTAGGCTCCTTCAGCCACAGTCACGTCACCCTGAAGCTTTTCCTCTCCAGGCTGAACAATCCCAACCCTCCCAGCCTTTTCCTGCTCTCTCTTCCCAGATGACTCCTTACAATGGGCATTTTGGAGCCCCATGACTTCTCTTGGCCCATCCAAAGCCAGATTTTGGGAAGGTTGTAGATCCCAGAGGAAATGTGTTCTGGCAGGCTCAGCTTCACGGGAGGGCACAGGGATTGATTCCCACTCCCCAGAACTTTTCTGGAGGGAAATCATGGGAAACATCACTTAGGGTGTTATTTTTACCCTTGTCTGCATCACAGTGAGCCAAATTAGAGAAGGAATTAGAGATCAGGCAGCTCTGGTTCTCCTGCAGCTCTGAGCACAACAGCAACTTTCCTCCTTCACTCTGAATCCCCCGCTCCCTTTTCAGAGCAGCTGCTCTCTTTTTCAATCATTTTTCTAATTTTTCATTATTGTTTTGTCCCTTCCATAAAGCAGGATGAAAATTAAAGCCCATAAAGCTTTCCATCTCTGTGGCATGGATCTATTGGCAGATAAAAACGTGCTACAAATCATTAACCTAAGATGCAGCTGGAGATGCTGCTGGGAGGTGCCAGGGTGACATTGGAGCATGGATTCCTGGAAGTTTCAGACAGCTCAGGACCACAGCTCACCACAGCTGCTCAGGCAGCTCTGGGTGTGCACAGGGCAGCTGGAAACGCTGCTTTCCACAAGGGCTTCCATTGCTGAAGTGCAGATGAGACAAATTCCTGCTCAGAGCAATCTCCAAAGGCTCCTTGTCCCTCCAAGGGATTCCTGTCCCCATCTGTGATCTGTCCAGAAAGTTCCTGTTAGGACCTGGCTGCCCTTTTAATTTGGGAATGCTGTGAAAACTCTGGCAGGATTGTTCTGAGAGTGAACTTATGTAGAAATTCACCCTCTGGGTGCTGTGGTTTAACAAACCCCAGAAAACTTGCATTAAACTCAATTTTTCCCCCTTATCCACATTTTTCTCTACATCAGCTCTGCACTAGACCTCTTCAGTTTGTGCCTTCATCTCCCTGAACCTTTTCCTGGTATTGTTCCCTTTCCAGGTCTGATACTATACGGAAGCTCTACAAGAGCTCTTTGGAGAGGGAAAAGAGGCATTTTCTGCTGCTGGAGCAGCTCTGGCAGTGATTGGCAGGGAGTGTTTCAGTGCTCAGGCCGCAGTCCCTGATTTGATTTCATCCTCCTCCTTCAGAGAACACAAAATGATGGAAACGATTTGTCTTTAACTGCAGAGGAGCAGCCAGACCTGGCCCCAATCAGGAAACACTCCAGATCTGTGCTGGGGGGTTCAAACAAAAGGTGAACTTTAAACTAGGGGGGTTGTGGTGCTAATGGAGTTGTTTGTCTGAAAGGGACATAAAAATGTCCTTAGGTGAGAGTGGGGATGGCAGTCACAGAATCAGGGAACCATGGAATGGTTTGGGCTGGAAAGTACCTTAAATCTCACACAGTGCCACCCCTGCCCTGGCAGGGACACCTCCCACTGTCCCAGGCTGCTCCCAGCCCCAATGTCCAGCCTGGCCTTGGACACTGCCAGGGATCCAGGGGCAGCCACAGCTGCTCTGGCAATTCCATGCCAGCCCCTGCCCACCCTGCCAGGGAACAATTCCTTCCCAAGATCCCATCCAGCCCTGCCCTCTGGCAGTGGAAGCCATTCCCTGTGTCCTGTCCCTCCATGCCTTGTCCCCAGTCCCTCTGCAGCTCTCCTGGAGCCCCTTTAGGCCCTGGAAGCCACAAAGAGGTGACCCCAACACCTTTCCTGCAGGGTGAACAATCATGGTTAGGGCACAGAAATTACAGAGAAAACCTCCTGTAGACCTGTAGGACATCACTGGGATAAATGATCCTGTACCACACTGGGATCAATGATCCTGTATCATACTGGGATCAATGATCCTGTATCACACTGGGATCCATAATACTGTATCACTCTGGGATCAATGATCCAGTATCACACAGAGATCAATGATCCTATATCATACTGGAATTACTGATCTTGTATCTCACTGGGATCAATGATCCTATATCATACTGGGATCAATGATCCTGTATCACACTGGGATCAGTGATTCTGTATCATATTGGGATCAATGATCCTGTATCACACTGGGATCCTGTATCACTCTGGGATCAATGACCCTGTATCACTCTGGGATCAATGACCCTGTATCACACTGGGATCCATAATACTGTATCACTCTGGGATCAATGATCCTGTATCATACTGGGATCCTGTATCACTCTGGGATCNCCTGGATCACTCTGGGATCAATGATCCTGTATCATACTGGGATCCTGTATCACTCTGGGATCAATGATCCTGTATCACACTGGGATCCTGTATCACTCTGGGATCAATGATCCTGTATCTCAATGTCCTTTTTTGGAGGAGTGCTGCAATAACAGTGCTCAGTTCCTGCTCTGTGCTGATAAGGAGGGTGCCAATGACTGCAGAATTTTTCCTCACAGATCCATAAATCCCCTCCTGGCCATCATCACCCTCATCACCACCCTCACCATCCTCATTCCCAGCCTCATCCCTATTCCCATTAAGCTGCACTTGCTCCTTGCTTTGTCCCTCTGGACTCAGCGTTTTACACTTGTCTGCATTAAATTGCATTTGCTGCCTGAGTCACCTAAAGGATGCAATTCCTCTGGAATCAGGGGGATTGTGCTGCTCCCAGGCAGCAGAGTGGGATAGAAATGGATTCTTTCCCAACTCTACTGAATCCCTTCTGACTAGAGCTATGAAAATGCATCCAAAGCTGTTATTTTTATTTTTATTTTTGTGCCTTTTTTTGAATGTGACCAAATCCACAGTGTTTTCAGGGCAATGGATCCCATCCAGACCCCTGCCATAAATCCTCTCTGTGCCCTAGTCTTTGCTGGGGATTTTCCTTTGCTTTTTTTCCCAGTTCCCAGGAGGGGAATGTGCTGTGCTGGTCTGTAAATACTCCCTGTAAGCAATGCTCAGCCTCAGGAGGCTGTAATCTCAATAAATCTGCAAGGATTAGCAGTGATTTGCAGGGGAAAATCTGGGAATAAAGCAGCCAGCAGTTTTCCTGGGGGTCTATGGATGCTTTGCAGGATTGTTTGTTGGTTTAATGCTCACTCAGGTGGTTCTGTATTGCTGGCATGGAGGAGAGAAAATCGTAAGGAATAGGCAGGTCCCCTGGAGACTGGGATTTGTGGAACCCAGCAGCTCCCAGCCTGTCTGGATCATGTCCATGTAAGGGCCGGGCAGCCCTGACTCCCAGGTAAAGTTGGGAACGAGGGATCCAGAGTCCTTAATATGATCATGACCTTTGTTTTATGGGTTTTGGATTACTGGTGTTGGATTGTGTGGTTGCTGCTCACTTTTATGTCTGAAACCTGAATCCTAAACTGTGTGAGGTGAAGGAGAATTTTTTGTGTCCAGGGGAAGTTGAAGGTTATGGAATGCTGTACAGAATGAAATGAATAATCAAACATAACTCATCCTCAGTGTGCTGGGAAATCTGGGGTTTGCTCACCTGTGTGCACTTCCCCTTTGTGGCCTGAAATTCCTTCTTGAGAAGGAATTTTAGTTCAGGAAGGAAAGGACAAGAGGGGTGATGGTGGCCTGCAGTGGTTTCACCCTACCAGAGTCATTTGGGTGTGGATTCAGCTTGGAAAAGGAGTGAGGGAGGAGCAGGCAGAGCCGGGGCTGCTCTGGAGCTGCTGCACAGCAGGAGCTGCTCCTGGCACTGAACTGGAGCCCTCAAGCCAGGTTTAGTGGAACCAGACCAATTCAAAAGGCTCACAAAGCCAGGCCTGTGGAGGTGTCACAAGGTGTGGGGTGATCCATCCCTGCAGCCAGGCTGGGGCACACCTGGGCAGGGTTTGGGGCTGGATCCATTTGGGATCAGTGTGGAGATGTTTGCTGTGTGATCCTGCCTGGGTAGATTTGGGGCTGGATCCATTTGGGATCAGTGTGGAGGTGTTTGCTGTGTGATCCTGCCTGGGTAGATTTGGGGCTGGATCCATTTGGGATCAGTGTGGAGGTGTTTGCTGTGTGATCCTGCCTGGGCAGGGTTTGGGGCTGGATCCATTTGGGATCAGTGTGGAGGCGTTTGCTGTGTGATCCTGCCTGGGTGGATTTGGGGCTGGATCCATTTGGGATGAGTGTGGAGTGTTTGCTGTGTGAGCCCCCCAGGTGGGATTTGGGGCTGGATCCATTTGGGATCAGTGTGGAGGTGTTTGCTGTGTGATCCTGCCTGGGTAGATTTGGGGCTGGATCCATTTGGGATCAGTGTGGAGGTGTTTGCTGTGTGATCCTGCCTGGGTAGATTTGGGGCTGGATCCATTTGGGATCAGTGTGGAGGTGTTTGCTGTGTGATCCTGCCTGGGTAGATTTGGGGCTGGATCCATTTGGGATCAGTGTGGAGGTGTTTGCTGTGTGATCCTGCCTGGGTAGATTTGGGGCTGGATCCATTTGGGATCAGTGTGGAGGTGTTTGCTGTGTGATCCTGCCTGGGTAGATTTGGGGCTGGATCCATTTGGGATCAGTGTGGAGGTGTTTGCTGTGTGATCCTGCCTGGGTAGATTTGGGGCTGGATCCATTTGGGATCAGTGTGGAGGTGTTTGCTGTGTGATCCTGCCTGGGTAGATTTGGGGCTGGATCCATTTGGGATCAGTGTGGAGATGTTTGCTGTGTGATCCTGCCTGGGCAGATTTGGGGCTGGATCCATTTGGGATCAGTGTGGAGATGTTTGCTGTGTGATCCTGCCTGGGCAGGGTTTGGGGCTGGATCCATTTGGGATCAGTGTGGAGGCGTTTGCTGTGTGATCCTGCCTGGGTGGATTTGGGGCTGGATCCATTTGGGATGAGTGTGGAGTGTTTGCTCTGTGAGCCCCCCAGGTGGGATTTGGGGCTGGATCCATTTGGGATCAGTGTGGAGGTGTTTGCTGTGTGAGCCCCCCTGGGTGGATTTGGGGCTGGATCTATTTGGGATCCCCTCAGCCCTTCCTAAGGGGTGCAGCAGGGATAACCTGGGTTTACCTGCTGGGTGTTGTCCCTTTTGTCACCCTTGGGACACAGCTGTGCTGGCAGATCAGTTCAGCAACATTTCCCAGAACCAACTTCCCCACTTCCACCATGGAGTTGTTCTCCCTGCCCCCTGAGGATTTCCTAAAGCAGCTCTGCACTCCCTGACAATAACTTGCAATTGTTAATCACCCCTAGTAATTACAAGTTCTGTGGATTCTGCCTCCCCAGCTCCAGCCGGGACAGGAGCTGTTTCATATTTAAACAGTATTAGACCTGGATTGCTCTCCTGGGGAGCTGCTGGCCTTGAAGGCTGAGCTTTAATTCTCTGCTCCACTAATTATATGAGGAAAACAAGGAGGGAGATGTAAGCAAAGGGTTGTAGGGGTGTTACCAAACATCTCCTGCTGCTCCAGAAGCAGCATCCTGGGCCTGCTGTGGCTCAGGAACAGGAATTTCCCAGGGAGATGAGGAGGAGGGAGAGAGGGGATTGGGGTTTTATTCCTGGATGTTGTTCTACAGCAGCACAGCAAGGGAAATAAGTGGGAAGTACCAGTCCAAAGATGACACTTGATGTAAAAGCAGAAAAATTCCCTGGAGAGGGGAGCTGGGAGAGGCCAGGCAGAGGGGACGAGGTTGGGATTGTGGTTTCACCAAGATTTGACCCCAGAATTGCTCTCTGGCATGACAGGAGCTGTGGAGATGCCATGAGGGTTGGTTTGGATGTGCTTGGGCACCAGGACTGACAATCCTCGAGCAGCCAGCAGGAATCCCAGCAGGGACACGGAGCTGGCTGCCAGCTGTACACAGGAGCCAGCCCCAGAGGCAGCTCTGGGCACCACATGTACTCAAATTCAGAGCTTTGCAGCCATGAAACAGCTAGAAAAATCCATTAGGGGAGTGTTGTTAATGTGGGGCTCCTTTTGGAACTGGAGAAAGCTTAAAGGGAATCAGGGGCAGGAGGATTACAGGAGGCTTGACGTGTTTAGAGACGTCTTGTGAGCAGTTCAGAGTGGATTTTTTACCACTTAGCAGCACCACAGCTAAAATGTTTCAGCAGAGTGGTTAAACTGCAATGCTGGAGCTTTTAGGAGTGGAGGCAAAGCTGTACCCCTTTAAAAACCCAAGTTCTTGGAGTCCTTTAACCATCACTGGGTACCATCAGAGGGTTAAAATAACAGAAATTCAAGGGGATGATAGAAAGTTATCCTCGGGGTAGTTAAAATGCAAACAGAGAGGAATTATTGAAGGTGTCCCAAGGCTACATGATTGGAAAGAAAACACTCAGTTTTTACTGAGCTGCTTTTCCCCTCTGCTATTTTTGTGACTCTTTTATACGTGATGATTTATTGGGTGGGGAAGGTCTCACCAGTGTGGGGGGAAAGGAGGATTTCAGTGGAGGGCAGGTGATGATGATCATCATAAAAAACTTGTTTTAAAACTTGGTGCCAAGTAGGCTGGGAGGGCTTTTACCTTGGAGCTTGGAATTCGGGATTTAAATGACTCCATCTGGGTGCTGAGCTCCTCTTGGATGAGATTTCTGTGGTCATCAATCTCTTCCTCTTGGGAAGTCACTCAGAACCCTAAGAGCTTCTCCAGGCAACCTCTGCCAGGGCCTCCCCACTGAGAATTCCCAATATCCTAGCTGAACCTCCTCCATTTCTGTGTAAGGCCATTGCCCCTTGTTCTGCCACTCCAGACCCTTGCAAAAAGTCCTTCTCCACTTTTCTTGCAGCTGCTTCAGGAGCTGGAAGGCTGCAGTGAAGTGACCCCAAAGCTTCTCTTCTCCAGGCTGAATAACAATAATAATAATAATAATAACAACAACAACAATAATCTGATTTTCCCCAACAATCAGGGAAAGTGCTTTGCTCTGAGCTTGTTCTAGATCCTGTCAGGGTGGGTTCCAACCTCCCATGCTGGAGGTGCCTCCTGAGGACAATTCCCACCTCATTCCCTGGAGCTGCAGCTTCCCCTCTATCCCCTGCCTGGACTGGGAGCCAGTTCAGGGCTAAATGCAAAGGATTTGAGACATGGAAGATGTTGGAGTCAACAAAATCCACACCCAATTCAGCACCTTGAATCCTTTTACAGAGCATTTATCAAGTGCTTCAAGAGGAAAACCTGAAGTTCTGCTGAACTTCAGGACTCCCAGTCCCTGCAGAGGGACCCTCACAACTGAAGTTTTACAGGAGTCAGTGACAGAGTTTGTATTTCTCAAAAAAACCTACTTTGTGCATTCTGACCTTTACTCTTAGAGGGAAGCAAAATATAGATTCCAGCTCCTTAACGTGCTGCAATCTGAAGCATTTGTCTTTTCAGGCTGGGGCCAAGGGGAAATTGGTGTTTGGGACACTTAAGGGCCCATTTGTGATGTGTCACAGCAGGACAGAACCCGCTGGATGCTCCCAAATCCCCTCCTGAACTGAAAAGCTGAAGGTCAAGCCTAATTTCCCCCATTCTGCAGCACAGAAGGACTTTGAACCCCCCAGATTTTCGACTTCCAAGGCAAGCAAATTGGATGCCTCTGTTGCATTTGGTCATTTGGAAAGGTTATTTCTGCCCTCTCTGCCTTTCACTTGCTCCTTTGGAGGGTGGAAGTTTTATTCTGTGCTGCAAATGGGCTCCAGACCGAGATAAAGAGGAAAAATTTGGTAGCAATGCATCAGCTGGAAAACAAAGCAGAAATTTCAGGTGTTAAATGGCAAAAGCAAGGTGGGAGAGTTTTATATTAAGTAAAATGATGTGTAAAAGCTCTGAAAACACAGTGGGGAAAGGCCACAAGTCCTGTCCTTAAAATGTCTGTTTAAGATAATGGACACAATTATAGGAGCTTTTATTCCCAAAAGCAGTTTCCCCCCTCGGGGTGGGCCCTGGCTTTGTGCAGCTGCTGTTGTTAGGCACGGGGGACTCCGCAGGATTTTTTCTGCTTTATTTTCCTCCCTGCTCCCACAGAGAGAAATGTGGTTACAGAGAGGTGGCCAAGGCTGCAGATGCTGAGCCAGTGCCTGAATTTGTGTCACCTTTCCTGTACCCAGTCCCTGGGTGGCTTTTGGTCACAGGAAGACTCTGCTGTGGCCACCAGCCCCATTCTTTGGGTGCCCCATGTTCCTTATGCACCCAGGGGGTCAGGGCAGCTGAATTTCCATGCAGGCACCTGGAGCCTCCAGGGATTCATCTGGGGAGCTGCTCCTGCATTCCTGGGAGGGCAGGTGTGTCCCCAGGGATCCGAGGCTTCCTTGGAGGGCTGGAGCCCAGGGTGTTCCTTAAAGGACCTTGTGCCTCAGTCCTGGGAGTGGGTGCTGTGCCAAGGGTGGCTTTGGAGAGGCTGTGGAGATGTTTGGAGTCTGCCCAAAGTTCCTGGGGAGAGCAGGAGGCTGTGGGAGCTGTTAATTATCAGGGAGCTGTTAATTATTGATGATGATGATGATGATTTTCAGTGGGAGGTGAGTGAGCACCTTCACTGCTCTCAAGGCCCAGTGCTCCACAGGCTGTAGGATCCAACTTCTCTGCTCCCAGATGGATCCCCCTGGATCTCTGGAAGTGTCCCAGGCCGGGTTGGACATTGGGGCTGGGAGCAGCCCGGGACAGTGGGAGGTGTCCCTGCCATGGCAGGGGTGGCACTGGATGAGTTTAAGGTCTCTTCCAACCCGACCCAGCCTGGGGTTCCCAGCTCTGAGCTTTGGGGTGCCTGGAGGCCCAGAATCCTTCCAGGAGTTGTGGCTTTGCCCTGGGCAGCTTTGGCTCCCTGGCTATGCCAAAAGCACCTTGTGTCCCTTGGATTTTCCCACCCTCTTTCCTCTGGAGCTGAGATTCCAATGAACTCTGCAGCAGCAGACAGGGAGAAGAGGGACTCTTGCCTCCCCCACCCAATTCCAGCTGTGTCCCTGCTCCAAGAAATACCCAACTGCTGTTCACACCCAAACCCTGGTGGTCACCCAGCCCTGGGATGAGCCAGCCTGGTCCCTGTGTCCCCCTCCCTTCCCTGCCCTGCCCTTCCTTTCCCCAGACCTGGAACTCGCTGGATTTTCCGAGGCTGCTGCTCCCCCTCCCCGCTGTGCTGCTGCAGTTTTCCCCTCTGGGGATGGTTCTATTTTGTCACTGTTCTTATAAAAGTGTCAGGGCTCACACGCTCACAGTGACACTTGAGGCAGTTATTGCCAAAGTGTTTAAAGTGCTCCGAGGTGCTTTTGGGTGCCAACAAAATTTAGTTGACAACATAATAATAAATCCAGCCCCAGCAACACTTTTAATGAACATAAAAGGTCTGACTGATTCCCTTTGCCTCCCGCTTCACCCCTGGTATCTCTCTCCTCACTGCTTTGTTCCATACTAAAGACACAATTTATAGGATCTGAAGGATGTTATGAAGATTGTGCAGAACCAGAATGTAAGGGTGTATATGAGATAATAGGGAAATTATAATAATGTAATTTATAAGATTTCCATCTCTATCATGGAAAACAAGGAGAGCGAATTTTTGGAGCTTTTTAAGACTTTGAAGTATGGTACAAAAATCCAATAAAAACTTGGATGGCTTAATTTGTAGCAAAGCTCCCCCACCCCACTCTGGGAATGGAAATGCCTGATGGGATCATTAATTACCTGCATGGCTTCTGTAAAATTGCCTCACTCTGAGACAACTGGAGTCAAAGTTCCTGTTGTTTGTTGGGGTTTGGACTGTGCAGAACAGCTTTAAACTGGAATAATTTTCCCAATCCAGTGTCTAATCTTCCCATCAGAGATAAAATATCTGGAGTCCTCTGTTTAAATTCCCCCCTGGAGAATGGGAGAGGAAGCAGAGTAGTCACAGCTGAGCTGTGACATAAATGTTCTATAAGATATTTGATATCATTATGGACACAGAAACCACACAACTCCAAAGGTATCACCCTGAAAGTCCTGGAATTCCATCTCCAAAATCCAGGAGAGCACAGAGCTTTGTAGATTTACGTTACAGTGTGATTAATGACTTTGGGAATAAGTTTTGAAGCTTGATCATCTGGATGGAAAAATATTAAAACCACTGATTTATTGTAGCTTCTCAGGTGAGCTTTGCTCAGGTTGCTCTGCACTGCGGCCACTCAGCCTGGGAGCTCTGGGGCTGTGCTGGGACTTGTTCCTGTCCAGCATGTGGGGGGAAAATCAGCTTTTTGCAATGTTTGAAGGTTTTAAAACCATAAAAGAAACCTGGGAGGTGTCAGCCCCCGGGTGTCAGTGAAACCCAGCTGGAGGCATAAGGGGAGCAGCTCTGACTCCTTAAATAAATAAATAAACCTTCCTTGCCTTGGAAGGAAGAGAGAAAAAGCCAAGTAGGGTCTAAATCACTGTCAGTGCTTTAATCTGCTCGGGGCTGTGTCCTCAGCTGATGCCACTTAGAGCCCTGTACACCCAGATTAAGCTGCAGTAATTGAAGAGGAGGATCTTTAATTAAGCAGGACGTCATGATCATAAAACTGTTCCTATGGACCTCTTTCATCTGAGCCCTGTCTGAGTGTATGAGGGTGCCCCAGGAAATCCCAGTCCCTCAATTAAAAACTCATATTAGCTCTTCTAATGAGCTTTAAACACCCTTGGAAAAAATCTTTCCCCAATCAGCCCCTTTTGTTCTCGAAGTGCCCCAGGTTGGGCACCTCGGGGTGGGGACTGAGCCTCTCCTGGCCCAGCAGCTGCAGCACCTGTGGCTCTGTGGAGGTGGGAAAAGGCTCTTTTCCAGGGTTAATGCCTGCAGCTGCTCCCTGGCTCCCCTCAGGAGGGTTTTCCTGGTGATCCTTTCCATAGATTGTCCCTCTGTACCTCAGAGCAGCTTTTGCTCCCCGTGATTCCCCTCAAGCCCTTCCTCAGCCCAGACCGAGCCCCTCCAGGGTTTCTCTCCAGGTCTGGGGAGGTGCTGGAGCAAAATCCCTCCCTCTGGAGTGGAGAAATCCCAAATGGGGGGAGGAGAATGATCCCCCAGCATGGGGACTGCAGGTCCCACCATGGGGGTGATGCTGGAGCTGGGGCAGCCTGACCAGCCTGGGACTGGGAGGAAGGAGGTCTGGAGACCCCAAATCTGGCAGGTTTGGAGCTCTTCTCCCCCCACTTTGTTCTGTTTCTGGGGTCTCCCTGTGGGTAGGAGAGTTTTGTTCTGGAACCAGAGGGATGTGGCCCTGTGAAGTGCCACCAGGGATTTAGTGCCACCAGCACAGGGTCCCCAGGGTTCTTCTCCTCCATAAACCAAAGCAGCACCAACAGCTTTTTAGGGGCTAAAAAAAGAATGGATGGAGCTGTTAAAGCAAAATGCAAATTATAATATTGGCTCTCAAAGGGCTCCTTATTTTCCCTCTTGCCTTTGAATTGCTTTTGATTTTATTCTTGATTTCCCTACATCAGATGATGGCCTGGTCACCCTGCAGCAGGTGACAGCCACACCTGGGCCCTGAGTGTGGGGGAAGCTTTATTTCACCCCATTATCAACAGAGAGCTTTATTTTCCCAGCACATCACCCTTAATCTGGACGTAGGCAGGGGATTGCAAAAAAATACACCAAAATTAAAGCCTAAGAAGCTGCTAGGGTGTGATAATGAATGAGATACTGCTGACCCCTGGGCCTTCTCTCTCTTCTGGATAATTACAGAGGAATAACTGTATAAATCTTGCTTGGATTTCCTGCCCCGTTTGCTCGTGGAAATGGATGGCTCTGTGTGTTTTCTCTGCAGGCTGGAGGATTGTTTTAATTTAAATACAGCTTTGCAGTGCTTTGCTGTAGCAAGTGGAATTAAAAAAGAAAAGAACTTAGGAAGGAGTGGAGAGTGAAGCTTTTCCTGAACTGGGCTGCTCATCTCAGCAGCAGCTGGGCCTGCTCTGAACTCCTCTGCTGCCCAAATGCAGCTCCCAGACAGGGTTTGGATTTTCCCTCTTAAAATCCAAGGAATGGTTTGGAGGGGGCATTAAGGATCATCTCATCCCACCCCTGCCATGGTTCCACCTCCCCCTGTCCCAGGCTGCTCCCAGCCCCATCCAGCCTGGCCAGGGATGGAGCAGCCCCAGCTCTCCTTTCCATTTATTCCTCACAGGGATTCCTGGGCAGTTTCACTGCAAATTGTGGATTTTGGGGGAGGTTTGTGCTGGAGGAGCAGGACAGGGAGGTTGGTGGCTGCTCCAACCCTGGAAGTGCCCAGGGCCAGGCTGGGCAGGGCTTGGAACAACCTGGACTGGTGGAAGGTGACCTTTAAAGGTTTCCCTCTGTTCTGATGAGGTTTTGGCAGCTGGGAGGAGAGGGAGCAGCACAGAAGTGCACCAGAATGAGGGATTTGGGTGAGCACAGATGGGATTTGCTGCTGGCTGTGGCTTAGAGCCTGTTCCAAGGGCAAGGCTGGGTGAGGGAGCAGCTCCCAGGCCCTCAGAGGGGTTTCTCTGAGTGCTGCTCTCAGGTGCAACATCCTCCAGGCTTGGCACCCAAGGCAAGTCCATGACCCTGGTTCTGGGATCACCTGGGAATGCACCAAATGCCTGAGGAGGCTCCCAGCAAGGCCTCCAGCCTCCCTGGATCTCCACACTCAGCAGCAGATAAACAAAATCAAATCTCTGCTGTTCTCATTCTGCACGGAAAGTGCCTTTGAGGGGCCTTAATGCAGTTGGAGGAACCACTTTGAATTTACACCTGGAACTCATTTAAATTTTTAAGGTGCTTAAAAGCCTGGCTGCCCATCATTTGTGGCTGCTTCCCTCGTCTGGAATGCTGATGCAGGAAAAGATTTTCCACAGGTTGGGTGGGAGAGGCTGGAGAAAGCCTGGTTGGTTTTGTGCTGCTGTCAAGTTTTATTTTCGATTGCTTTAGGGCCTTTTCTTGATTTTTGGAGTTTCAAGTTGCTCATTAAAGCCAAATGAAGCATTAATGTTTGTGGCCAATGCAGAGGAAAGCTCTGTGTGCATCCATATCCATATGAAAGTGCTGGAAATCCCTAAAAGCAGGAGAGCACAATTTTTTTGAAGTATTTGATTCTAAGCTCATTTCTTGATTGCAAGAAGCAAATCCGGGGTTTGTGAACACAGAGACACAACCCCAAACTGGGCTTTTGAGCTGCCTCAAAGATGCAATTCCTATTTTCACATTCTGAAGGGGCTGAAAAAGTATTTTTTAAAAAAACTCTTCATAATCCTTTCACGGGCTTCTGTTTTTCCTAAAACTTCCCATCTAATCCATATGGCTTCATCCTGCTGAATTCATTCCATTGCACCAAAAAAGTCAGGATCAGCCCACACTGGGTGGTGACTGCAGCTGACCGAGGGAGACTTTTCATGGAGTCATGGAATGCTTTGGTGGGAAGGGGATTTAAATCTCACCCCACCCCTGCCATGGCAGGGACACCATCCACTGTCCCAGGGAGCTCCAAGCCCCGATGTCCAGCCTGGCCTGGGACACTGCTAGGGCTCCAGGGGCAGCCACAATTTCTGCATTACAGTTCCCAAACCAGCAGCACTGAGGCTGCAATTTCCCATTTCCCAACAAAATTCCACGTGCAGCTGGAATTCTGGCTGTGAAACATCCCCAGCCTGTTGGAGTTTATAATATCTGCATTTAGCCCCTTGGAGAATGGGAGGCTGTGTTGGGATAAGGAAAAGCTGCTCCTGATCCCTGAGGAAGCTGCAGTTCCAGGTGATGGGATAAAGAGTAAGTGTGGAAACACCTTTCCCACAGAACCTGCAAACACTCCGTGGGTTCTGCCCCTCCTCGGTTGTGTTTGCTCCGTGCTGGAGGAGAATAACTCCCTGGAAGGGGGGAGATCCAAGGAAGTCGTGGATGGCAGCAATTCCCAGGGATGGGAACTCCAAGGAGCTGCACCTGAGCTGCTTTCTGGGGAGGAGAGGGAAAATTAAAGATATAAATGCAGGGTCCAGGGAGGAAAAGCTCCCCAGGCTGCAAAGATTCTCCTGCCTGTTCTGACCCAGCAGCCCGGTGTGATCCAAGGCCTGCTCCAGAGTTTTTCCTCCTCTTTCCACTCTCACAGGCAAATCTGTCAGACCCAGCTGATTCTATCTTTCCTTCCCTCCCCTCTCAGGAGGGGTTGGATATTTATGCAGCCATGCCTTTGTTAGGATGCCTCATCTGAGGACAAAGGTTACATGTGAAGGGAGGAAAGCCCAAAATCTGCCTGGTGGAAAATCTCTCCCTAAAGCCTCCACTCCTCTTTCCCCCCTGAGAAGCTGCTCCTTCCCCCAGGGTTTGGTGCTGCCTCCCTGGGAGTCTCCTGGCCTGGAGCTGTTCTTCCCTTTGAGCACCCGGCCAGGGATGGAGCAAGGGAGCAGCTCTGGGGAAGGAGCCTTTTCCCTGGCCAAGGATTGATTCTCCAGCAGTTTGGGGGATTGGAGCTTTGGAAGGGGCAGAGTTGGCTCCCCAGTTGGAGCTTCCCAGCACCCAGTGCCTCCAGTTCTGATGGATTCATCCTTAGGGGATGTTCCCCAGCTGCTCCATCAAATTGTCCTTTTCCTTTTTCCTCCACTTGGCTGTAATTTGGCTTGAAAATGGACACAGATCTGGTTCCTTTGCTCCTGGGGATGTTGTGACTTCGTGTCCTGCTGGTGGGGGGGCCCTTCCTGCCCAGCTGCCTCCCTGTGCCAGGGCAGAGCCATTAAATGTGAATTCTGCTGTTCTGGGATGTGCAGCTCCCTCCGGGCAATGCTTCCAGCAGGATCTGTGGAAGCTGGATGTGGATCCATGGATCCTCAGAGCAGTGCCACCAGCCTGTCCCACTTGGCTCTGCAGCTGAGGCTGCCAGAGAGGAGATTTTCCATGTTCTCTCCAGCACCCAGAGACACAAAAAGCTCCTGGAGTTTGGAATGGGAAGGAGCATCTGCTTTGGAAGGATATTTCAGGAAGGTAGAGGGAGAAATCCACCTGCTGCAAGGGTCCCTGTGGGAGCTCTTCCATCTCCCCAGTCAGATCTGGCATTGCTGGGGTCTGATGGGGAGGGAGGCAGACAAGGCCTAGGAAGAATGTCAGAAACTCTGGAATGCTGCCCTTTGGGAATCTGTCACACAGTGACAAGATGTGCAGAACAAGGGCCTTTAAATTCTGCTTCCTGACACCAACACAAGAAAGCTGGAGCAGGTTTGGTCCCAGGAGGTGGAGGGAGAGAAGGATTTTCTGTTGTGTGGAGCAGCCATCCCTCAGCCCCCTTAGGACAGGCACAACCCAGTGCCCACCCCCAAATGCTCCCAGCCAGGATTGCCTCAAATCCACCCCATCCCACTCCATTTCCCAGAATTAGGAGCTGTGGCTTCCCTGACCTGGCTCTTTGTGTCTTGAAATGAGATTTGGCTGGAAGCAGCAGCCCACCAAAGAGAGAGTGAAATCCAGCTGATTGTCCAAGTGGGATGGCTCCGACCTCCTGGGATTAAGGGATTGACCAATTTCTGGATAAATTCACTATATCTTCCTTTCCCCCCATCGTCACCTTTGTAAAAAAGAAAAGTGCCTTAGGAGAACTTTACATCCACTTCTGTACTCAGTGCCCACCTTGGCTTTGCTGTTGGTGATCCCAAACTGGGCTGAGCTAAGAGGGAAGGGCAGTGCAGGGGGTGCAGAAATGCTGGGCTGGAATCAGAGCAAAGTTGTCCCACCAAAGCAGCAGGAAATGCCCGGGAAGGAGCCCATGGATCAGCATTCCCTGCTGGGGGACCCTGCTGTGTCCAGAGCATCCTCGCTGGAGGAAAGGGACCTGCAGAGGCTCCTGGGGAGGGGCAGGGAATCCCTGGGGCTCAGGACAGGCCAGGATGTTGGAAATGTGATTTCTCCTGAGGAATGGGGAGTTCTGAGTGTTCCAAGCTCTCTCCCAGCCCTCAAACCTGGGCCAGTGTCTGCAGGGATGGGACACCTGCCCAAAATGTGCCTGTCCTGCAGAGCAGGGAGCAGCTCTGTCCATCCCATTACCTCAAATTAGCAGCAGCAGTTTAAGTCCCACATAAAATTAATCTGATTGGATTTTGGAGCAGGGCTTAAAATAAACAAGCCTCACACTGTTTACAAGCCTCACTGCAATATAATTCCATTTTTCAGCATGAGATGAGAGCTCCAGGAGGGGCTGGTCCAGTGGCAGCTTTATTGTATTCAGCGGGGCCTAATGAATAGGGAGCAGACTGTAAAATGTTGTGTGTTTTTATGGTTATCTGTGCAGGTGAGAGCTGTGCAGCAGGGAGCTCACAGCTTCACTGCTCTGCACTCCCAGGGAGGAGGCAGGAGCCTTGCCCAGACTTGGGGGCGAGATGCTCTCCTCATGGGAATGAGGAGAGGCAGGGCTGCTCCAGCCTGGGAGTCCCTGCAGGGAGGGGCCACGGGGAGAAATTTCACCTTCAGGTTACCCTGGACCAATTTCATCCCCTGGGTGAGCCCATGGACCCTTCAGGTCACCCTGGACCAGTTTCACCCCTGGGTGGCTCTGTGGGCTGTTGAGCTGAGCTGTGCTGCTGCTTCTCCATCCCAGAGGGTTTTCCAGCCCCCATCAGTGTGGGATGAAGCTCTGGGCTGGACTCAGCCCCTGTAACCTGCTGATGTCTGCCCCACGGGACACAACCAGTGCCGCCTAGTTTGGGGAAGGGAAGGGAAGGGAAGGGAA
>VWZS01005826.1:438070-500179 GCA_013397075.1 Rhabdornis inornatus | reverse complement strand
AGGGAAGGGAAGGGAAGGGAAGGGAAGGGAAGGGAAGGGAAGGGTGAAACTGGGGACACATTCCTGCTCCCTGTCCATAAGATGTGGGGTGGGCTTGGAGCAATTCTGAATTTCCAGGGGAAAAGCTGTGTCAGGAGAGAGGAATCTCAGTGCCGGCATTGGGCAGCCTCCAGAGATGTTTTATTCCACTTTACCAGGGAGGAGAGAGCCCTAAGCAAGCAAATGTTCAGGATTTCTGACAGCCTATAGAGAATGGATGGAGGAGCAGCAAAGATCCACAGACAGGGATTACACAGAAAATTTGAGCTGCAAATATAAACACACATAAAATAGTGCTCAGCTGCATTTGGGTTTTGTTCTGGGGAGTGTTAATAAGCAAGTGGTAGAAGATCACAGAGGTTTCGTTCCTCAAGTGTTAAAATAAGAAGCAATTAAGGCTGTTGAAAGTTGCCATGGAGGCAGGAAGGAGAGTTGGCTGTTCAGGCTTCTACCAGGCATTGCTTCCTTCTTTTCACTTCCCAGAGCTGGGGCAGTTCTGTGGCAGAGCAGGGAGGGAGCTCTGTGTGTCTGCAGTGGTTTTTGGGGATGCTGGGGGCACAGATGAGGAGTGGGAGCAGCTGGAGGGGTTGGGAGATGCCCCTTTCCATCTGCCACCCCACGGCTGTGGGGACAGCCCTGTCCCAGTCTCCCAGGGCTTCCAGCACCCCCCTCCATGTGGGTAAGCACAGAACTGCACCCTGGCTCTCTTCCTTTTTGTTTTTTTCCTCTCTCCCAAGCGTTTTCAAGGCATTGGTTCCGCTGGATGGAGTAGGTATTAATTAAAACAAGCTAATTGCTGAGGAGCTTCTGAAGGAGCAAGGCTTTGAGCTGGCCTGGGGGACAGGGAGGGAAGGGCTTTGAGAGCTGTGTAACCCTCAGATCCTGTTTTTGCTGTGTAATCCCTTCCCTGCCAAGCTGGGAATTCAGCAAATTGGCCTCGACCCTGCCTGGAAGCTGCTGGAGTTTTTCTGGGCAGTGGGAGCAAGGAGGTCACGTCTGAGGCAGGAATTGATTGTGGCTGACCCAGGAATGTTCCTGAGCTTTCCAGTTCCTGAGGCTGGCTCTGTGCAGGTCTGAGCCAGTGCTGCGTGCTGAGGTTCCCTCCCTCCTTCCATCCACAGCAGCTCTCACCCCTGACTGAGCAGGAATCCCTGGGGTTCTTGGGGGGCTGGGGGCAGTTCTGTCCCCTGGCTCTGAGCAGCCTCCTGTCACCCTCCTGTCACACCCTTGGGGACAAGCTGGGCTGCAGGGCTGGAGCTGGTGCTGGCAGGGCTCTGAGAGCTCCCCTCGTGTGCAGACATGGCTCACAGCCCTGCAGAGCTCCCTCCTGCCAAGCTCATCCCTCTACACCCACCAGCTCACATTGAAAATGAAGTTTTGTAATTCCCAGCCAAGGTGAGCATGGGTACCTTCCCAGGAGGGTCCAGCTTTTGTGGCCCTGCTCCTGAAAAATGGCTCAGTTTTCATCTCTAGGGCAGGAATCCCTTCCTCAGCTCACCAGCTCTGTCTTCTCCAGAGGTTTTGTAGCACCTGGGTTTATTTGGACGCTGTGAGGGAGAGGAGGTTTGGAGGAAGACATGGGATGAATTTTAGCATCAGAGGATGGTTTGATTTCACCCCCTCCCACTGTCCCAGGCTGCTCCAAGCCCCAGTGTCCAGCCTGCCAGGGATCCAGGGGCAGCCACAGCTGCAGGGGCACCTGTGCCAGGGCCTGCCTTGCTCCCAGGGAAGGATTTCTCTGCAATATCCGATCTAACCCTGCTCTCTGTCAGTTTGAAGCCGTTCCTGTCCCTCCATGCCACTGTAAAAAGGCCATGGAGTGATTTCAACCTGTTGACATCCTGAGGAACATTTGCTTTTTCTCTTCTAAAGCTTTACTGTTCCCTGAGCTCCAGGGACTCACGGCAGCAGTGACGTGTGGAGGAGACCAAAATGACTACAATTGCTAGAAATTGGCCCAAATAGCCAGTGCTGTTGGAAAAATGGTTTCTTAAGGGTGTTGATTTTCAGAGGGGCCCTGTCTGAAGCTGTCTGGGTACCAAGCCCCAGCTGCTGATGCTCGGAGGGACTGCAGGCCCTGTGTGCCCACGGGGCTGTCGGTGGCTGTTGTTAATGTGGCACAGAATTAAATGGGCTCCCAGTGCTCCCAGTAAGCCCAGCCCTCATGGGTCACTGCCACCACTTATTCCCTGCAGGAAATGCCAGGGCTGGGATCAGGAGAGGCTGTCCCATGGCAAAGGGGCTGTGTGGGCAGGGCCTGCAGGATCTGGGAGCAGGGAAGGACAGAGCTCGTTGTCCTGCTTTATCCCCTCCTGGAGAAGGAGCCATCAGGATAAAACAATGTTATTCAGCTTGCCGGGAGCAGGGAGCTAATCAAACACACTTTGTGGTTTCCACCTCAGCAAGCCCAGCCACAGAGCAGAGGGAGAGGCTGGATCTGCTTTCCATGCAGCCCTTTAGCTGTTCAATGCAGCTGGATCCCTCGATCTGTGGGCTGGAACTTCGCGGGGTGGAGATGGAGCTGTGCCGGTCCTGCTGCATCCTTGGGCTGGGCTGTCCAGCTCCAGCCGGGAATGTTCTCCAGGTCTCTGGCTCTGGGGGCTTTGGGGTCGGCTTCTCTCTCCCCCCCCGGTTTGTGCCCAGCACACCCCGCCGCGGGTGCTGCCCTCCCGTCTGAAGATGGCACTGCAGCATCTCTCAAAGCAGATCCCGGGATCCGGCAGCTCTTCCAGCCCTGCTCGGAGCTCTGGGAGCCGGGCTGGCAGCAGGGGACATCCCGAGCCATGGGGAGCAGGGTGGCTGCTGGCGCAGAGCTGTGCGCGATTTGCAACGAAGGGAAAAGCTGGAAATTGGAATTCAGCTGATGAGCTGCTTCCTCCTCCTCCTCCCAACCCCTCGATGCTCTCTCTGCTGGAGCACCTGATCCATGTTCGAGGCCAAATCCATCACGGGGGCAGCCTGGCTCTGTTCCTCTGACTTTGCTGCTCCAGTGTCTGCTGGCTCTGAACTCTCTGAAAATAAAACAGGGATGTGCTGGGAGAGTGGGACAGGAAACTCGCCCAGGCTGAGATATTTTAAATGACCAGATTCCCAGGCTGCAGACTCCTGTGTTTGCAGCAGCCCTCGGTTGGTGTGTGCTGGTTGAGTCCCTGGCCCAGCTCCCCAGTTTCCCCTTTCTCGGGGAGGAGCTTTCGTGCAGTCCCAGATTTTGTCTAAATGCCCCCAAGCCTTTGTGCAGAGCTGGCCCTGGGCCCTCCACCCCCAGACATGAGCCCAGCTCTCTCTGCAGTCTCTGGCCCTTTGAGGGGCTGGTGCTGGTGATTTCTGCCACCTCTTTCCTCCCCTGCTAGGACCTTCCCCTGGGGGTGCAGCTCCAACACCAGGAGCTCTGCACAGGCAGCAAATTGACTTCAGCTTTTGCCTTGAGCAACTCAGACTGAGACAAGGAGAGAAAAGAAGGCAAACACTGATTGAAAACAAGGCTAACCTCTGCAGGAAAAGGGCATTGTGTGATCAGAGCCTCTCCTGCCACGCTCTGCTTCTCTACCACAGAGCAAAAGTTCTGTCCTTGCTCGGGATGGAAACACCTGAACTGTGCGGCCTCAGCCTCGGCAAAAATCACTGGTTCATGCTGGGGAGGAGCAGGCAATTTCCTTTGGACAGGAATCACTCTGTCAGCCACGCTCAGGTGGTGCCACACAGGAGGGGTGGCTTGGGGAGGGCTGGGATGGGCTCGGGAAGCAGCAGGGGGTGCACATGCAGGGCTGAATTCCCACAGCAGTGTGACCCCAGGGACAGGTGGTGGCAGCTGCTGGGCTGGGACAGGGAGAAATTCCAAGGGATTTTTGCTCACTGGGTGCATGGGATGAGGGTGTTCCCTGAGCAGGATGGAGCCAAGCTGGGCCATGGAATTCCTTGGGAATCTGTCCCAGCTGGACATACCCCTCTGTCCACAGAGACTGAGTTCATTCTTCTCTAACTCTGCTTTGGGGTGAGGCAGATTGTATTTAGGACAGGGTAGATCCCTTTCCAAACGGAGCTGTGAGATGGTGTTTCCCTTCTTCCATCCATCCATCCATCCATCCATCCATCCATCCATCCATCCATCATCCATCCATCCATCATCCATCATCCATTCCCCATCCACTCATCACCCATCCATCCATCCATCATCCATTCCCCATCCACCCATCCCCCATCCATCCATCCATCCATCCATCCATCCATCCATTCATCATCCATCCATTTATCCATTCATCCATTCATCCATCCCTCCATCCCTCTCCAGGCAGGCAGAGGCATCCAGAGGATTTGTTTCATGGAGCTGCACTTGGAATTGGAGCAGAATGCTCCAGGGTGGTCAGGAAGAATCACCCTCCCTTGGTGTGGTTCGGCACTGTGACACTCAGTATTCCTCTGTCCTTTCCATTGCTCTGAACTCCAGACATGACGAGGTGGTGAATTCCTGTCCAGGCTCCATGGTTCCCATGGAGAGCCATGCCTCAGCCATCCCTCTTGCCTGCTATGGATATTTATTCTTGCTGGTTTTCAGGGATGTCAGCCCTGGGGCAGAATTACGGCCTCAAGTGAGTGAGTGAGAGCCTCACAGAGATTTGCACTGATAAGGGGGAAAAGTCTGATTTTAAAGACTCTCCTCCACCCCATCCCAGCCGTTTGTCTCCAGGAGTATTTTCCCTTAGACAGAGAAGGTGAGAAATTCACCTTCAAGAAACCACTGAAGGCTTAAAATCTGTGTCAGAGAAATGAGCTCCTGCCTGTGCTAAGCAGGGCTCTAAATCCTGAGGGCAGGATCTGCCTTAGCCAGGCTGGGGCTGTGACTGAGCTAGAGATCCAGGCAGTTGGATCAGGAACTTGGGGAAGTGACGATGTTTGTGTCCCTGGGGCTCCAGCAGTGGGAATTTATTTAGCCTGGAAGAAAGGGTTTGAACCAGGTTCCCACAACAGACTTAAAGCAAGAAAAGTGTCTTTGACTCGAGGTTCTGGTCCGTTTGATGTGTGGGTACCGCTGGGGGAATTCCTCCTGTCACCGTGAGCTCCGATAAATCAGAGTGTGGATAAAGCAGGGAGGGAAGGAGCTGGTTTTTTCCTTGTTTTGCTCTGTTGAGCAAACAAAGACCTCTGAAGCTTTCTCTAATGTTCGTGACTCGAAGATCAGTCCTTGGTTTGGGTTTTTTTGGGTAAACAAGGAGATATGCTCCCTCACAGCCCTGCAGCTCCGGGTTCAGCCACATGCTGAGGAAAATGCATTTCCCACCTGGAACAGTGTGGTGCTGATCCGGCAGGAGGGGGCCTTGCTCCTGGTAGGTGTCCTTTGCTCTTCCTTGTGCACATGAGAGGTTTTCAGCCTGGATCACGCCTGTTCCGGGGGCAGGAGCCAGGACAGGGCTAGAGAGAACTTGGATGTGCTGCTGGGCAGCCAGAGCCCTTCCCGGCCCTCAGGAAATGCTCAGAGCTTTCAGATGGGACTGTTCCCGCAAAAGGGCCCCACTGTGACAAATGGGCTCTTTGCAGCAGTCAGCTGTGTTATTTTAGAAGAATTAATTAGGAAAGTAGCTAATAAATGATGTCAGAGCCCTCCTGGAGCAGTGCTGCTCAGGTTCTTTGCAGCCTGCAGGAGCCTTCCTGTGCCTGCCGTGCCCTGGCCAAGCCTTTCCCTGCTCACTCCCATTAATCCTGGCTGCAGACAGGGCAGGATCATCAGTCAGCACACAGAGCTAGGCAGTGATTGATAGCAGAGCCTGCTGATGGTGTGTAACAGGCAGGAATTCCTGTCCTGCCTTCCCTCCCCTCAGCTTTCCAAGCCACTGCTGTGCTGGCTCAGGCTCTGCCCTGTCTCCTTCCCATCAGTGCCACGTTCACTCTGCCCATCAGCTCCCTCTCCACAGAGCACAGGCAGCGCTGGCTGACTGGAAAATACATCACTGGCTCAGGAAAAAAGGAGAAAAGAGTGGAAGGCTGGGCCACGAGACTGTTCCCTCCAGAGTCAGGAGGCCCCTCCACAAAACTGTAGGATATTGCTCCAAGGTTTATTTGTGCCTCTATCTCGTGTTTTCTTTCCATATCTCTGTCTTTATTCACAACAGCTACGCCATAGAGGCATCATATTCTCCCTCTTCCCTGATAGGATCTGCCAGCACAGGAATGTTCTGGCTGAGGAGCTTCCTGAGCAGCTCAGCACTAATATCAGAGGCCTGATACAGCAGCCAGAATAAAATTGTATTTTTCTGGGAAGAAACATTGTTCTGCAAAGGAGTGCTTGAGTCAGGGCAGCCAGCAGGGAGATTAGATCCTTGTCAGAGGACTCGACACGTTCTGCTGATCACAGGGAAAGCCAAGACAACCAGGATAGAGTCAAGAGAGGAGCGGCTGTGCCTGGAGAGCTCTGCATGCCTCGGGAGGAGCTGCTGCCAGGGCAGGGCTGCTCTCCTGCTTTTCTCCAGGCAGAGGGGTGTCCAGCTCAGGAGAGCTTTGAGGGGCAGGAGCAGGACTTCAGGAAAAGCTGGAGCTGCCTTGCAGAGCACTTGGATCCCGCGAGAGTTTCAAATCCAGGTCCTGGAAGGAGTTGAAGTTCTGTGCCATGGAGCATTTGCTGTGTGTTGGAGAGGGGCTGGAGGGACAGGACGAGGAGGGACAGGACACAGGGAATGGCTTCCACTGCCAGAGGGCAGGGCTGGATGGGATCTTGGGAAGGAATTGTTCCATGGCAGGGTGGGCAGGAGCTGGGATGGAATTCCCAGAGCAGCTGCGGCTGCCCCTGGATCCCTGGCAGTGTCCAAGGCCAGGCTGGACATTGGGGCTGGGAGCAGCCTGGGACAGTGGGAGGTGTCCCTGGGGCGGCACTGGAGGGAATTTAAGGTCCCTTCCAGCCCAAACCACTCCACGGTTCTGTGTTCAGCTTAAACCCAGAGCAGAAGGCCCAGGGGAGATCAAGGGCTCAGCTCAGGCGTCTGGGATCAGGAGGGAATTCCAGCAGGGCTGGAGGACCTGGCCTGGGAAGGATCCTTCTTCAGCGAAGGAAGCCTGGGGAACCTCTCAGTGCTTTTAGAACAAAATCCAATGAGAGATGCAAAAGCTGCTTTTGCAAGGTTTGCTGATTTTGCTGGGGATATTTCACAGAGCTGAGAGAGGGTAAAACTCACCTCTTAAATCTCATTTTTAAGGTTGAAAGCCTCTTCTCTCTTCACCACTTTTTATGGATATGAGGGTTAAATGAGCAGTGATTTGTCTTTACTTTGCCTTTTGCCAGCTTGGAATAGAGCAGTGATTTTCTGGCTGCAGGGAAGGCTGTTCTTTATCCCTGTGAATTCCTTCACCTGCGAGGAAGATTTTGGAGGAAGGGGGGGGATCAGTAACTTTGCAATCCTGAGTTGTTGGGATGAGGAGACTTCTTCCTACATCTCAAGCTCAGCTGAGGCCTGAAAGTGAGATAAGGAACTTTATTCTGGCTTGTGGACCTCAAAAATACCCCCAAAAAACCCCAACAAACTGTGAAAGACCTGAAAGCAAAACCAGTTTATGCCTAAAATTATCTATAAAAACACACAAAGATTACATGATTTTTCATTATAAAATCATGGATTTTCCTGACTTTCCTGGTGCAAAGGGGAGGTTTATCAGGTGATGCCATGGGCAGAGCTGGGTGATAGCTTGATAAATCTTTCTGGGATGTATGGATGTCCCTGTCCATCCTGTGGGGAATGAATTCCCGAGCACAGGGTGTCTACCCAGTCGATTACAGTTGTTTTGTGTTGATGTGTGTCTACCTAGTCGACTATAATTGCTGATGTTTGATGTTTGTGTTAACTATTCGTTGTTAATGTTGTATGTCTTTGTGAATTGTTGATACTCCTGTTTGTCTGTCCCTTACCCTGTCCCAGTAGTTGACCATAATTGCTGTTTGTATTGTCTGTTTGATGTTAATGTCCCTGTAAATTGTTGATACTTGTTGTTGCCCATCCCTTACCCTGTCCCAAGAAGTTGACCATAATTGTTGATGTTTGACTATTTGTTGTTAATGTTGTAGGTCTTTGTAAATTGTTAATATTCCTGGTTGCCTGTTACCCTGTCCCAGTACTCACTCACACCGATGCACATCTCCATTACCCCCTCCCAAAATGGCACCTGGCAAATTAGAGGAACAGCAAGTGCTCGTGGGACACAATTTGGTAATAAAAACCCCTAAAAATAATGAGCCAATATAACATCTGAGGCTAAAAACTGTACTCCTAGGTAGGGAAAATAGTAGAGTACATGGAACCACCAAGCAGGGTTTTTTAACCTTATCACCATGACCTAATAGCACCTGGTCCACAGGACACCCCTGGACGAAGAAGGAGGGAGGGTTTATCTGAGGACTGCCATGGGGAGCTTTCAGCAGAGTGACAGTTTTTCTGAGGGACACAGCTCTACATCTCCTCAGCAGTGTCAGTTCCCTTGGGAGCAGCAGCAGTGTGGGCAAGGGGAGCCAAGTTCCTTTGGGCTCCCCACCCAAAGCTGTCCTCGGTAAAGGCCTTGAAAAGCAGCTGGTCTCCTGGCCCATTCATTACACATCCCAAGGAGGCATTAGCGATGGAATGTGGTCACCTGGAGAGTGGGGACACTTCACCCCTCACACTGCAGGACAGGGCTCCAGGTTCCCAGGAAAAGTTGTTTTCCCCCAGAATGTGAGGATGCTCCACCCCTGAGGCATAGTGCTGTTTACTGCCTGTCCTGGGCTTGAATACCCCAAATGAAAACCCAAAAAGTGAATTTACTTATGCCAAGTAGGTGACTGGAAATAAAGAAACCACCAGCTCTGAGACAGCTGTGTCTGTAAGAACGTAAGAAAAGCTGTTAAATATCCTCTTTAATGGGTAGGGGAGGAGGATGTGGCTCCTGACAGCTCTGGCAGGAGCAGTTTCTGAGGGCAGTGAGCTGTGAAACACTCGTGGTTCTCCAATTTAGCTGCTCTGGAGAAACACACAGCGAGCAGTTCCCTCTCCAAAGGTCACTCCAAGCCAAGCAAAGTGACACAAACCCTCCCATTGGGATTGTGGGCACACACCTGCCCTGCCCTGGGCTGTGCCTGCCTCTCACCGTGCTGCTGCCCCCAATTTCCTGCTCTGCTCCCAGAGCTGCTGCCAGCCCAGCCCTCGGTGCCTCTGTGCCCTGGCTGATTTATGGGCACAAATGTCAGTTCTGAATTCCTGAGGAGCTGATACATTTAACTCTGATCTGAGGGGAGATGGATGTGCAGGTTTGCTCTGGCCTAGGAGAACAAGCAGAACCCAAAGAGCAGAGCTAAAATCTTTCTTCAGCCCAGTCTCTGCTGGGTCCCTTCTCTCACTGCTTCTCCTGTGCTGTTTCCATCCCTGAAACAGCTGGGTCTTCATCTGGAATGCAGGGAGAGTCCAGGCACTGCTGCCGATGCCCTGAAGAGCCCAGCAATGAAACAACTCACTTTGGAGGTGATATTAGTGTAGGAGGTGATATAAAGGCTGCCTTTTATTGGAGGCCTCCAGGGGCAGACATGGAAAACATCCACAAAATGCCCACCCCAATGGAGTGAACACACTTTTATAAATTTAACAAATTAGCATAAATGACAAAAATCACCAGTTGGAGACATAAGAGGTGAGGTAATTTTACCCCTTCTAAATCCTCCCCCTTCAGATAGGAACTAAACTTTGTTTATGAAAATATGTCTTGAAGTGCTGTTTTTGGGCCTTGGTTCCCAGAAAAACCAAGGTAGAACGGGGGGCTTGGAATGTGTTTTGTCTTTCTGCCCAGGGAAAAGGTAGGGAAAAGTAGTGGGAAACTGGCCATAGATACAGCAATAGCTACAGAGTTACCAATACATGTGTAAAGAGAATATAGAAATATTCTCAGACAATAAAAACAGAGAATGTGGAAAAGGAAAACGGCAAAAATCATTCGGCACCATGGCTTCTCAGGCATGGAGAGGAAAGAAAATTTCCATGGAATGACCTGGAGTTGTAGCAGGATGGATGCTGCAGAGCCTGGGTGAAAAACCAGGAATGTTTTCAGCTGGTTTCAGGAGGAGACAGTGGATATAATGGTTCCTGGGATGGGCTGCTAAATAAAATTCTGTGTAGCTTAATGTCTGTGGCCAAGCTGAAGGTACCCCAGTGGAGGCATTGAGAATCATTTTCTCTTGGACTAGTTTCATTCCACTTTTTCTTAGTCAATTAACAGCAGGCTCCCCCATTGATGCGGACCAGGAGGAGCCTGGCGGGTCCTGTGCTCACCCAGAGATGATCAGGAGCAAACTGTGCCGTTCATCATCTTCCAAAGGGCACCAGCTGCTTCCAAACCCAGAGCAGCGCTGCTGGTTTGGTTTTTAAATGATTACATGCAATTTTAGAGCCATTTGCAGTGTAATTAGGGTGAGTTAATTAACACTTTCGATGTCAAACTGGTTTTGTGCTTTGGATCTGGTGCTGACTGGGGGGGTTGAGCCCAGGAGCTGTTCTGTAGGGGAGTGGGCACCTTCAGTGATGCCAGGGTGAAACCAAGCCCTGCCAGAAAGGTTCCACTCAGACCTGCTGCTCTGCAAAAATGGGGTTTGATAGCTTTTAATTATTCTACTTAAATTCTGGAGAAAATGTGGTACAATGACTCCTCCCTCTCACATGTATCCATGGAAGAGCTTTCCTTGTTTTATTGGGAATGGCAATGCTGAGTTTTGTTCCAACAACCACTCTGATGGGCAGAAATCTTCATACCTTTGCTGGTGACTCAAGAAAGGTCTGCTGCAATGTTTCTTTGGATGTGATTTTCCTCAGTGAGGTTCCCCTCCTGTGCTGGTTTATTTAATGCAGTAACTTGAGTTTGCTCTGTGGTTCCAATGAACCTTGTCAGGCTGGGCTGGATAAAACCCAGTTGAACTCCTCGGGGCTGGTTTGGGCTGTGTGGCACAGACAGAGCACAGTTCCACATCCAGCAGCTCCATGTGAGGCTGTTCCCCTGAAAATGTGCAATGTCCCAAAGCAGGGTGGAGGCTGAAGCAGGGTCTGGTGGCAGAGCATGTCCCGTGCCTCAGCAGCCATGCAGGCACTGGAATCTGCAGCAATGCATTCTACTCACTTGCATCTCAATGTAAGCAGCAAGATTTGGGGGGGGGGTTTGGTGTCTATAAGGGAATTTATTTTGCTCTGAGAAGCTTTTTCTATGCTCATTCTGTAGATTTGGTCCAAGCTCAGCTCTGGCTGGCTGTGAGCTTTAGTGCCACCCTCCCAGCAGTGACAACAGGCTGGAGCATTCCAGCCTCAGCATTCCCCGAAACCTGGCTCTCCATCTCTCACTAGCTGGCCTTCCCTCAGCCAATGAGCCCTGCACCTTCACATGCTCACAAGTGAAGATGAATACCCAGGATCTTTCCCCACTCATTTGCCCAGCAATTAGCAGTGATGAATAAAGTCAGCAAAGGCCCATCCTGTCCCCACACCTCTCCTGTGGCTCCCCAAACGGCTGGAATCCATCGTCTGGAGCAGATTGTTGGGACATTCAGCAGAGGAGCAGATGTAGCTGGAGGAGCCATCACCAGGTGCATCCCATCTCCTCTGGAACATCCCAGAATGTGGTGATGCTGCAGCCCCAGCGCAGGTGGGGCTCCCCTGTGCCCAGGAAGTGCGCTGGAAATTCCCATTGCAGCTGGAACATTCCCAAGTGCAGGTTTCAGCACCAGTAACTCTTCCTGGAGCATAAGGATGATGCTGAAATAGGGGGATTCCTATGGTGACACTCCCAAAAGAGGTTTATCCTCAGTGTTTGGGCAATTTCCTGTTCAGAACTCAGGATTTGAGCCCCCTGGCAACATCCAGGGAAAAGCAAGAGTTTGAGAAGCCCCCAGGCAGGAGGAATGCCAGGCCTGGTCATGTGGGGAGGATCTCAGGATGTTTGGGTGTTGCTCTGATTTTGTGGCCACCCAAACACCCCTGGTGTGACAGCTGGAGAACCTCCTGGAGAACTGAATCAGTGGACTGCTCTGAGAACTGAGGCCAGGCTGGGGAGGAGCTCAGAGGCTGTAATTTGGGATTTAGCAGCTGCTGTGGAAGGATTCAGCTCAGCTGAGGTGAGGCACCAGCACCGTGATGGCAAAGGGGTGTCCGAGCTGGTCCTGAAGCAACAAATCCTGCAACAAATCCTGCAACAAATCCAGCACTTCCTTCAGCCCATGCTGCAGATGAGCTGCTCATCCTCAGGAATGCCACCAGCCCAGCCTGAAGTTGCCAAGGTGGAAATTCCTGAGCTGAGAGAATGGGACTGAGTGTGGGGAGCTGGGGAACAACAGTGACTGCACAGGAACCCAGCACTGCCATTAACAATCGTGCTGCTCCTTGAGAAGGGAGGAATGGGATCAAACAGTCATTAGCTGAATTGGGTAGCGCATGCAGGATGAGAGCCCAGGCAGTTTTTAGTAGGTCAGCTATCTATTTAAAGTAATTTGAATTATCTCAGGATAATTGAAATCCAGTGTTCATTCATTACTCGCGCTTCGGGTCTTAAATGATTATATCCATAGCTCTGCCTCACATTTATCTGGTGGCCTCGGAGCCTTTCAGCTCTGCTGTCTGGAGCAGGTCACAGTATTATTTTCCTTCAAATTGCACCGTGTGGAGTCCCAGGTTCTCCAGAGGCAATTGGCTTGGCCGGGTGACAGCTGGAAGGGGAGCAATTGTCTCAGTCTCATCTGGGGCTGGTTGTGCTCAGCCCTGCAGCCTCACTCTCCTCCTTCAGGGACAGAACCTTCGGGTGTGCAGTATCCCCCTGTGCCACATCCCTGCACAGCCCCCCCTGTGCCACAGAGTGGAACATTTCCCTTTGGTGCCACCAAGGACACCCACAGCCACCTGCAGCAGTGGCACAGAGCAGGAGGGTGTCTCTGATCCCTCAGTTCACCTCTTTTTTCATGGCAGTTGTACATTCCTGGTCCAGCTTTGGGGCTGCTGCATCTTTAGAGGGTCCAAAGTGGAGAATCTCTGCTGCCAGAATTGGGAATTCATCAAGGACTGTCTGGAGTGCAGGAAAACCTCAGGGGCTGCCCAGGGAGAGGCTCAGCCCCACCAAACGAGCACTGCTGCTGATGGAGAAGCTGAGTTTTCACCAGCTGAGCACTCCTGGGGGGCTGGAGGAGTGCAGGGGGTCCCAGCACAGGCTGGTGACAGATCCATCCCCCTATCCATGGGGCTGTAGGGACGGGGACAGGGACAGGGACAGGGACATGGCAGCAGCAGCCAGGAGGGAGAAGATGCTTTAGCTTCAATTTGTCTCACACAGTTTATTGAGAGGGAGGGGAAACACTTTTAAAAATGGATAGAGAGAGAGATTTCTCTTTTCTTCACTTTATTACACGAGCCTGTGCCATCAGGGGAATTTGTCACTTGTGCCATCAGGGGAATCTGTCACTTGGGCCATCCCTCTCCTTGTCACCCACAGCATGGCCAGGAGGGGAGGAGGCAGCTGGGTGTGCAGGCTGAGCTGCTGCTGCCTCAGGGCTGCCACGGGCCTTGCACTCCTCTCTCTCCTGTTTTTTTGTTTTGTTTTTTTTTTTGTTTGTTTGTTTTTTGTTTTTTGGTTTTTTTGTTTGTTGTTGTTGTTGTTGTTGTTGTTGTTTTTGGTTTTTTGGTTGGTTGGTTGGTTTGGTTTGGTTTTTTGTTTTGTTTTGTTTGTTTGTTCGTTTGAGTTTGTTTGGTTCTTTTCTCCTGGAAGGGAAGCTAGATAAAATATTTTATTTGAATTTCTGCAGATGGAGATGGTGTAACTGGGCCAAGATCTGTCACTGACTCCTGGAATGCCACGGAGATCTGGTGCTGCAACAATTTTCCCAACAGGCAGGACAGTACAAGGGAATTTTATTCCTGAGCTGGAGGAGCTCCTGGTATTCCTGAGGCTGGGGAAGAGTGCATTCCTTACAGGTTTTGCTGGAGTTGATCCAGAACACCAGTGTAGTTTGTCCTCAGGTCCAGGGGCTCCTCAGCAGCACAGGGAGATATCAACCATTGTTACTTTTTCTTCCTTCAGGGATGAGAGACACAGATTATTTATCTATATCTTTATCTGTAGCTACATCTACAGTTAGTGTTAGGCCCAAACCTGGGCTCATCCTGAGTTCAAAGTGCATCTGACAATCCAGGACATGGGAGNAGGGACAGGGACAGGGACATGGCAGCAGCAGCCAGGAGGGAGAAGATGCTTTAGCTTCAATTTGTCTCACACAGTTTATTGAGAGGGAGGGGAAACACTTTTAAAAATGGATAGAGAGAGAGATTTCTCTTTTCTTCACTTTATTACACGAGCCTGTGCCATCAGGGGAATTTGTCACTTGTGCCATCAGGGGAATCTGTCACTTGGGCCATCCCTCTCCTTGTCACCCACAGCATGGCCAGGAGGGGAGGAGGCAGCTGGGTGTGCAGGCTGAGCTGCTGCTGCCTCAGGGCTGCCACGGGCCTTGCACTCCTCTCTCTCCTGTTTTTTTGTTTTGTTTTTTTTTTTGTTTGTTTGTTTTTTGTTTTTTGTTTTTTTTGTTTGTTGTTGTTGTTGTTGTTGTTGTTGTTTTTGGTTTTTTAGTTGGTTGGTTGGTTTGGTTTGGTTTTTTGTTTTGTTTTGTTTGTTTGTTCGTTTGAGTTTGTTTGGTTCTTTTCTCCTGGAAGGGAAGCTAGATAAAATATTTTATTTGAATTTCTGCAGATGGAGATGGTGTAACTGGGCCAAGATCTGTCACTGACTCCTGGAATGCCACGGAGATCTGGTGCTGCAACAATTTTCCCAACAGGCAGGACAGTACAAGGGAATTTTATTCCTGAGCTGGAGGAGCTCCTGGTATTCCTGAGGCTGGGGAAGAGTGCATTCCTTACAGGTTTTGCTGGAGTTGATCCAGAACACCAGTGTAGTTTGTCCTCAGGTCCAGGGGCTCCTCAGCAGCACAGGGAGATATCAACCATTGTTACTTTTTCTTCCTTCAGGGATGAGAGACACAGATTATTTATCTATATCTTTATCTGTAGCTACATCTACAGTTAGTGTTAGGCCCAAACCTGGGCTCATCCTGAGTTCAAAGTGCATCTGACAATCCAGGACATGGGAGGAAGGAGCCTGTGCTGTCCCCAGGTGTCTGTCCATGGTGTGGGTTTGTGCCTGAACTCAGTGCCCAGATTCCCCTTAGAGGACAGGAATGGGATAAAACCAAAGACAAAAAGTGTAGCTGAGAAAATGCCATCTGATGGAACTTTTGAGACCTCCTAGACCTCCCTTTTCTCTTGTCAAAAGGTCTTTCCACCTTTGTACATTCTTCTTGTGTTTAAAGCTTAAACTTGAGAGAGGAGATTGTTCCTGTGTCAATGAAGAAGGGATGGACTGGGCCAGGAAGGAGTGGGAGGTGTCCTGCCGTGCCAGTGCTGGGCAGTTTCCCTTTGGGTCCCAAGGACAGGCTGGCCCTGAGCCACATGATACACAGCCCAGGATTTCTGCTGGGGTTTGGGTCTGGTTCTTTGGTTTGTTTTGGCTTTTTTTTTTTTAATGTAAGATTTAATAATGACACCAAAACCCCAAACAGAAAAAGGTTTGTTTTTTTTTTCCTGCTATTGCACAAGAAATCATAAGGTTCATCCTTGAGAGGTTAGGCTGTTGTGTTCATTTTTCCAGCTGTTGGGAATATTTCTGTTTCTGGGAAGCTTGAATCATGTGGCAGTGTTGTGAAATGTCCATGTCCCTCTGCTCTCCCACACTTTATCCATCCTCACAGAATCCAAGATGGGTTTGGGTTGGGAGGGACCTTAAATCCCGTCCAGTGCCACCTCTGTGCCATGGCAGGGACACCTCCCACTGTCCCAGGCTGCTCCCAGCCCCAGTGTCCAGCCTGGCCTTGGACACTGCCAGGGATCCAGGGGCAGCCACAGCTGCTCTGGCAATTCCATGCCAGCCCCTGCCCACCCTGCCAGGGAACAATTCCTAATTCCCAAGATCCCATCCAGCCCTGCCCTCTGGCAGTGGAAGCCATTCCCTGTGTCCTGTCCCTCCATGCCTTGTCCCCAGTCCCTCTGCAGCTCTCCTGGAGCCCCTTCAGGCCCTGCCAGGGGCTCTGAGCTCTCCCTGGAGCCTTCTCCTCTCCAGGGGAGCACCCCCAGCTCTCCCAGCCTTTCCTCAGACAGCAGCACCATCTCCCAGAGCCTTGCTCTCCCTGCCCTTCTACATTTCCCATTTTTGTAGCAAACAGAAGTGAAAAGCAGAGTGGGAAGTGTTTGAAGTGAAGGTTGCAACTCCCAAACAATTCTCCATGTGGGATCTGAGCCCCTGTCCTGCCCTCTGCCTCGCAGGCTGTGTGACACCCTGGCATCTCCATGGTGACCTGGAGGCAGCCACACAGACCAGAATTCTCATGAGCTGGGCAGGCAGGGCTGAGATCCAACTTTTCTCCATGGCAAACAAAAATGAAGCACATCAAAACCGAGTTTCATTCCAGAATAAAGGGAAAAACTGGTTGGTTTGGGTATTTTTTTCTTCGCTATTGATCTGGGGCGATGAAAAGCAAAGGATATTGTGGGGGTTCATGTCACTGTGGTAATGACATCCACATCCACTCAGAGATATCGACCCTTCCTGAAGGATTTCTGTGCTTCATCACCGAGCTCCCAGTGCCCAGGGCTCATCCAGGGGCCTGAGCAGCCTTTGAAAGGCAGATTATTTCCAGGACTGCAGCAAGCCGTGGAATTTAGGAGGCAATTATTTTGATATGTAAATGAAACAATGGAAGGGGAAAGGTATCAGTTCTAAAACTCGATCAAGGCCAAAGATAAAAGAGGTTTCTCATCTACACTCTAGTAATTGTTATTTAAACGGTGCCCTTGGCATGGGATCCGTGGCTGTTTCCTTAACGAAGTGCAGGAAAAGCCACTTGTGCCATCCCCCTAAAGCAGGGAGGAAGGTCGTGTAATTCACTCTGCAATGGCAAAAAGATGGTGGTGAAATCTCTGTTGAGTGCTCTTAATGGCTCCACAGATTATTAATGAGCTATGGAGCTTCTCCAGCCCAATTCCTCAGGTTGGAAAAAAACCCAAGGAAAAGGTGTTGGTATTCTCAGCCCAGCTCCTGGAAGATGAAAAGCTGCACAAGAGTTGGCACTAATTAGGGCTGGGGTTGGCCCTGAACTCTGAAATTCCAGAGCCAGAAGGGGCCAGGGAGTGAATTCCAGCTGTGCTGGGTAGGTCTGTCTGCACTGGGGTGGGGGCCCAGCTGTGCTCTCACCTGAGCATCATCCTGATCTCACCTGTGCATCATCCTGGTCCCACCTCTGCCTCACCTGTGCTTCCCCCTGGTGCTCAGCATCCCTTGCTGTGTCCCATCCAGAGCCCCCTCTGCCACCCCCCCTCAGAGCAGCGCTGCCCTGCTGCTGTCACTGACTGGGGAAGGGTGGGAAAAGGAGCCTGGGCACAGCAGGGAAGGAGCCAGAGCAGGATTCAGCCCCTGAGCCTGTTCTCTCCTGTCCTACCTGTGCCCCAGCAGCTGCAACCCCACCTGGAAATCCCTGCAAGGACCATTCCCTTGCTTGGGAATACTTGGGTGATCCCCCAGGGTGTCCTGGATCCTGCTCTGGGAGATTTCCCAGCAGTGACTCCCTCCTGGTGTGAAAAATAATTTGGACAAGGAATAAATTTCAGTCTTGAACAGGGAATTTCTTTTGCCAGTGGCACTGAATCCCTGAATCACTGAATCCCTGAATTCCTGTGGCTGGGCTCAGGCCAGGCTACAGCTCCCCTCTGGAGAGCTGGAAGGACACCAGGATGGATCTGCAGCACTGGAACCCCTCGGGTGCTCCAGCCCCACCTCGGGGGGCCCTGTGTGTCCCCAGGCTCTGTCACACAGCTCTGCTGGAAGAGGAGCAGACAGAGCCCGGTGCACTCCGGAGCCCTTAGCACTAGAGAGGTATCCAAGGATCCCGGTGTGCTGGGAAAGGCTGGAGTGTGGGAGCATCCTCTAACTGGCCACTCTGCCCGTGTGCTAATGCTGCCTTTCCTTGGAGCCTTTTATCTGTGAGCAGTGATCATTATCTGTAAAATCAATCAATCCATCCAAGCCTTCTCTAAAAGCTGCTGCCCCTGCTCCAGCCCAGGCAGTGCAGCCACTCAGGGCCAGCAGCTCTGCATTAGTGCAAGAGATTGTCCCAGCTCTTCTTTCTCCATTAATCTGCTTTAATCCACCCAGGGCTTGCAGGATTTCCAATCAGTGGTCCTTCAATAATTGCCTCATTTGCAGAGAGGCAGAATCTTAGCACAGGCTCACCCAGCAGGGCTTGGATTCCAGCTGGGGGAGAAGGGGGAGCAATGGCCAGGTCAGGGGAAATCCCTTGGACAAGGGGAGCTCCTCCTGGCAAAGACACACCAATGTCACTCAGAAGGCAAAGAGAGGTTCCTGGGAAAGCCTGGGATTTGTTGGGAAATCACAGTATTCAACAGCAATTGCAGTTCTTCCGACTTGACCTTTATTTTGTGGAGCTTTCTGCAGCAGCCACTTCATCCTGCTTAACTGAAGCCTGCCCAAGTGAAATATCTTCTGGAGCCCTTTATAGAGTGTGGAAAGGAGCAGGCACAGCCTGATCCCCACCTTGGGAATGGATCCTGGCTGGGAGGGGTGGGAGGTGACTCTGGGACAGCAGAGCAGTCCTGCTCACCTTGGGAGTGAATCCTGCACTGACTTCACTGTTTTATTGGCATCAGTTCAGTCCAGCTGGGGCTGGTGCCCACAGGGATCCCCTGGGAGCTTGTGCAGGCAGGCAGCAGCGCTGGCCAGGGAGCTCCTGCAGGATGAGCTGTTGGTGCAGGGCTGGGAATGGGATTCAGCAGCCAGGCCCTGCTTGGGTGTTTCTCACCGCCACTTTAATTCTGCTCAAGTTTATCCTGGGTTCCTGTGATTTTATGACCTGGCTTGCAGGCTGAGTTATTAAAGAAGGCTCCTGGAGTGGTTGGGATGCTGGAATCGGGGTCTTGCAGGGTTTTTTTCTCTTTTGCCTCAATCCAGACCTCCCAGTCTCACCTGTAAATGTGCAGCTCTTCCCTCCCTGCAGCTTGTTTCAGGCTTTGGCACAGGTCAGTGGAGCATTAAAAAATATAAATACAGCTGTGATATTGGGATTTTGGGAAGCTCCATCCTGGCTGGGAAGGAGGAGCTGAAGGTGGGATCAGCTCCTGGGCTGGTGACCTGATCTGGGTCTGTGCTCTGGTGAAGTTCTGGGCAGGCTGAACTCGGGATGAATTTTGGATTGAGCAGCTTTAAAAGCTAATGGGATCCAGAAGAGATCCCTTATAGTATCCAGGATAGATCCAGGATAACACAGAGCAATGCAGCCATGGTGAGTGGAGCATGGCTCTGTTAGTGCCATAACAGTGTCTTAAATAATTTTTTTTTAAAAGCCCTGGAAGGAAAGATTTGCTTTGTTTTGCTTCAGAAGGGAAGGGAAGGGGAGCAGATTTTCCTGCTGTTGTCCCAAAGATCCAGGGTGGCTGTGCTCTTTCCAAGCCTCAGTTCCCCCTTTTTCCAGCACTTTGTTGTGTCTGTTTAGACTGAAAGATCTCCAGAGCAGAGGCAGAGGGGGCTGGAAGGGGCAGTGGTGCCCTGGTCTAGCTGAGGGTGTGGAAATGGCTCTGAACTCAATCCATCCAACTTCCAGGGCCTAAAGGGGCTCCAGGAGAGCTGGAGAGGGACTGGGGACAAGGCATGGAGGGACAGGACACAGGGAATGGCTTCCACTGCCAGAGGGCAGGGCTGGATGGGATCTTGGGAATTAGGAATTGGCCCCTGGCAGGGGGGGCAGGGGCTGGCATGGAATTGCCAGAGCAGCTGTGGCTGCCCCTGGATCCCTGGCAGTGTCCAAGGCCAGGCTGGACACTGGGGCTGGGAGCAGCCTGGGACAGTGGGAGGTGTCCCTGCCATGGCACAGAGGTGGCACTGGATGGGATTTAGGATCCTTTCCATCCCAAACCAGTCTGGGATTCCCTGATCTTTGGTGTGCTGCCCCCAGCCCTGTTTTCCTGGCTCCCTGTTTCCCTCAGAGCTGTCCCAGCCATCAGCTCAGAAATCAACCCCAAGGCACAGCACTGATCTTGTTTGGAGCGATTAACACCCAAAAATGGCAAATAATGCTCAGGGGAAGCAGAGAGGGAATACTGTCTGTAATTAAAAATAACGCCTGGGTGAGCACCTGAGGGCTCTGCTGGAAAGAATCCCTTTCCTTGCCTCTGCATGTGCCAGGCAGGATTGCAAAGGACCAATATCCACAGCCATGAAATGACTGCCTGGGGAGGTGCTTTGGGTGCTGTTTTGTCCCACAGTGACAATTTCCTATCCCTGCTCTCACCATTGCTCACTCAGGCACCTTTGGGCTCAGGGAAATTCCTGAAATTCCTGGGGAATTGGGAAAACAGAGGTGTCTGGGCAGAGCAGAGAAGGAGCATCAGGTGGCTGCCTTGGCACTGGCAGCGAGTGCAGAATGCTGGGTCCAGTCCTTGCCATCTGCACCAATAATCAAGGCTTCATTAGAAACCCGGATTTGTTGTAAATTAGACCATGTAATTAGAAAATGTGTCTGCTAATTGAGTCCCTTTGATGTAGGCTTCAAGATGTGTTGCTGATCCCACACAGAGCGGGTTTTTAATGCCTTTTATTTATACACATTTCCCCCATTTATTGTAATTTGCAGCTCGAACTCTTTGCTGATCAGAAATATTCGAAATTCATCGTGCAAAGAGCAGTGTCATTGGGGCTATTTATAAACACGGAGCTGGCACAAAATGCCATTCAGCAAATTCCTTTTTTTAGGTTGCTTCTCTCCACACCCCCCTCCCCACTCCTTTTTTTCCTTTCCTTTATGTTTCCAACTACAAAAAAGAAGTTTCTATTTTCGCTGGTTCCGAGGCAGCGAGCTGCAGTAGGTGGCACTCCTCCCTCTCCCTCAGCTCCACCAGGATTTTGCCTTTTTGGAGCTGCTGCCTCTCAGGAGTGTTGGGAATGCCATGCCCTGAACTCCTGTGCTCGCCCAGCACCCCTCAGCACCTCTGAGAAGTGCAAGATGTAAAACCCAAGTGCAGGGCTCGTTCCTGGCTGGAATTATGTCACCAGACCTCCCTGCAGGTTTAACTGGAGCTGGTGGCCTTTGATCCTGGCCCAGGAAGGCACCACATGCTCAGCTCGGGTGAGAAGTAGCCTCACCAAGCTCTGTCTGGGCTATTCCTGCTCCTGCCAAAGGGGTTGGAGCTTCTCAAGGAAGGGAGAAGTGCAGACATGCAAAAAAAATCTTATTACCCTTATGTAAGCTGAAGGAATTAATTAAATAAATGCACAGAAATATCCTCTGAGGAAAACAGAACAGCCAGCCCAGAACTCAATTTCCTGAAATCGGCGCCAGCACCAAGTGGGGCCTTTCCAAGGCTTTACTCCTTGCAGGAAACATCCCTGGAGAGGGGAGAGGGAGGAAGTTTAACCCTTGAGGCTCTGCTCTCCCTCTCTGTTGGGGTGGCAGCTTCAAACTCTGGATTCCTGGACATGAAGGCATGAAGGACCCCCACAGGGATTTTGCAGAGGGAAGTTGGATCAGCAGGAGGGATTCACCCCCAACCTCTGCCTGCTCCTGAGAGCACAGCAAAGGTTTTCCTGGGATTGCTCCGTGGGACCAATGAGGAGCTGAAGAGACCACCAGGATCATCCCAACCTGCTGCACAAATGGAATCCAAGGAGCTTCTCCTTGTCCCTGGGAGCAAGTGATTGCTGTCCTGGGTGTTTGCCCACCCCTGGAGCTGGAGAGCCTCTCCAGCAGTGCAGCAGGAGCCTCTCTGGAGGAGCACAGTGGGAATGATGATCCTGCCCTGCAGGATCCCAGGATCAGAGAACACCTCTCTGTCCCCTGAGAAGCCTCAAACCCAGCTCAGCCCTGCAGGATTGGCTCAGGATTTGGGCCCCAGTGAAGGAAATGCTGCTGTTCCCAAAGGCCAGTGTGCCACCAGGCTGGAATCAGGAATCAGGAATCAGGAAAGATGCACATTGCTGGAGGCACAGGAGCATGGCAGAGGAGTTTAGTGCTCCTAATAAAAAAATCTAATTCCCCTAATCTGTAGGAAACACTAAAAGCTGCATGCTACCAATTATATCCTTCTAGTTTTAATTTACAGCAATCAGTTATAATGGATGAAATTAATTCTCAGCTTAATTCTGTTGGCTGTGTGCTTAGCATCCCATTTTTTTTCCATGTCCCCTTTTCCCAGCTGGAAATTAGCTGCATCCAGCTTCAGTGGTGCTGCTTAGGGAGGAACATTGGCCCTAATTGTTTACAACCATCCCAGCCTTCGATGGAATTCCCCATTTGCTGCAGCTTTGGGGGATTGACTCACATTAGTTCTGCCTTCCTGTTCAAACCCAAGGTTTCAACATTAAAATGATGAACATCAACATCTGTATCTTCCATCCATGGATCTCTGGGTCCGTCTCTGAACCTGGGCTCTCTCTGGCTGTAGAGAAGCCTGCGGGGCTCTCCTGAGTTACCCCAGTTAAACCAAAACTTAAAGAGTCTAGAACTGGCCAGAAACCCTGCATGGAGTGAGGAGCACAGTTCACCTCATCCCTCTGATGGTTCCCCTCCATCTCTGACGGTTCCCCTCCATCTCTGATGGTTCCCCTTCATCCCTCTGATGGCTCCCCTCCATCCCTGATGGCTCCCCTTCATCCCTCTGATAGTTCACCTTCATCTCTAATGGCTCACCTTCATCTCTGATGGTTCATCTTTGTTTTTCTGATGGCTTCTCTTCATCCCTCTGATCATTCATCTTCATCCCATTGATGGTTCACCTTCATCTCTGATGGTTCCCCTTCATCTCTGAGGGTTCACCTCATCCCTCTGGCAGTTCATCTTTATATCTGATGGTTTTCCTTCATCCCTGAGCCACTCTGATGGTTCACTTTCATCTCCCAGCTCAGCTGGGGACAGCGAGGATGGTCCCATGGAGGCTGTGAGGATTAGGAGGCCTGGAGCATCTCCCTACCCAGGGAAGGCTGAAGGAACTCCACAGTCCTGGTGAGTCCCTTCAGCTCAGGAAATTCTGTGATTCCAATCCCACAGTGCTGGCTCGGAGCTCGGACAGATCCTGTTCCCTGAGCACTTGTGGATGTGGAAGCATTGGCCGGATTCATCCCCATTTCCCCAGGATTTTGTCATTGCAGAGAACTGGAGCAAAGTTCAGGCAGAGTCAGAGTGCTGGTATTTTTACATCCAGCCTCTCACTCACTCCTTTCGACACCTCTTTTCCTTTGGAAAGGGTATTTTTGCCTGGCAAGTGCTAACGGATTACATCAGCCCGGAGCTGGCCCGACACCCCGCAGCCAGAGCTGGCGTGTGGGGCTTGTGTTCTCTGCAACACTGAATGAAACCAGTGTGAAATGTGAGACCTCTGGGCACAGCAAACCCCACTGCTCTGCTCAGCTCCAAAAACAGAGGTGCTCCGGAGGAGCTCTGCACAGTCTGTGCCCCCACTGCTGTCACCAGTACTCCATCCGATCCACACGGACCAGGAATCCTCCTCCTCCTCTGGAATGCCCCCAAGTCCAACCCAGCTGCTTTTATCTGCCCCGAGTGACTGAGCTGCTTTTGCTCTGGTGAGGATGCAAAGACCCTCATCGGGCTCAGGGAGCTCTGGAGCTGATCCACAGTGCTTTCAAGTGGTGCTACAGACAGTGGGAATGGATGGAACGTTTTATTCCCCACAACAAAATGCCAGACACATTTAGTTTTAAGTGCCAGGAAGCTCCTGGATTATGCACTGGATCCCCATGAGATGCCCAGGTCTGGAGCCAGTCTCAAACCTCCCTCCCTCTTTTTTTTCCTCCACTTCCCAACTCAGGTTGGTGGCATGGGAAACCCTCTGGAATGGGGCTGTCACTGTGCAGAGCCTCGTGTGGAATGAATGGTTAATGGGTGCAGTGAAGATGTAATGAGGGAGTTATAAGAGCTTTATTTATGGGCTCCACATTAAAGTGATATCACAGCATTAAATCTTCCCCCCATTAGTGCTGGAGTGGAGTGAAGCAATCATGGAAAATCTCCCCATCAGTCTCTGAAGAGCCAGGAAAGACGCTGAAGGTGCATCCCTCCCCCAGGCTGGGCTGGGACAGGCAGCCAGGGCTGCCTTAGAGCTCCAGAGAGTGCCTTTGGAGAGATCCCTGATCTCTCTGACCCCATAGAGGTCACCCCACACCTTCCCCTCCTCTCTGGCACTTTCCTGACACTTTGGATGCCTCCTCTCAAGGTCTGACCCCCCTCACCCAGGGAGAGGCACTTGCAGTGGGGAACTGAGCTGCTCAGAGCACCAGGGGACATTTCTGAGCTGGGACCTTCTGAGAGGGAGAAAAGCACAGATTTGGTGGTGTGGAAACGTTTCTGTTTTCTCTGGGCTTGCTCTCCACGAGGAAGGTGACAGCAGCCTCCCTTCAGCTGAGATGCCTCATGGCAAGGGCTTCCAAGCAGCAGGGATCACTTTGGGAAAGTGAACTAATCCCTGACTTTGGAATTCCTTTCCAGAATTTGGAATTCCTTAAACCCTATCAGAGTTGGGGGTGCATGAGAAGGACCACTTCATTTGTTTACTGCTACACATCAGTGATGGCTTTTATTAAACTCAAAGCAGAAATCCTTTCCATTTTCTATTTGCCAAAAAGTTCTAAAAGTCCTTTGTGGTTGAGTTTTCCCATGTTTTTTCAGAGCTGTCAACAGAAAGCAAAGATCATGAGCCCTGTAACTCCAGAGGTTCCAGTGCAGGGTTTGCTTTCTGCTAAAGGCCTCTTCAAATATTCATCTGAAATTAATGGGGGAATGGATTTCCATGATGTGATGTGAGACAATAAACCCAGATGTTCACTCTGCAGCAGCGACTTTGATGCAGGGATGTAAATCCCTGAGTTCATTTTGGCTGTGTTTCCTCCTCAGAGCTGCAGGGACAGTTTGCAGCGGCTGCTTCATTCAACCCTGCCTGTGCTTAGGAAGCAGAAATGAACAGTTCTGATCTGAAAGCTGATTGAAAAGAGACTGGAAAGGGACTTTGGACAAGGAGGAATGGCTTCCCACTGCCAGAGGGCAGGGATGGATGGATGGATGGATGGATGGATGGATGGATGGATGGATGGATGGAATATTGGGGAGGGATTGTTCCCTGGCAGGTTGGGCAGGGGCTGGGATGGAATTCCCAGAGCAGCTGTGGCTGCCCCTGGATCCCTGGCAGTGTCCAAGGCCAGGCTGGACATTGGGGCTGGGAGCAGCCTGGGACAGTGGCAGGCGTCCCTGCCATGGGATGAGCTTTAAGGTCCCTTCCAGCCCAAACCATTCCAGGATTCTGTGATGGGTCAGAGCTTCTTTGCTGTGCAGGTGGGGAAACTGAGGCACGCCCAGCTGGAAACCCAGGAGCTGAGCCCTGCCTGCTCTCCCTGTGCCCTGCAGAACCACGGAAGGTTTTCCCAGAGGCTGCAGGGGAGCTGTGCCAGCCCCTCTCTGTCCCTCGGTGTGGAGCTCAGTCCTGTGTGTCACAGGCACGCTTTGATTGTCACCTCCGTGCGCGGGGCAGGGCAGGGAGAGCAGGGCTGGCACGGGAGCAGTTCAGGAGGAGCAGAGGAGAGGCAAAGGCTCGGCTGCGCTCGCAGGGACACAAAGTGTGACACGGAATTAGCGGGGATTATGCGGCCCCCGACAGAAGGACACTAATCGCCCTGTCCCACATCAAAGCCTCTCATCAGCGCCTAAGCGCCTTAAGCGTGCTGCGCTGCAGCGCCGAAAACAGCGCGGCTGTGTCTGAGTGCCACGGACGGCAGGACATGCCCCAGGAAAGCTCCGGCTCCCTCTGCCCGGGGAAAGGGCTCGGGAATGCAGCTGGGAAAGGCTGGGAAAGGCTGGGAAAGGCGAGCTCCATCCCCCCAGCCCTGGGCAGAGCCGAGACATCTGTCCGGTGGTGGAGGCAGAGCCCCGGTCCTCGGCACAGCCCGGCGGGTTCAGGTACTTCTGAGATGATTTGATGGAGTAAAAACTCCCTCTTTTTTTGCTGCAAAACACCGAGTGCCTGATTGATATCTTGAGCAAATCCATCCCTCTCCTGCTAAGTGGCTTGTGCTTGCTGGCTGTGCTCAGGAAGAGTTTGATGTGTCCCCTTGGAAAGTGCTAAAATGAAACTTTTCCATTTTCCAGCCTGCAGCAGCCTTGCTTAGAATTCACCATTATTTTTATGATCACTTTTGAAAGTGCTCAAGCTGGAAGTAAAACTTTCCCTTGAGTCTGCAATTATAATTTTTTTCTCCAATTTCCAAAAGAAAAAGTTGGTGGGTTTTTTTTTTTTTTAAAAATAGTTTAACAGAATCTTTGATTTTATATATTAAATTATGCAGCATTACCAAAGAGCCTTGAAACCAATTATTCAAACAGGTCTCTGCTTTCTCCTACGCTAAAGGACAAATCCTGCCCTTGCAGGGAAGAGCAGCTCCTGGAAAGAGAGGGGAGCTTTGCAAACCTTGTTTCTCCCCAGAACCTGGGGGAGCAAATGAGCCCTCCTGGCTCAGCCTGCAAAGCCATCTGATGGTTCTTCCTTACTTGGCCACTCCAGGCCCGTCAGCCTGGAGAGGAGAAGGCTCCAGGGAGAGCTCAGAGCCCCTGGCAGGGCCTGAAGGGGCTCCAGGAGAGCTGCAGAGGGACTGGGAACAAGGCATGGAGGGACAGGACACAGGGAATGGCTTCCACTGCCAGAGGGCAGGGCTGGATGGGATCTTGGGAATTAGGAATTGTTCCCTGGCAGGGTGGGCAGGGGCTGGCATGGAATTCCCAGAGCAGCTGTGGCTGCCCCTGGATCCCTGGCAGTGTCCAAGGCCAGGTTGGAGCAGCCTGGGACAGTGGGAGGTGTCCCTGCCATGGCACTGGATGAGATTTAAGGTCTCTTCCACCCCAAACCAGTCTGGGACTCTGAGATGTCCCTGTGTCCCACAGGCCCCTCTGGTTCCCGTTCAAGGTTGGCTCTGTGCAGGGAGGATTTCTCTGCTCTCCCCAGCCCTGCATCCATGCAAGGTCTGCACTTTCACTGCCTTCCCGGGCCGCTCCCAGTCCCATCCAGGTGTGTTCAGAGCAGCCCTGGGCAGTCCCTGCCGCTGCTCAGGGGTTGTTATTTGGCCAGTCAAACCCACACTCTTTTATTGAGCAAATTGCTCCCAGGGCCTGCAGAATCCGCAGCTTTGTCAGCTCCGCACAATCACACACTCGGAGAAAATTAGAGCTGAGATAGAAATCTGTAGTTTCATCTTGAAATAATGACTTTTTCAATGTCTAAATCTTGTTTTCCTCAGCCAGCCCAGCACCTGTCTAGACACACTGGTTCTGTTGTTGCTTCCTGAGCAGCCAGGCCACCTTTGGCACGGTGGCAGTGCCGTGACCTCCCTGTGCTGTCCCATCCCTTCCCAGCCAAAGTCACATTTCTGCTGGGTGACCCCAGCCCCTCCCCAGGTTTGGTTTTCACAAATGATCCTTATGTCTGCGTGTCCTGCCATGCTGAGCAGCCTGATCTCCACATGTCACGTGTCATTAGCTTTAAAGTCACCTAGCAAAGACATTTAGTCTGCAGCTGGGTGGAACTGTCTGGTGTGTGCCACTTGTTTTCAGCTCTCAGACTGTAAGATCTTCATGTCATGGCTCTGTGTCTCAGTTTACCTTTCTCCCCTACTCATTTAATGGAGGAAACTGATTTTTATTCTATTTTTTGCTGTATTTTATTCTAATTTTTCAAGTAGCAGTGCAGCTCTTGGCAGCTATTTGAGCTTTCACAGACGAACACAACATCCACGTGTGCAAACCCAGAGCAGCTACCAGGCCCAAGGGTGTGGGTGGCTCTGCTGCCTGGTGTCCTACCCTGGTGGAGATTCATCCTGGAAATTCAGACATCCTCGACTTCCCCTTCTCCCTGTGCCCTGGGTGCAGAGTTCTGGGAAGGGTGAGTTCATTAACACTTGTAGAAGGCACCTGAAGTGGAAAATCGTTTATGAGCTGCAGTTTGGGCGGTGGAGAGGAGCTGTCACAGCGGCTCAGAGCTCCCCTGGAGCTGTCACCACCACTGAGCTCTGAGCAGTGGCTGGGCTCCCACCCGGGCAGGATCCAGCTGCAGACAGATCCCTGTCTGCCCAGCCAGGCACAGGGAGAGTCCAGCAGGAGATTTGTCCGTGGAGGAATTGAGATAAATCGTTGACTCCAACAAACCTTATATCCACAGCAGCCCAGCCTGCGGACGCTGCTGGGACCTGAGCCCCCCGTGGGGACTGGGGCAAAAGGAGGGAAATGGTTTTTCCTTCCCAGTTATAGCAGCCCCACTCCTGAGCTCTGTGGTGTTCACCACACCTGGCTCAGGGCAAAGCCAGCCAAGCTTTCCATGTCCCCATCCATGGTCCCCAATCCCAGTCTCCCTGTGGAAGGGGTGGAAGGACTGAGGGGTCACGGGCGGAGCTGGCAGCGCTCGCTTCAGTGATGGGGAAGCCCAGAGCTTCCCCACAGAGCATCCAGCAGCTCCTGCCACTCCTGGGTGCTGTCTGTGGGCACCTGACACCCTGGGCAGGGGACACGGGGCAGGGGCGGGCACTGCTGTGGGTGGGGAACGATCTGTGTGTCCTGCATGGTCCGTGTGTCCCCATGATCCGTGTGTCCTACATGGTCTGTGTGTCCTGCATGATCCATGTGTCCCCATGATCTATGTGTCCTGCATGGTCCGTGTGTCCCCACAATCCGTGTGTCCCCACAATCCATGTGTCCTTTGGCCAGCAGCTGCTCCAGCGAGGGCCTGGCATCAGGTGCCATGCTGGGTCGGGGCGGTGGCAGGGCTGGCACACGGTGCCATGCTGGGTCAGCCTCCTCTGTCACCCTCGCAGTGACCTTGGCAATGTTGGGTGTCTGGCGGCCCTGAAACACCTGCGGTGTGTCTGCCAGGCTGCAGAGCCCTGGGCAGTGCCGGTGCCAGCCAGGGGACACCCGCAGGGTCTGTCCCTGCTCCTAGCACAATGATGTCCCTGCTCCTGGACAGGCTCAGCTGCCTTTCGGGACAGGCCTTTTTCAAGCTGAAAAACCCATTTTGGAGAAGGTGGGGGAAGCCCTGGCGCTGTGAGTCCATGAAGGCTGATGGGAGGGGACACAGACAGAGCAGGGCGGGCACTGGGCTGGCTGGAAGGGGACACAGACAGAGCAGGGCGGGCACTGGGCTGGCTGGAAGGGGAGCTGAAGGACAAGGACAGCCTGCAAGAGCAGAGCTGGCCCAGACGAGCCAGCAGTGGCGTTGGCAGAAGGCTCAGCAGGCTCCCGTGCCTCTGATGCATTTTCACACTGACTTTTTGCATTCTGTTCGTGTTTCTTTCTATTTCTACACCTGGATCGTGGCCAGAATGAAAAAGAAGAAGGGCAGATAGAAAACTTAGTACTTTTCAATTAAACAGGAAGCTCTTAGCCATTGTAAGCGAGCTTATTTAGACATTAAATCAAAATCAAATGCTTGCACTATCAGTGCTGCTCACAGTCTGATAATTAATGATGGCTCTCCCCAGCGCAAACCCTCGGTGTTCTGTCAGCACCACTGTAAGCTTTGATCGAAAGCTTTTTAAGTAGTTTCAGAAGCTGGATCTGTAAAATAAAAATAACCCAGAGTGGTAATTCTCTGCCCAAGAAATAAATAATAAAGGCTTGGAGTGTTTAAGTGTTGGCTGTCAGCTCATCAGCGATTCCAGCATCACAGGCTGAGTGAGCAGTGAGGGAAGGAAGGGGTTTCTGGGCACTTAGGTGGGGACTCTTTTACATCCCTCTGCCAGCAGGAAGGAGTTTCAAGGCCGATGTGAATTATTTCTGCCTTTTCCGCACTCTCTGTGGCAGAAAGGGATCTCAGTGCCCATGAAAATCAGGCTCAGTTGTTATGGAAATACCAGAAACCCACCCCAGGCAGAGCTGCCCATCCTGGCTGGGAGCTGGGAGGGGATGAGGCAAGAAGGGATGAGGCAGGAGAGGATGAGGAAGGAGGGGGTGAAGCAGGAGGGGATGAGGAAGGAAGGGATGAGGCAGGAAGGGATGAGGAGGGAGGGGGTGAGGCAGGAGGGGATGAAGGAAGGGATGAGGCAGGAGGGGATGAAGCAGGAAGGGAGTCATCAGTCCCTGCTGAGCCAAGACCCCGGAGTCAGGTCCCACCAGGGCAGCCAGAAGTGACCTGGACACCTCTGGGGCCAGAGGCACAGCCTGGGGGCAGGGGGAGCTGCCTGGGGCTGGGAGGGCTGCAGGAAGGTTTGAGGAACCTCAAACTGGGCTGTGGCTGGAGGGGCTCCCCTCCTGACCCACCCTTCACCTTCCTGGCAGGGTTTGCACTGGCCCTATCCCCAGCCAGGCCTTTTCTCAGTGCCTTTCCCCACTCCCTTCAGAGCACCAGCAGAGCTCTCTCCTGTCCCAGCCCCTGGAGGTGCACTGCAATCCCACCTGAGCATCCCGTGACTCCCTCTCCATCCCCCACTCCGAGCAGGGCTGCCCTCCCTGCCTGCCCTGCCCTGCTGGCACAGTCACACCTCATTGTCTGTCAGAACTGGGATCTGCTTCCCCTGCTCCCCTCCAGCACTGGGGACTCCACCTCTGTCCTAGCTCCAGTGCCTGACTAGGAGAAAAGAGATTTCCCCTAATATCCAATTTAACCCATCCCAGTGCAACTTGAGGGCATTTCCTCCTGTCCTGCCCCTTCCTGCCCGGGGTTTTCCTGCTGGTCAGGAGTCACACATCCCACCTGGCACAGGACAGCCTGGGGGGCTCCAGCCTCCCCAAAAGGAACCAGGGGTGCCATACCCAGGAGTGCAGGGCTGCACCAGCAGGATTGAGTTATTAAGAGCAATTTCTCATGTGCCAGTCACCACATCCCACATGGAAACAGCACCCAGGGTGACACAGAGCAGCCCAGAAAGGCCCCAGTCACCATCACCCTGCTGAGATCTGCTGTTACTCCTCTTTTTCTGACTCGAATCGGGTTGAAATCTCTGGAAATCATTAAAAAAGCATCTTGGGGCAATCTGAGCATGAGGATCATGGCATGAGGAGTTTGTCATGTTCCCCCAGGCTGCCTGGAAGGATTGCTGGGGGCATGCAGAGCCCCGGATTTGGGGCAGTGACAGCTTGGATGGTACTCATGCCGTGTCCTCAGTGTGGGATTTGTGCACTTGGGAGTCTGGAGCTCACGGAATGTGGAAACTGGGAGTTGTGTGGAGCAGTGGAGGGACAAGAGGCCTGGATTTGTCATCTCAAAGGGTCGTAATCATGGTAATTAACAGTGTTTGTAGGTCCTGGGCTGGCTGCAATAAGATTTTACATGGTGCATCTTCCACAGAACGATTTCCATTACTGGGAGCAGATAAAAACTGACACGGGCTCAGGGTGACTTGGGAAATCAATAAACAATAAAACTTAGCATGAAAACAAATAAATTAACCCAATCAGAAGAGACACTGAGAGCCCATCAGACTTGTTAGACAGATGAAGTCAAATGTCACTCCCAGGGCTGAGCAACTGCTCTGGCAGACACGCCAGGCTCCCTTTTAAGGATGATTTTCTCAGCGTCTTTAGGACTGAGCTTGTTTCCATCTGCCAAACTCAGTCTGAATCAAGCAGAAGGAGACAGACAGGCTCCAAAATACCTCCTCTCCCTGGAAGGGGTTTCTGTGCTCTGCTCTCCTCAGTGACTGGACAGAGGCTCAGGGGCCCTTTGGGGCTGGATGTGCTGCACCCTGAGCTCGGCTCTGCTGGCAGGAAGCCAGGCTGAGCCTGGGATGAGTCCCCTGGGATGAGTCCCTGCCTCCAGTGGGAGTGGGAACCAGCCTGGATGAGGGGTTCACAAATGAAAGTGCTCTCCTCTAATTGCAGGTGAATCAGGTAGTGGTTTGGGCTGGGAGGGACCTTAAATCCCATCCAGTGCCACCCCTGCCATGGCAGGGACACCTCCCACTGTCCCAGGCTGCTCCCAGCCCCAATATCCAGCCTGGCCTTGGACACTGCCAGGGATCCAGGGGCAGCCACAGCTGCTCTGGCAATTCCATGCCAGCCCCTGCCCACCCTGCCAGGGAACAATTCCTAATTCCCAAGATCCCATCCAGCCCTGCCCTCTGGCAGTGGAAGCCATTCCCTGTGTCCTGTCCCTCCATGCCTTGTCCCCAGTCCCTCTGCAGCTCTCCTGGAGCCCCTTCAGGCCCTGCCAGGGGCTCTGAGCTCTCTCTGGCGCCTTCTCCTCTCCAGGGGAGCACCCCCAGATCTCCCAGCCTTTCCTCACAGGAAATACCTGATTATAACCTTCACCTCTGGCTCATTTCCCACACAAACCCAGCTTTAGTCCCTGCACAAAGCTGTGAATTTTCTCTGCTTGGATTCTTCAGTCTAGCCCCTCCAAGGTGGGCACCTCCAGCCCCCTCTGGTCCCAATCTCTCCCCTCACAGCTGGGCTGGGACCCTCCCCTCCCATCCTATGGGATGGCAAACATTTCAAATGAATAATTTAATTCCAGCTGTACTGTGCCCGGCCGGGCTGTGCCAGGTGCTGCTGTCACACAGGGAACACTCTGAGGCACTTCCCAGAAGCACAAGAAATCATTTTTTATTGCCTATAATTATGTGTTTCTAGCTAAATTAATCACTGGGGTAGATCTGGGTTTGGTACAACAGAACTGCACCAGGCTGAGTTTGACCCTCTGGCTTTGCGTGAGCTCAGCCTAATGATGTTAATTATGGGGGGAGGGAGGAATAATCCAGGGGTTAACAGGCTGGGGCTCTGCAGCAGAGCTGGCTGAGAAAACTGCAAAAATATTTGGGGGTTGCCTTGACAAGAATTGTGTTTTCTGCAGCTTTTTAGCAAAAAAAATTAAACCCAGACCTGGAATAAAAAAAGGTTCCATCCCAGATGAAAGATTTGTTTCTTTTGGGGGGTTGTGGGGTCTCTGCTGTGCAATTGCTGAGGAAAATGCTGAGCAATAGAATCCCATTTTCAGAGGAAATGTCCCACTGCTGTGATCAGGGAATGACAGAGGGGGCAGAGCCCGGAGCTGCAGGGGAGGAATCAGCTCTGGCTCCCGGGGCTGTCCTGGACAGGGAATTTGGGGTTTCCAGCAGAGGCAGCTGGGCTGGGACGGGGCCACCTCGGGGCCTCGCCTGTCCCAGGCTCCCGATGGCCCTCGGGAGCCACCTTGGCTCCAGATCTCCAGGAAGGCCCTTTCCAGGAGCAGTTCCAAGGAAAAGGAAGTGCAAGTCCGTGTTTTCCACCAGCGGGTGGATAACCATAAAGTGTTTGTGTCTAATCTGAGGCTTTATTTAGATCAGTTCCTATGGATTTTGACCTTTTCATTCTTAATTGTTTACTGTCTTTATAAGTTCAATTAAATTTTTAATTGGAAAATCAGCTTTAACAGCAAAGCAGAGCTTTAAATCAAGAGAATGTTGAAAGAGGAAGTTTCGGACTTCAGAACTTTCTGAACATTTAAAATTCCAGATAAATCAAAATGGACTTTTTCCTTTGAAAACTTTTGACTCCAGCACATCAGTGTTTCTCTGTGGGGGAAATGATGAGGGAATTTCCTGGGCAACTTCCCAATATTTCTGGTACCTGCAGTAGCTGTTTAAAACCCTTTCACATCCTTTTTCCCTCCCACACACACTGCTGAGAAATAAATCCTTTGGAAATGGAAATCAGGCTTGAAGTAAACAGATTAGTAATGGTTATTTGGTAACACTTTATTAATTAAATGTCCTAAATACATTTAAACCTAGGCATTTAATTTAGATTTATTGGGATAATTTAGATTTATAAGAATCGTTATTATACCTTAAGTACAGTAAATGCCAATTGATTTTTATAGACAATATTTACTGAGGTGTAACCACAGTGCAAAATTTAATTATCTCCATCCTCAGCTAAAAGGACAGGACAGAGGATTCAGCCCCAGGACTGCTGGGGGCTGCCAGGGCTGGGAGCTGCTCCTGCTGCTCTGACCTTGGAGCACCAAGCTCTGCCCTGTCCTGTGCTTCCAGTTCCCTCCCAGGAATGTCAAGAGTTCCACAGGCACTTCTTAAAAGGAAAATCTTTAACTCGTGGTTCACCTGGAGAGGAGAAGGCTCCAGGGAGAGCTCAGAGCCCCTGGCAGGGCCTGAAGGGGCTCCAGGAGAGCTGCAGAGGGACTGGGGACAAGGCATGGAGGGACAGCACACAGGGAATGGCTTCCACTGCCAGAGGGCAGGGCTGGATGGGATCTTGGGAATTAGGAATTGTTCCCTGGCAGGGTGGGCAGGGGCTGGCATGGAATTGCCAGAGCAGCTGTGGCTGCCCCTGGATCCCTGGCAGTGTCCCAGGCCAGGCTGGACATTGGGGCTGGGGACAGTGGGAGATGGGATGGGATGGGATGGGATGGGATGGGATGGGATGGGATGGGATGGGATGGGATGGGATGGGATGGGATGGGATGGGATGGGATGGGATGGGATGGGATGGGGGATGGGATTTCAGAGCCTTTCGCACTCAAATCCCTCAGGGTTTTTAGGGGTGCCAAGCACTGGGCCCACAGCAGGCTCAGCCTGTGCTGACACCAATTCACTGCCCCCTCACTGTGGGTATCAACAGCAGAACTGATGCAGATCAGGGCCACAGCCTTGGAATTCCTGTGGCGAATGACCAGGCAGAGGAATAAAGAGAGATAAATCTCCTCACACACACAAACACTGTGCTGAAAATGAAGATGGTTCTGTTGTGAGTGTTCCGAGGAGCACGGAGTGCTGGGAACATGTTCCAAATGTCAAACGGATTATACTCCAGCACCCTTATTGTTTCGTATAATTCTCATCTAATGTCACCCCTGGCAACAATAACACAATATTCACTTTGATGTAGCCTCACTGAATATTTTTAAACAATGAGGAGATTGCCAGGAGGAGCAGGGGGAGGAGGGGGAGGCGAGGCGGGGGCTGCTCCTGCGCCCAGGATGGGGGTGACAGAGCAGAGCCCCAAATTAAATCCATCAGGAAGATTGAGTTTGCAGTTCCAGGGGCCCTGACACCTGTGCTGCTGCAGCCTGGGCAGGCCCAGGATGGAGTTTTAATCAGGAGGTTTGTCTCTTCTGGAATACAATCAGGGAACCCTGGGCTGGGAGCAAACACATCCGAGGAACCGGGGGAAAGCAGAGGCAGGGATGTGGAGGGGGACAAATCACCTGAATTTCTCCAGGCTGAGCAGAGCTGTCACCGGCAAGGTCAGGCCAAAGGGAGCTGATTTCGTGGGAAGGAAGGAGAAAATGCCTGCAAAGGTGGAAAGTGCCAAGAGGCAACGTGGGCTCATCCTCTGTGATTTGATTACTCCCCTGACCCAGAGGTTCCATGAAGTTGATTCACGGACCCAGCAGGCAGATCCTCCTGCTTCCAGGAGATTTCCAGGGCAAGGACAGTGGCACCCCCACCCTGCAGCAGGAGGCCCAGGGAGCAGGGGGCACAGGGGGAGAAGGAAAAGCTCAGCTCCCCCTCCGTGGTGACCTCCAGCTGATGGCATGGATAACTCTGCTGGAATCTGTCTGGACACATCCCCTTCCTGATCTGCACACGGGCAGCTCAGAGCTGCCCTGTGCCCTGAGGAGTGCCCTGTCCCTGCCCTGGGTGATGCCCTGGGGGATGCCCTGGGGGATGCCCTGTCTTTGCCCTGGATGATGCCCTGTCCCTTCCCTGGGTGATGCTCTGTCCCTGCCCTGTCCCTGCCCTGAAGAATGCCCTGGGTGATGCCCTGGGGGATGCCCTAGGTGATGCCCTGTCCCTGCCCTGTCTTTGCCCTGGGTGATGCCCTGTCCCTTCCCTGGGTGATGCCCTGTCCCTGCCCTGGGGGATGCCCTGTCCCTGCCCTGTCCTTGCCCTGGATGATGCCCTGTCCCTGCCCTGGGTGATGCCCTGTCCCTGCCCTGTCCTTGCCCTGGGGGGTGCCCTGTCCCTGCCCTGGGGTGTTGCAGGTCCCACCCTCCTGCCCTTGTTCTGCTCCTGCCCCCCAGCACGAGGGAATGCACCAATCCCTTAAATGCTACATAAATATTATCCTTGGGAATCCCTCGGAGGAAAATAATATCAGCAGAACTGATTACCATTTCCTGTGTGGCTGCCTGAGTAACGGGAACCAGATGATGTTTATCTTAAAAAAAATGGAAATGCCAATAAAAAAAGAAATTTAAAAAAAATTAAAAAAAAAAATTCACCTCCTGGTATTTTCCTGTTGCAGCTGGAGAAATAGCAGGGATGTGCCACATCTGCATGTTCAAATCCAGCAAAAAAAGGGCTTTGTTCCAGGATTCAGGGAAGGTATGACCTGCATGGTCCCATTTCCAAGTGGAACTCCTGATTTTCAGCACATAACTCAATTTTAAGCATTTCTGTGGGATGAGCTTAATAAATGAAGAGCTTGTGAACATTCCTGCTGGGAGCACAGGTCAGGGCTCCCAGGGCTCAGCTGTGCCCTTTGCAAGGCTGCGCTGGAGGGGAAGGTTTATTACTGGGAGAGTGGTGTAACTCAGTTCTGTTCAGTGAGATCACAGCTATTTATACAGATTTACACAGTTCTGGAGCTCCTTCACCCGCACCAACAGCATGAGATTAAAATAACGTGGAAAAACCTCACTAAAATCCCATTTTAAACCCTCTGACAGGACAAAGAGTACCTCTGGGAATGGATGTGCACGTTGGGCACTGAGGGAATTAATTCTTGTCCTCTGTAAGGAGAAAACTTCACCCTATGAATATCAGAATGTTTCTATCTGACCAGATGTCAGGCTCAGAGAACTATTTCCAACCTCCTCCCTTCCCAACTCCACTGCTTCCCAAAGTTTCCATCCCTCAGGCTGTAATTATTACTGATTGATCCCTTTCACCAGCTGAATTATTGGGGGTTTATTTGTTTTGTGTCTTTGAATTCTGTGAGCAAAATCCTGTTGTTTTTCCTTTTGCCATTTTTGGTCCCAATTATAAAAGAAAGATTCATCAAGTGCCATGAATGGAATGGCCAAATTCCAGCCCAGGGGTGCCCACTGGAAATGAGGGAAATCAGGGCATTTTTGCAGCATGGGGAAAACAGAGCCCTGCATTGCCAGAGCCTGGTTTGAGCCCTCAGCCCCAGCTGGAACTGGGTTTGGCTGTGTCCTGCCATACCTGACGTGTTCTCCAGCTCCAGGGGAGATGGAGAGCGAGGTGTTGGTGTGGATTCCTCCTTCCCTGCTCCATCACAGCGTCCCCCGAGCTGGGGGATCCCTCTGTCCTTGAAAAGCAACAGATGAGCCCCAAAGTGCTGGGGAAGGAGTGGCAGTCACTGGGCAGACTTTGTGTCCCATAAACCTCATCTGGGCTTTTCTGCAAGGGCTTTGTGACCCACCGCAGGAGCTGGGGGAGGTGGAAGGGAGCTCAGCCTGGAGAAAAGGGGGATCAGGGGGGCCCTTGTGGCTCTGCACAACTCCCTGACAGGAGGGGACAGCCAGGGGCTCAGGTTGGACACCAGCAGGAATTTCCCCATGGAAGGGGTGGTCAGGGCTTGGCAGGGGCTGCCCAGGGGGTTTAGAGTCCTCATCTCTGGAGGTGTCCAAGGAAGGATTCAGGACATGACACTCAGAGCTCTGGGGACAAGGTGGTGATTGTGCTCAGCTGGGATTCGGTGATCCTGAAATCTTTCCCAGCTCTCATGTTTCTGTGATTGCGACCAGGAGGGTTTGTTTAGCACTGGCCCAGATTTAAGGGATGGTTTTCTCCTGGTAAAGGCCATGTGGGAACTGAAAAGCTCAGCCAGGTGAAGTGAGGAGGACACAGGGGCTTGGTACGACCCTACTGGGGCTCCACATCTGTGGGTCATGCTCTCTCCATGTAGGACCATGGTGCTCCAGGAGCTCCAGGAGCTGTGCAGGGATCCTCCAGCCCTCAGCTCACCCTCCCCAGGCAGCTCCACCAGCCACAGCACCAGCAGCACCAGTGAGGAAGTTTCTTTCAGAGCTGCAAGAACAAAAGGGGCTGGGGCAGGGACACATCACCATCAAACCATCCCCACCGATGAAGGCTCTGTCTGGGTTGAGTGAGGAGGTAAATCCCTGTCATTCAGACTCATGTAGGGTTCAGCAATTTTAATGCTCTTCTCCATAGAAATTGATGAATTCTAATCCTTTGATTGTGTGTTATCCCAAACTCCACATATACTTTCCTCCTGTTTATCTACTGGCTTCTGCTGTTGCAGGGAAACGCTGCTCTGAACTGGCTTTTCTGGGAAAACCCCTCATTGTTATCTCAGTCCCTGCAGCAGGACATAGGGAGGCCAGGAGAGGTGTCCCAGGTGACTTCTCCTTTGGGAACTGCCTTTGGGCCAGACAGGCTGACATCCTGGGCTCAGGCCGGCAAGAAAAAGGGGGTTTTTTTCTTCCCAGTGTCTGAAATGGCTTCTGTGATAAGAGGAAAATTAATTAGGAGGGAGATTACTGAAAGGACTCTCGTGCCTCTACCAGAGCAGTGTCCAGCGGGGACATCTGGTTGGTTCAATTCCCAGAAAACTCCTGTTTTGCTCCTGGAGCTGTGAAAGGCTGGAAATGCAGCCATTGTTGCAATAAATATTCATTCATTTCCGACCTCAGCAACACTGGTGGAGCTTTGTCTACCCTGAGCTGAATTTTTAGGAGGCTGAACACAAAGGTCCAGTGCCAAGATTGAGATCAGCATTTTTTTCCAAGCCTGGGGTGGTTGGAGCCAGGGATTAACTCTGGATAACAAGCTCTGGAATTAGAATGGGACTCATTTAAGAGAAATGGTTAACAGAAAAACCCATTCTTGAAACATCTGATGTTTGCTGGGAGGGGAAATGAGCTGGTCTGTCTTGTGAAGGATCTGAAAATGAGATGATTTGTGTGGTTGTGAAGGATCTGTCAGTGGCCTGTGGGGACACACAGAATATTTGGTTTTGAACCACCTTCAGTAGCTTTCCTTTGTGGATATATTTGGTTTTGCCAGTAGAATGGGAGTAAATTCCAGCCAAGACTCTCGTTTTGTTCAAGACTTTTTTTTGCCTTGTGCATTTTCACCTGGACTTTCCCAAATTTGGTATCAAAAATTGCTAAATGAGAACCCTGAAGGCCTGGGCTCACCTTGCACAAGTTGGGGACATTAATTCCAGGCCAGTGAATGCTGGGGGCAGTGGGGCTGAAGGACAGAAGATGTCCCAGGAATCATTCAGATGGTTATTTAGATATTTCCTCCATGGCTGGGGTCACTCATGGAGCAGTTCCTGGGCTGGAGCACATCAGTCTCCTCTTTGTCCAAGGTGTGCTGGGTCAGAAGGACAAAATTCACGTGTCACTCTTGTGTCCTGTGCAAGGAGGGAGGAAATGCTGGGATCTCACTGGAATATTTCTGTGATCTGGGTGTTTTGAATCTGAGGTTTTCCTCCATGCTTGAGCCCATTCCTTCCTCTGAGCCAGACCTGCAGGGGTTTGGGAGGATGGGAATTGTCCATGGAGGACAGAGGCCTCAGGGCAAGCTGATTTCCTGTGAAATGGGAATCCATAGTGCTGGTCTCCACAGACTTTTTCCTGGAATTGTGATGGATGTTGGGAACCTGAGTGTCTCAATACCCTCAGGATTGTCACCTTTTGCTTTTCTTTGACTTGACTGGAACTTCGAAGTACCAGAAAGCTCAGAACTGTGAATTCGGGTCAAATTCTGCAGGTTCAGCTGATGCATTGGGAATAGGGAAAAGGGCTGGAGCAGAGATGCTCTGAGCTGAGAGCACACCTGGCTCTGGGGCAGTTCCACCTCTGGATAAATCCCTGAGACTGCTGAAATCTGCCCCAACCTTCCTGGTGCCATGTCCTGTGTCAGGATTTGCTGTAACCAAGGTTGGAATTCTCTGACATTTCCAGGTTTTCATCCTTTTTCAGCCAAGAACAGGGATTAGGAGCTGGATTTAAAGGCTCTGCTTGGTTTTCTCCCGCTTTAGTCGATTGTGCAGAAAAAGGCCCAAATCTGCAAGGCTCTGCCCAGCCTCTGGAAAACAGTTTTATTTGGAGCTGATCATTTCCTTCTCTCACTGTGGCATCATTCCAGCAGCATGTGGACAGGAGCTGTGGCAAAACAAGAGGCCAGGGTGTGAATTTTGTGCAGGTCCCCACGAGCTCTCATAAGCTCTCCAGGATAGGAGGGGCCTGGATGTGATGGATCCAGGAAGGTAAGAGAGACAGAAATATCCTGTGTGATTCCATAATTTGATGTTTCCAACACAGGAGCAGAGGGCAAACAGAAACATCCAGGAGTTCTTGCCAGCTCTGGATCTTGCAGAGGTGTTTTGCAGCCCTGGCTGTATTTTCCTGAGACTCCCAGGAATGCAGGGCCAAGCCAGATCCCCTGGGATCCCCTTGCTGACACCGAGGGCTGTCTGCAAACCTCTGCTGGATTCCAAATGTTTGGTGCAATAAAGAAAATCAGGTTATTCCCAGTCAGGACTGGGCTGTGCTCCCTGGCTGACTCCGGTCCAACCTGGCTGGGCAGATGTACAGATGTGGTGTCCTTGGATTGGGATGCACAGTAAATATGAGCCCATATTAGCACAGGCACCAATGCCTATTAAGCCAGAGGCTAAATTTGGGATTTTTATGTTGCAATAAATCTTGCGTCTCTACAGAGCCTGGGCAAACCTTAAATCAAAGCCTTTCTCCTCTCCCCTCTCGTCAGTTATTGATTAGGGCATTTTCCATCCAGTAACCACGAGGAGAACATGCCATAACCGTGATGGATCTGCCCAGTTCCTGGCACTAATCCTGGGATAAGTGTGTGCTTTGCTGCCCACCCTTGGCTGTGCTTTATTCCACAGGCCTGCTCCTCTGGCCCATCCTGATTAAAGAGTGGGAGCAGAGTGATGCATGAGGATTTTCCAGGTGACTTTCTGCCCAGGTACCTGGCGCCCCCCACAGTGCGCAAATCTCACCCATCTCCCAAAACAATGCTCCTCTAGGCAAAAAAATTACTTGGAAAAGAGAAGGAAGGAAGGGAGGTAGAGAGGAGAGGAGGAGTGAGGGGCAGATAAGAGGTGTAAATGGGAAAAGCTGCCAGGTCAGAATTCCAGAGGCAGAACCCTCAGACAGGAGACAGGAGCTCTGGAGGGTCAGAGAGGTCTCTGTGCAAATGTGGGGTGCAGCAAAGGGCTAAAACTGTCCCCAGAATGCCCTGGGAATGTAAGTGCTTTGGGATCAGCATCACCCATGGATTTATGCATCTCTTTTCCTGCTGTCCCTCACAGGTAAATGTTCAGGATCTCACTTCACTTCTGCTCCAAATCCTTCCTCCCCCCTTTGCTGCTGCTGGCAGCACCCAAAAATCCCCCTGCCAATGTTGTGTTGAGGGCAGGAAGACTGGGAAATAAAATAATTTATCTGCCCTGACTATTTTTGCCATGTTAAACACCAGAAGGAAATGCTACTATGAATATACCACAATTCAGACTCATCCCTGAGCAGATTTCACTTTGGTGGGATAAATTTATCCCCGTTGGATTTCAGAGCCAGCCGTGCCTGGGACCTAATGAATCCAACCAGCTCAGGATAACAATAATTTCTACAAATCTGCTTATCTGGGCTAAATGTTTATCCCTTTAGCTGCAAACCTCTTGATCCCAAATCATTGTTATAAAACATAAGCAGGGAGTGTCTGCACGAGCCTGTAATTGAAAGGCACTTATTTGCTCAGCTGCTCAGCACAAACGCAGGGATTGAAGTGCTGTTACCTCCAGATCCCCCCATTTGATTCATTCCTGCAAAATAGCACAGGGGAGGCTCTAAAATCGCTCCTTGTGAACAAAGCAGCTGCAGGTACTGGCTGAAAGCCGTGTGGGGAGCGAGGCTCAGGAGCAGGCAGTGTGAGCAGACTGCTGCTGGGCGAGCACAGGCTCTGCACCAGAACAAACCCCAGAGGCAGCGAGAGTGGGGCAGCAAACACAGCTCCTCCACAAAAGCTGGGCAAACCTTACAGAGAGGCAAAACTACCTGGGCTGCATCACTGCCTGATCGGAGAGCAGTGGAGAGAAATGCTGATTATGGGCTGTAATTAATCTGCTGGGGCTGGCTCAAAGCACTTCTGGCTTCAATTGCAGCATATGGAGAGGATGGATGGGGCTGAAGGAGTGGGCCGATCCATTATGGGATTGGCCTGCACAGTCCCACACAGCTGCTCCCAAGGGATGAAGGACAGGGGGACTCTGCAAGGGGGACCTGCTCACTGGCACTGTGGGAAAACCTTTGTGGCAATGCCAGGATCATAAAATAAAACAATCACAGAAGGGTTTGGATTGGAAGGGACCTTAAATCCCATCCAGTGCCACCCCTGCCATGGCAGGGACACCTCCCACTGTCCCAGGCTGCTCCCAGCCCCAGTGTCCAGCCTGGCCTTGGACACTGCCAGGGATCCAGGGGCAGCCACAGCTGCTCTGGGAATTCCATGCCAGCCCCTGCCCACCCTGCCAGGGAACAATTCCTAATTCCCAAGATCCCATCCAGCCCTGCCCTCTGGCAGTGGAAGCCATTCCCTGTGTCCTGTCCCTCTATGCCTTGTCCCCAGTCCCTCTCCATTTTTCCTGTAGCTCCTTCAGGTAATGGAAGCCCAAAGTTAGGTGACCCCAAAGCCTTTTCTTCTCCAGGCTGAACAATCTCAGTTGTCTCAGCCTTTCCTGGTGGGACAGTCTCCTGCAGTCTCTGTAATCCCAAAATCCCAGTGATTGTAGCTCTCCCAGAGAAGGAGGGGGTGTGGAGGAGCCAGTTTAGTGCAGGGCCAGCTCCAGTAGGATGGGGATTGCAGGGTCACCCTTCACAATGGGAATGCAGCAGCTAAAGAAGAGATTTTCCCTGGGAACAGGGCTCTGCCCCAGGCTGGCACTGCTGCCCCTGAGTGCCAGCCTGGCCATTCCCAGCCTGATGGGCACTGGGAGCAGCAGGGACAGCAGTGGCAGATGGCCCAGTATTTACCATTATTTCAGGTACACTGGACCTCAGTTATTTCCAGCTCCAGAACCCAGCAGTGAAACCTTGGCTCTCGCTTGTGTGTCACTTGGCAATTTGTCTCCATCCAATATTGCTTCAGTAGCATTCAGATAAACAAATTAAGGGAGGAGAAAGCAACAAATGCAGCTTAAGACTAATTCCCCTCCACCCCCTGAATCACTGAGGGCCTTGAAGAGTGTTCAGAGCCAAATTACACTTCAGTGCACAGGATTTAATTTGCATCTGCCAACTTCAGAAGGGGGATTTAGTCAGACAGGGCATTTGCATGCCATAAAAGCAGATGATCTCTAATTAAACTAATATCATGTTTGAGTTTCTGCAGCGATAACGGGGAAGACAAAACACGCAGGTCTTGGCAGGGGTAAGGAGCAGGCTGGGAGCACAGGAGGGAACAGCTCCTCTAAAACCTGCCAGACACAGAGGGGACATTTCAGGGTGGTGGGAGGGTCCTGTGCTAGAGAGAGAAATCATTTCCTGGTACTTCCAGAGTCTCTGCACCATTTCTGCAGTGTTTACACCCAGGAAATGCACCCAGGTGTTGGGAAGCTCCCTCAGCAGAGCCTGACAGCACCAATTCCTGGCAGGAACAAGATGATTTCCTGGAAAAAAAATTAAAATCCCTTCTCTTCTACATGATCTGGCATTTCTGGGAACATGGAGTCAAATCAGCTTTCTAATTTTACTCTCCAGCCTCAATTAGGACACAGCTTGGGGTATGTCCAGGATTTTCAGCAGTCACTGAGTGAGAGGGAGGTGAGGACTTGCCATGAAATCCAATAACTCCTGGTGTTTCTCCACAGTCCAGCATTCCCAGGCCCACTGCTGGAAGGATGCTGAGGAGTCTGACAGCCAGAATCCATTGAACATATACAGAAAACATCAAACAACTAAGCAGAGATCTGTTTTAGAATTGTCTTTGGCTCTGCTGGATAAATTAGGTTTTGAACAATTCCTGCAAAGAGGGAACTCTTCCAGGGCAGCTCAGCCACAGGAGACAGACGGGTTTCTTACCTGCCATCAAAGAGTCAGGAAAATCAGTAAACTTTGGCAATTCTTGCCTCAGATCAATAGATTTTAGGGCCAGGGAGGAACACAATTACAACATTGAGTCTGATTTCCTGCTCTCCAATGTCCCTGAGCGATTCTTTTCCTGAGGCTGGGGTTGAAGCAGGAGGAGCCTTTGAGGGGGACACCCCCCTTGATTCAGAGACACCCCAGGACGGAGCAGGAGCCTCATCCCCATGAGCCCTGCAGGGAGAATTCACTGCCTGCCTCAAACCTGGCCGTTTATTTCCTGCTGTAGTTCTTCCAATGTTCATCTCTGAGCTGCTGGAAGCATGCTGGGCCTGGAAGCTCCTGGAATCACACATGGATCTGACTGGGATCCTTCTCCTCCCAGGGAAGCTGTGGCTGTCCCATTCCTGGCAGTGTCCAAGGCCACACTGGTGCTCTTCTATGCATTCTATACCCCACAGCTCCAGTTGGTGATGGGAAGGCCAGCTCCACGTTAATTTTCAGATCATTTTTTATTTCTTTCCCACTCAGATGCTCCTGGCTTGCAACACATACCCAAGCAAACATCCCCTGGCACCTCTCTCCCAGGAAACAGATGCACGTGGATCAAACCATGTTTATTCTTTTCCCTGGTGACTCAGGGCTGTGCATATGCCACCATGTGTGGCATTTCCCACTCCTCAAAGAAAGCAAACTCCCACATGACATTAGAGCTTGGCTTTGGAGGAGTTTAGTGTTTTAAAGATAGAAGCACCCAAGCAAAACATGCTTTGGACAGAACTAAAGCAGGTAACTTTTCAGTTACCTGAAGGTGAGGGGATTTGTGTGGTCGGGTTCTGATCTCTGCTCCAGCGATCCCCAGCTGGGCTAATCCCCTGCAAAGATAAAAGCTCCTGCTGGCCCTGCTGGAGAAAACAAATTCTCCCCTGGCAGAAGGCAGTTCTTAACAACACCCTTAGGAATCAAAGCCTCCCAAACTCTCGGGGTTTGTGTTTCCTTAGCTGTTGCAGCAGCAGTGGGGTGGTGTGACCGTGGAGGGCAGAGGCCAACCCTCCCCAGGTGACCTCACCTTCCCTGGCACTTCGGGAAGTTCCTGCATCCCATCTGCTCATCCCTGTGGGAAAGGAGGATGTTCTCCCCAAGCCTCCTCTAAGTTTGAGCAGAGCTTTTTCAGTCTCTCAAAGATAAACAGACCCTGAAGACAAAGCCCCTCCTGGCTCCCCCACCGTGGACTTGCAGCTCAAACCCCCTGGACCAAACCCCAAATGTCACCCAGAGCAGAGCCACAAGGACAAAATCCTTCCCGTGTTTTTTACCTCCCCAGACATCCCATGGGACTGGAAAAGGGGAGGAAATCCCATTGTAATGGTGCCACAGCCAGGCTTCCAAGTGGGGTTTCCTTGCTAAATAAATAAACAAACAAACCAAAGGGAATTCTGATCCTGGCTCAGTGAGCCTTCAAAATTACCCAAACACACAAAGTTCCTCAAAAGCAAGGGGAATAAAAAGGCAACTCAACCACATGTTCTTCATCCTCAGGCTCCTGTTTCACAGGCTGGGACTGCTAAAGGGGATTATAAACCAGCTGGAGTTTACAGCAGGAGCAGGGCATGTGGAGGGGAGGAAAATACCTGTACAAGTGCAATTAACATCAATTAGCTGGGCCTGAGCTCCAAAAAGAGGCAGAGGAGCAGCACTGGAGAGATAAAGGGCAGGGCTGGAGGGCTTTGTGTTCCCTGTTTGAGTCAGAAATCTGCAAATGCCATGGGCAGCAGAGGATCACAGTCAGGGAATGGTTCAGGGTGGAAAAGATCTTTGAGATCATCAAGTCCAGCCGTGGAGCAGCAGCACCACCATGGTCACCCCTGTCCGGAGAATTAATCCACAAACACCAGAGGTTTATGTCCAAAAAGGAGACAGAGGAGTCATTTTACTTTATTGAAATAAATGGAGAGGCCATGGGACATTCCACTGGGGTGTCTCAGATTTTTGGAGGACACAGCCTCCCTTTTTATCCCAATTTCCCATCTGCATTTCCCGCTCTCTTTCCCCATTGGCTGAGGTACTTGAGAGGCACAGACTTCCCAAACCCCTGATACCTCAGGTTCCCCTCTAGTGTATAATCCTCCCATTTAATTTTTAATTCTTATAGAATTCACGGTTTTTCCCCATTGTTTCTTTCATCTTTCAATATCCAATTTCATTTATCAGCAAACCTACAGTTTGTTTGTAAAGGCAAATATCTTTTCCATTCATCAATCAGTGGAATCCTTCCCATTGTTTCTTTTATCTCTCAGCGCTGGTCTTATCTACCAGCAGACCCACAGCTTGTTTGGAAAGACAAATCCATCATTCCTCTCACCCCTAATGCAGGTCCTGAGTGTCAGAGCCACACTTTCAGCAATGGTGACTCCAGCACTGCCCCTGTTCCACTGCTTGGCTGCCCTTTCCGTGAAGGAATATTCCTATTATCTCATCTAAACCTCCCCGGGGTGCAACTCGAGGCCATTCCCTCTCATTCTGCCATCCTGGGATGCTGCATCCAGCCCGGGATCTGGATGCAAACCCCTTCAGGGGCTCGGTGGTTCATGGGACAGGCACTGAGGTGCTGGACGATGGATCTGAGCTCCCTGGGCCAGCCCAGAGCACGAGGGAAGGCTGCAGAGCTTGGATTCCTCACACCACAAACAAAGAGCTCTAAACCAGAGCTGGGCACTCTCAGCTCCTTCAGCATCATGGAAAAGAGCACAGAGCCTCTGGGCTATGACATCTCACCTGTCCCTTGCCGGCTGCTGGATGAATCCCAGCAGCAGCTGAGCCAGCCCAGGTGTGACACCAGGCATCAGCTGGCACCTGCAGCTGCCACTGCACCCTGCCAGACCTTGGCAGACACTCCAGGGGCCAACTGTGCACCAGGAAATGGAGATGGGAGCTGAGTCCTGATCCAGAGCGGGGCTGGGATGTGAACAGGGAGCAGCAGGGGCTGGCAGCAAATCCTGGGCCTGAAGAGGTGTGGGACAGGAGGATTGGGGACAGCAGGGACCGATGGCCACAGTGTCACCAGCAGGGTGGGTAATTCTGCAGGGAACGGGAAGCCAGGCAGGACCTGTAACAGGAGGAGGATTCCCTCCTGTGACAGGAGATGGATTCCTGACAGGAGATGGATTCCTGACAGGAGGGGGGGGATTCCCTGACAGGAGATGGATTCCCTGACAGGAGATGGATTCCTGACAGGAGGGGGATTCCCTGACAGGAGGGGGATTCCCTGACAGGAGATGGATTCCTGACAGGAGATGGATTCCCTGACAGGAGATGGATTCCTGACAGGAGATGGATTCCCTGACAGGAGATGGATTCCCTGATGGGCTTATTTGATGCCCTTGCCTTGCAGGGGCTCCTGTTGGGATCTGCCCAGCAGAGCTTGAAAAGTTTGGGAGGTTGATATTTCTGGTGGTCTAGAGAAGAGCAGAAAAGGTTTATATTCAGTTCCTAAAAGGTCCTAAAATTTGTGGCCTCACACCAGACTTGACTCCCAAGGAACAAAGCCCAGATATTTCTTTTTCTGCAGGATCAGCTCTGTTCTGACCCCAGCACTGGCTTTACTCCACCAAAATCCATGAGTTCCAGTAGATTTATTTAAAAAGCAAAGGAAGAATCAGGAGGAACTCATCCAATGTGCTGCTTTCCAGCCTTAGGCTCATCCTCTCTGCTGGCGACCTCACCAGCCCTTCATTGATTAACAATCAGCGGGATCAGTTCTCCTTTTCATGCGGAAAATATCAAAATTGGGGCTTTCACTGCTGCTCGTGTTATCTCCAATTAACTGCGCTGACATGATTTGTTCTCTCACTGCCTTTGTTGCATAACTAATCACAGCCAATAAATATAAACACAAAAAATAATTAGCTGGAATCAGCTTGTCGCCCGTGCCAGGCACAGCCCGGTGGCAGCAGGGAGGACACGTGCTCTTCCTGACATGATTCCAGTTAATTTTTCCTTCCATTTGGGTTTTTATTTCCTGCTTTGGGTGAAGGCAGGGGCTGAAGGTGCCTCTGAAGGGCTGCAGCCATGGTAACACACCCAGACACGGGATATTGGCTCTCCAGGTGATTCGGGGATTAATTCCATGTCAGTTCTGGTTATCACCTTGTTCCAGGAGATCCCAACATTCTGACATTCCCAGAGCAGATGTTTGGGAATTAATGAAATAGAGAGAGGAGTCTCCAGCAAGGGCTTTGACCTGCAAGGGGGGAGGATGAGCAGAGACCCTGGTGCTGCTCCTTGTCCTTCAGAGCAGTGAAGGTGCCACCCCAAGGATTCAGGTGGTGCCACCAGCCTGGGAATGGCACTGGGTGGGGACAGGACATTGCTCCCCTGAGCTGCTCCCAAACTAAGCTGGGATGGGCTGGCTCAGGAGGACTGGGGAGGAAAGGGATGGCAGGATTGAAGGATTGTCCAAATCCACCAATTTCCGTGGCATTTTCTGTAGGAAGTGGAATTGTTTCATCTCAGTGCTGTCCCAAATCTGTTGTATCAAGACAGTAAATCTGCAATTTTTTTTCCTGTGTTCTTGTTGTGCTTCATTTCTCTGAATCAATTTTATTATCCCATAATTCACATTGTCTCACCCTTCACATTTCATATTACAGTGTTTAGGATCATCTAAAGAACATTTTTACACCATTAAAATGAGAAGATTTGAGATTGGAGCTGTGTTGAAACAAACTCTCCATGCAATTTCTGATATGGAAAATGTTCCCAATTCCCAATTCTGACTCACTGTTTTATTATTAATAGTGTTAGTATTTATTANTCCTTTTGACCCAATAATAGATTCCCACGACCCTTAGAGTGACATTTGACTGATGAACCAAAGACAACTACCTGAGTTCCGTGAAGAAGACGGAAAAAGAAGATGAACAAAGAAAAGACACCACCCAAAATTCTCCATCTTGTCCTATAACCACCACTATACTACAAAAACCTCAAATTTAAAACCCATCACCCAGTGAAAATACCCACATCTAACCCACTATACATTTGTGACTTCTAACTCACTATTCATATTTCCAAGCCTTCTCCAAGGTTTCAGCTCCAGAGCAGTGTTTTCCAGGGTGTCTGTGCCTGGAAGCACAGAAAGCTTAAACTCCAGATTCCTGAGATCCAACAGGAACAGGCCTCAAGTTGTTCCAGGGGAGGTTTAGGTTGGATATTAGGGAAAATTTCTTCCTGGAAAGGGTGGTCAGACAGTGCTAGAGTCCCCATCTCCGGAGGGATTCAAAAGCTGTGTGGATGTGGCACTTGGGGACATGGCCAGTGCTGGCCTTGGCAGTTGGACTCAATGATTGATCCCAGAGGGCTTTTCCAACCTTTCCAATGATTCTCTCACTCCATGATTATTCAGGATTTTCTCTTCCCTGAACCAGCAGTTCCAGTGGGAAGTGATACCATTTTCCCACAAATGGAGATTCCATTTTCAAAGTAGTTTGTTTGTCTGGGATTTTGTAGGGCAGCATCAGGAAGGTTTGGGAATGGATCCCTGGGATCTCCCATATTCCCTTTCCTGAATTATGCCATTCCCAAGGTGAAGCACTTGGCAAGATTTGACAACATTCTTTTTATTTCCCTTTTTTTGCTGGAGCACTTTCATTTTCCTTAATTTTCCCACCTGGCAGTAAGAACCTGGATAACACAGGCACAGAGAGTTCAGGGGGACTGGTGACCCCAGGGCTTTCAGAGAATCCACTCAGGAACATTCCAGCCCCAAATCCTTTGGGCAGCATCCAGAGAAGACAAGGAATCCTTCTCTTTCCCAGACCCTGCCTCTCCATGTGGAATAACCACACATGTCCCCAAAATCCTGCTCACCAACCCCTCAGATCATGGGCAGGTTTAAAAATGTGAAGTCATCAGAGCTTTTGAGATGTTTCTCTCAGCAGCCTGCATGCAAATACATGCAAATAGATGTAAAAAGGAGGCACTGCCTCAGCCGGGTTATTAAAGGAGCTGCTGCTCCTAAGAGGATTTTCCTAAGAAGGCTAAAGATCCCCCAACACCCATTACAGCCCAGCTCCTGCAAATTACACTAAACACAGGCTTGTTATCCCTGACAGAGCCTGTGAAGGGATGGAGCAGAGCTGAAGCTGCTTCTCCTCACTCCTCTCCCTTTTCTCTCCAAGGCTGCAGCAGCTGGAAGGGCAGCAGGTGCAGCGGAGGGCTCAGCTCCAGGGGCTGCAGCGTTCCTGGGGTTCCTGCTCCAGCTGAGGGTGGCACAGGAGCAGCCCAGGCTGATCCCTGCAGGGGCTCTCCAGGAGCTGCTGGGAGTGGGGGCTCTGCACAGCTGGGGCAAAACCAACCAGCACCTGCTGCTCTGGGGCAGCTTTATCTCCAAAACCATCCGAGCAGTTCAAATTCCCACCAGTTAAACCATGCATCAGTTAAACCAATCCACCATTTAAACCATGCACCAGTTAAACTATGCACCAGTTAAACCATCCTACAAGTTAAACCATGCACCATTTAAACCATTCCACCAGTTAAACCAATCCACCAGTGAAACCATGCACCATTTAAACCACGGACCAGTTAAACCACCCACCAGTTAAACCAATCCACCATTTAAACCATGCACCAGTTAAACTATGCACCAGTTAAACCATCCTACAAGTTAAACCATGCACCATTTAAACCATTCCACCAGTTAAACCAATCCACCAGTTAAACCTTCCCACCAGTTAAACCATGCACCAGTTAAACCATCCCACCAGTTAAACCATCCCACCAGTTAAACCAATCCACCAGTTAGACCTTCCCACCAGTTAAACCTTCCCATCAGTTAAACCATGTACCAGTTAAACCATGCACCAGTTAAACCATGCACCAGTTAAACCATCCCACCAGTTAAACCAAGCACCAGTTAAACCAAGCACCAGTTAAACCATCGCAGCAGTTCCCTGAACCCTGCACAGGGCCAAGTCATCGAAGAGTTTTCTCCATCCCCTCAAAATATTATTTATTTCTTGTTCCTAGAGAAAACGAAGCACTGGGAAGTGGTGGATCAGGCCTTGGGGATATTCCCACGTGGGAATGCGCTGTGTGGGAGCTCTGGTGCCATCTCCCTCCTAGACTTGGACTCTCCAGCAGAGCCCTCACACACTGCTGTGCAGGGGTTTTGTGTCTGAGCTGTGGGGATGTGACACAGCTCATACTGGAAGTGGCTCAGTTCTCTTCAGAAAGGTTTGTCCTTGAGGTTTCTGCTCCAGCACTCAGGAGCCTCCTGCCTTTTCAAAGCCTGGCAGGATTCAGTGACACACCAGGAGCTTAACACGATTACCCCAACTTCCACTCCCCTTCCTTAGACCTCGCTCCCAGGGGCTATTTGTAATTTGCAGTTGGAGTTTATTCACTGTCTTTGAACAAAGAAATCTGATTTTTTTTTTCCTTTTAGTTTCCTCTTAAATCCTGACAGGTTTAAAAAAAAAAGAATTAAAAACTCTTAATGCTTTCATAAGAAGCTAAAATTTCTCATGGAAAAGGAAATGCTTTTGGCAAGCTGAACAGAAGAATTATATCAGAGCTGAAGGAAAAATAAATCTTTGACCTGTTTCTGTAATTGTTGCTAATTCATTGTTATTTTTATCATCCCTGTCCGTGACAAGGCCCCATTGCAGTGGGCTCTGCACGAACACAGAACATCACCAGCAGTAAAATCAGGTGACAGCATCCTGCAGGACTGTTCCAGCAGTGCCAGGCCTGGGCCTGGAGTCCTGCTGGATCCTTCAGTGAAAGTTCTCTGCTCCAACAGGGAAAAATATCTTTAATTGCCACGTGGGATGGGGCTGCTTGGCCTTTGATGGCTCCTCTGAAGGATGGATTTCAGCAGCCACGTCTGCAGCAACAAAATCCCGACGTAAATACAACTGCTCCCTGTCGGCCTGCACTGAGCATTAATTAAGGGAGCCAAGCAATGCCCCCATTTTGTCAGAGAGCAGGAGATGTAACGAGGCTCCCAGGTAATGAGTTCCACTCACACGTACAGCAGCTCCCTGAAATAATGAGCTTTGGAAACAATCCGGAGGTGCTGCCTGGATATTGATGTTAGGAACTCGCTGACCCTGTTGCAGGCAGGTTGTGCTTTTGACAGAGCATCTCCCCTTCAGCCTGGGCTCCCTCTCCTCAGGGCAGGACTGCAGCAGTGCAGAGCAGCCCCAGGAGCACAGAAATCCTGCCAGGCTCTGCAGCCAGGAGCCAGAGCCTTCTCCTGAGCCTTCATCCTCGGCAGGGTTTTGTAGGATAAACCCCAGCCTGGTCCTTACCCCCGGGGCTTTGGAGAGGCCCTGTTGTGTAGCAGGGGGGATTGTGGCTCTGCGCTGCTCTGGGTCACTTGGACGTGGTTCTTGAGGTAAAAGTGGCTCCAGCTCCCTGAGGATTCTCCCTGTCCCTCTCCCTGTGCCAGAGGGATTCAGCTCTGAGCAGGGCCCTCCATGTCCTCAGCTCCAAAGGCCGCATTACACCGAGGGCTCTTTCTCCCCATTTTCCAGGGAAAGGCTGGAAAAGTTCTGTTTGCCCATTTCCCTGGTGCTGAAAACCCCATGGCCCTGCATGGGCCATTCCCTGGAGTGTTGGACACGATGGTCCTGGGGGTCCTTCCACCTCAGGATCTTCTGTGATTCTGGGATTTAGGAGAGCTGGGGACAGCTCTGGTCCCTCAGGACGGGAAGGACACTGAGGGGCTGGAGCATGTCCAGGGAAGGGAACAGAGCTGGGAAGGGGCTGGAGCCCCAGGAGAGGCTGAGGGAGCTGGAAAGGGGCTCAGCCTGGAGAAAAGGAGGCTCGGGGGGCCCTTGTGGCTCTGCACAACTCCCTGACAGGAGGGGACAGCCGGGGGGGTCGGGCTCTGCTCCCAGGGAACAGAGACAGGAGGAGAGGGAATGGCCTCAGGCTGGGCCAGGGGAGGCTCAGGGTGGATTTTGGGAACATTTCCTCATGGAAAGAGTTGTCCAGCCAGGGCAGTGGTGGAGTCCCCATCCCTAGAGGGATTTAACAGCCCTGTGGATGTGGCACTTGGGGACATGGGTTAGGGGTGGCTGTGGCAAAGCTGGGTTAAAGCTTGGATTCTCTGATCTTGAAGGGTCTTTCCAACATTATGGACTCTGTAATTCCATGGAAAACATCCCTCCCAGCAGCAGGGCTGTACCCAGGCATTCCTGTGTGGATTACAGAGGCAGGAGCAGATGGAATCTCCTGGAAAACAAAGCCCTGTAAGGACCCACAGAGAGGACACCCAGGGACAGAGCAGGAGCTCAGCTCCTGCAAGGAGGCAGCTGGAACAAATCCAGGGCTCTGACCCAGCCCAGCTCTGAGCCAGAAGCATTTTTAGAGTCCTCTCTGAGCTGCTCCCACTCTGTGAGCTGCAGATAAGAGGAGTGAGATGGGACGTGGTTGTTTGGCTGTGTGAATGCCTCAGCTGACAGCTGAGATCTCCAGCCCTGGCTCCGGTGGGTGCAGCACATCCCAGCCCTCCCTGAGCCCCTGGAATTCCAGCAGCCTGGAGTTTAGCAGGAGCTGGGTCCCACCAGCCTCTCCCCACCCTCACTGCAGTCAGGATTGATTACAAACACTCTCTAAATATTTTTTTCCTTCCCCGTGCTCTAATCCACAGAGGCCACTCAGCTTGGATGTGCTGCCTGTTGCTCTCTGCAGCCTCTTCCTCTCTCTCTTTTTTCTCTCAGTAGACAAATTAAAGCATTTCCAGGCACATTGCAGAGGATTATTTCAATAGAGAAACTCAGGGCTGTATTCCCAAAGCAGGAATTACTTCTCACTCTGGGGAGGGTGGCTGGTTCAAGCCCCGGTTTGCAGAATTTCCACCTGTGCAAAGCCAGTCTGGCAGGACCTGATCCCCCCAGTACATCCCAGGGCTGGTTCCACACTGTGCTGACAGCAGGGTCAGAGTTACTGGGGGGAAATATCCAGAGTTTTAACTGTTGGCAGAGAGATGAACAAAATCACAGCTGAAAACACATTTCCTGTGATTTCCCTCAATTTTCAGTTGGTTCATGCGATTTTCCAGGCTTTGGCCATTCCCAGCCTTGGCATTCTGTGAAAAGCTGCTTAAAACCTAATCCAGATGTTATCCCAGAACACTATTGGGGTGTATATATATCCACCCATATATATATACAAACCACTTGCAACAAAAGATTGCTCAACCCCTAAGCCCATCCTGCAAATATCCCTGATGGAAATCCTGCTTTGCCAGCCCCCTGTTCCAGTGTCTGTTAACAAATTGTTGTGTCATGAATTCCAGTCTACTGCTGTCTGCTCTGTGCAAGATGGACAAAGAGATGAGATTGTTTCTTCCTTCCACAGAAGCCTCTTCAGCTGAAACAACTCCAGTCCAGCTAATTCAGAGTTTTTACAGGGCTGGGTACATCCGATCCCATCTGTATTCTCTAGGAAGAAAGCAGATTATGTTTTTCACCACAACAATGAGCGTTTCTGTCACAGTGAGCACTTCCAAAAGGAAAACAAGGCCTGTGCTGACAATGGCTCTGTTTCATTCATCAGTTCCCAGTCCAAAGGCTCTCTCCCAACAAAACCCTGGGAGAAACAAAAGGCAGGGCCTGTTTTACGCCAGGCTGGGCTCAGCCACCCTTCCTGCAAGCGCCAGGAGAGGGTCAGGGCTCCAGCAGCTCCATCACCAAACAATGCACAGAGACTGGGAAAGGGAATTTAATGAGGAAAGGAGAAGAGTGCAAAGAATTCAGACAAGCATGGAGAGACAGGAGCATCTGGTGTGTTACAGCTGTTGGAGGAAAAAATGTTTTCTAACTCCCCAAAACAACCAAAATACATCTAGATGTTGTTGGTTTGGTTTTTTTTTCTTCTTTCTCCAAACTTGAAATAAGAAAAAAAACCCACAAACCCACCCAGCCAAAAAAACCCTGCCTTCTTTTCCCACTGGACTGGAGCCAAGGCAGAGGGAGGCAGAAAATGAGGAGGATATGCAAAGCATCAAAATGTTCAGTGATCAAAATGGGAGATATTTTAACCCAAACAACAGCTTTCTGCTCAAATTCTCGCTCTGCCTAAAAAGCTGTTCCATGCTCAAAAACACACAGAGCAGGAGAGAGGGATTTTAACTAAAATGACTTGAACCAACTCAGTGTTTTCTCCTGCTGGCAACTTCCAGGCTTCAAGAATTTGGAGAAAGATTAAAAAACCCCCACAACTCCAAAGGAATGTGAGGATCAGATGGAGTGCTTGTTATTTGCTGTTATTTGGTTATTGTGAAAGATGAAGAAATAATCCTGACTGAGAACCACCTGCAGCAGGAAATCATTCCTGATCCCTCTGTCCAAAGCACCGGATGGTACCAGAACCCCTTTTTGGGGGAAAAGTCCTTGCAAGCAGGGGAGATTTTATCATTTATCACAAATGCATTTCCTGGCACATTTCCACTTCCAAACCTTCCCATCTTCCCACAGAAATAAAGTTTCTCCTACAATTCCCTGCAAGTGCCACCTCATTTCCTCCCAGGGCTCCTCCTGCCCTCCCCCTGGCTTCCAGCACTGCTGGACACAGGCAGTTATGGGATATTCCCATTTAATGAGAATTTTCTTGGCTTAGAAATAGGAAGAACTCCCCAAAAGCATTTCCATGAGCAGTGCTGGGGGTTGCTGTGGGCACTGCACTGGGGAGAAAAGCAGCAGAAGTGGTAAAACTGTTCCCAGCCTCGGGAGCGAGGTATTACCTGGATTTTCCAGGTGTTTATTCGAAGGGCTCTCCAACATTTCCCAGGTATTTGCTCATTTATGCATTTCAAGTGTTGTACACAAGTGATGAGAGGCAAGGGCAAGACCTGAATGTTCTACTGGAAAAACCATTTAGCTGGGAATTTGATTTCCTTCAATTTTCTGATTTTTTTTCCCCACTAGGGAGCAACAACCATATTGTAACTGAACTGACAATCACAGTGTCTTACTTCAAATGAAATTGTCAAAATATTGTGTCAGGAATCCTGTATGAAGTGATTTCTTTGGCTGTCACTCACATTTGCTATCCTAAAGACTCTGCTTTCTATTAACAAAGATACTCAACACATAAATAATCGCAAAAACCAGATACAGCTAAATTAGGAACACCCAGAAATATTAACAGCAACAATAATCTAACCTTTGAGAAGGTGCTTAGGGGAGAAAAAGCAAGAAAATCCAAATTAAAGAATAATGAAAAAGCCAAGTCTATTGAAACATCTGAAATTTGATATAATCAGTTAGCAAATGCCATAACTTGCTCCTCACACCCCACCTAATGATGTGTTTGCTCTGTGCAAATAATGATAACAATGCAGCAATTCCCATTTATTCCCATTTTTGTGGGGCATAAACTCATTCCAGGAATCACAATATTTTAGCAAAATGAGATCTTTGGTGTCTGAGTCAGGAAATGAGGGGATGGGACACACCTGAGGTGCAGAACTGCAGGGGATGAGGGGCTGGGATAAACCCTGGGGTGCAGAACTGCAGGGGGTGAAGGGCTGGGATAAACCCTGGGGTGCAGAACTGCACAGGGTGGAATTATTGGGGTGTCTGGGCCAGGCCAGGTTTGGATCCATGATCCCTGGGGGTCCCTTCCAGCTCAGGACATTCTGGCATTCTGTGATCTGTGAGTCTAAGGATGAAAACTCTCAAAGGAGAGAAATTTAGGCAAGACTTGGATAGGTGCAATGCCCTGTGAGGCTGCCCTGAGCTGTGTTTGAGGGGTCAGGGAGGTTTGCTGGGCCCAGCTGGGACAGCTGAGGCTCCCAGAACCCTTAGGAGCTGCCAGGAGGAGCCTTTGTCCCATGCAAAGCAACAGAAGCTCAAACAGCACCAAGGGAGGCTCAGGCTGGACACCAGGAGGAATTTCTGCATGGAAAGGGTGCTCAGGCCTTGGCAGGGAATGGTGGATCCCCAGCCCTGGTGTCCAAGGAAGGCCTGGACGTGGCACTGGAGCTCTGGTGGGGATTGGGTACAGCTCGGACTCAATGATCCAGGAGATCTTTTCCAACCTCAGTGATTTTGTGATTCCATAATAAAAAGTCCCAAAGCACAGCGAGGTGCAACCCATCACCCAGCAGCCCTCCCGTGTCCCCACAGGTCCCAGGCTGTCCCCTAAAGCCAGCAGGCTTTCCCAGCCCCAGGTGGGTCCCTCTCAGCAGCCAGGGCAGCTCTGCTGTGAGCAGAGCACTGCAGTGGGACTTGGGTAATAGAGGAATTGCTGTCCCTGCTGCTCCTCTGCAGAGTGAGAACAGCACAGGCTCAGCTTGCACACAAGTGCATTAATCTTTTCAGCTTTCCTGGAATTAAACATCAGAGGTTTAACCTATTCTTTATTGCTATTCCAATGCCCTGAGTGGTACTTTTAAAAATAAACTCCTGGAAGGCAGCAGGAGGGAGAAGGGGAAGGAGCTTGAAAGCTGCTCACTCACTCACTCACTGTGCAAGCCCCAACTGCTGAAAATCAAGAAAACTTTAAAATTCAGACTGTTTTATTAAAATACTGGTAATATTCAATATTCTGGAAGCTCTGAGTTCCAGACTCAGGGATAAAAGAGATCTCAGCTTCTTATTTTAAAGAAAAAATAAGGATTTGGACTCGCAGGACTGAGGAATGAGATCAACCAGCACAGGAAGGCCAAAGAACCCCTTGGAAAGGCAAAACTGAGCCTCATTATTGATTTGTATTTATAAAATCTTACTATTTTTAAAGCACAATTGGGGATCTGAAGGTTCCTGAAGTACCCAGATAGATATTTCCAAGAAAACTCTGCCAGGACAGAAAGCTAATACCCAGTTTTGTCATTACTTTGGCTGTGTTTACCTCTGCTGCTCCCCCTGTTAGTTCCAATGGAGATCATCTAAAATACATTTGTAGGTACCTATGGAAAAAAGGATTTATCCCCACACCTTAATTAATTTTGTGAGTTCTGTCAATTTTAGGGTCAGTTTTATGGTCACTAATGGAAGGAAGGAAGGAAGGGCTGGGCAAAGCATCTGAGTAGCTCTTACAGACTCCTCACAACAAAGTCTTTCTAAACCGAGCTGAACAGAGTTAAATAAGGTAAATCTTTGTTTCAGCATCTCCCAGGTGAAGCTGAAGGTCCCTCCAGTGCCTGCTGTAATGGGCAGTGATTACGGAAAGGGAAATTTGCACTGCGATGACGGTAATTGCAGCGCCTGTTCCAGCACATTTTGGGGAAGCAGTTTGGGATAATCAGGGTGATTTTGTGCAAATGGCTGGGAGGATTGGGAGGATGCAGCAGGATCCAGGTGATTCTCGGACAGGGAACACCGTGGGTTTGGCTGAAGCCATGGAGCAGCTCCCTGGTGGAAGCAGAAGAGGGCTGGCAAGTGCCAGGCAGGGAAGGGGAGCTCTCCCAGCACTCAGGTGTTTGATTCCAGCACCAGCCACTGCAGCTGCTTTTTTCTGCCCAAATTCAAAGGCTCTCAGTCTGACAGTTCTTCTGCCTTGGGCCTTTTCCACGGCAGGCTCTTGTTCCAGTGTTGGCCTGGAACAATTAAACACAACAGGAATGACACTTTTACTCCTGCTCCTGCCCTGCCAGGGCTGGCAGCAAAAGAGACGGGCTGGAAGTGATGGCAGAATAAAAATAAAGGATCCTTTTCATCTCTGGATCTCTGGTGAGGGCTGAATTGTGTTCTCAATAAGATTCCAGCCTGAACAAATCCTGCTGTTCCTGCCTGCTGCTGCTGCTCTCTGAGATGTCACTGCACACCTCAGCTCTGTCAGCATGGCTGTGCAGGGGGAAGGTGCCCCTGTGGTTTGGGAAAGCCAACGGAATAAAGGGTGGAAGTAAGGGTGCAGGTGGGCCAGGACATTCTGGATTCACAAAAGGCAAAATTCAGCTCCATGCAGAGAACAAATTAATTCAGAGAGCCTGGAGTTGACATATTCCCAGGAGCTGCTGAGCCAGGACAGGTGAGGGTGTTCCACCCCAGGAACGCTTGGTTTCCCTGCCTTTCATGGAGTTTACAGCATTTCTTTGGCATTGAGATGGAAAAGAACACCCAAACAGCTCATTTCTGTGTCTGTCTCGGAGGTCAGTAACCCACTAAGCCATGGCAACACCAGGATTTGATTCATAGCCATCATTCCTTGTGCAGGGAGAGGGCAGGGAATTCAGCCAGTTCCTTCCCTAAAACTGGTGAACGAACCAGTCCTGCAGCCACACTTTGACTATTGGTTGAGTTTCCCATCTGGCAGCATCAAGGTTTCCACAAACAGGAAAAATGGCTCAGTCACTGCTTTTATTGCAGCTGGAAGAGAAATAAATGAGCAGGAGGGGGCTGTGGGACAGGGAGCTGTGCAGCCCTGGCAGCAGGAATGGGCCTCCTGGGCTGCAGGAACGTCACGTTGATTTTACAAATCTCTCTCACACACACAAACAAACAAAGCATTTCTCCCCAAACCTGCCAGGTTTGGGAGAGATTTTGCTTCCAAGCATTGCTTGAATCTGGTGCAGAGCAGCTGATCCTCAGTGTCAGCCTCAGAGAGCAGCAGTGCCCTTCCTGTGGGGGCTTCTCCCCTCACTGCCAAGGCTGTGTCCAGCTGGAATCCAGGGACATCTCCAGCTCCCTGCTGTCTTTGATAATTCCCCCTGATTTCAGCAGGAGCTGCTGCAGGTGGGATCTGGGCTCTGCCTGGGGGCTCAGCCCCGGGCTCAGGGTCCCAAGGGCTCTGCAGAACTGGCAGTCGCTGTCCCACCTGGAATTTTTCACTCTTTCCCCATTTCTCAATACCTTGGTCCCTGCAGTCCTTCAGGGCATCCATCCCAAGAGCTCAGACCTGGGCTCCTTCCACAGACCACGATGGATTTGTGTCTTCTGAGGTTCCCTCCTCTCACAGGCTCATGGTGGGAAGGGACACCTGGCCCACGTCCTGCAGCCAATACCTGCACTGGTGCCTGAAATACCTGCACTGGTGCCTGAAATACCTGCAAGGCTTGGGCACCACTCCCAGGGGTGACAGGGTGGGGTTGTTGGGGTGTCTGTGCAGGGCCAGGAGCTGGATAATGTGATCTTGTGGGTCCCTCCCAGCTCAGGACAATCAGTGATTCCATTACTTCATTTCCACCACCTGAATCTGGGTAGAAAGGCAGAGCTCAGTACCTGGGAAGGAAGCCCAGTGGATTTAAGAGAATTTCTGCACTTTGTGTCTTCCTGGAATGCCTAAAATTCCAAAAATGTTGGATATCCCTGCACTCCTACCTCATGGGTGCAGACGAAGCAGCAGTGGTTGAGCATAAAGGAGCCACCCATGTCTGAAAAGTCAAAGTGAGCCTTCACTGTGCCAGGACAGCCCCGTTCCCTGGCCTGTGCCACTGCAGGGAACAGCCCCCAAAGGGCTGGAGCTCACCAGGAGACAGAGACACCTTTTAAGTCAAATATTTGTCATGGCAGTGAGAAATTAATTGCTACTTTACATAATTAGCTTCCTGGCAGCCTGCATCGCTCCAAACAAAATGACCTGAGGGACAGTAGCAAATTCTCAAATTTTAGGCAAATAAGTGATTCCAGTTAAGGAGATCAATGAGATGCAATTATTCATTAAGGATCTCTTGTCCAGGGTTTTGAAGAACACTCACTGGAGAGACCTGAGTAATTAAGGGGGTTGGGCTAAGTTAGAAAGGGTTGGTAGCAAACAACCCTGCAGAAACCCCATGCACACCCAGCAGTGGGTCCTACAAATTCATTTTTCCTGAACATGTGTGGAGTATTAGGAAGAGGTTGGGAAGTAGGAGAGACCACTTGGAAACCACTTGGTCAGTGGAAACTTTCCTACTACTTGTAGATGGGATCTTGGGAATCAGAGGAGGAGCTCTAAGCCCTGGGAAACAGCACAGGGCACAGGCCTGGGATTGGCAGCAGCAAGAGAAGCTTGAATAAAGGGAATTTTCTAAATGTGACTTAGGAACTAAACTTTACAAAACCTTCTGGAAGTCTCACTTGTAATCACTGAGTGCTGGCAGTGAGGCCTAGGGCTTAAACTGAGCTTGGACCGGCTCTGAGGAATGGATTTAAGGGGATGGAGAGTACGTTTACATGGGATATTGGGGATAAATTCTCCCCAATGAGGGTGGGCAGGCCCTGGCACAGGGTGCCCAGAGCAGCTGTGGCTGCCCCTGGATCCCTGGCAGTGTCCAAGGCCAGGTTGGACATTGGGGCTGGGAGCACCTGGGACAGTGGGAGGTGTCCCTGCCATGGCAGGGGTGGCACTGAGTGATCTTTAAGGTCCTTTCCAACCCAAACCATTCTGGGATACAGTATTCCTCAAAAACAGATTTTGTAGATCTTATGAAGGATAATTTGTGGTCCTCGAATTCATGGATTCAATATTCTCACCTTAAAAGCAGAGCCTGGCTCTGTGGTCAGAGAGGGAAAATGAGCAGAGAGCCCACAGGTGCCAAGTTCATGGTCACTTGTTCTGGCTGTGTGCCTTAATTTGGAAAAGAAATATTCCAAGTATACCCTTTAATGAACTGAGCTCAAAGCTCACAGAGGAACAATCATTTCCTCAGAGTTTTGCAGCAGTTCCTTTTCTGGTCCAGCTGCTGGCAGAGTTCTCCCTCTCCTCAGCCCCGACCCTGGCAGGGTCCCAGAGAACCCCCCCTGGTTTTCCCCCGTCCATCCCAATTTCCAGCAAAGCTGCACCTTCCCAGAACACCATTTTTTCTTCCTGATAGCCACTGGTGGAGTTCTGCTCCCAGGCCTGGCCTGGCCTCCCTCCCCAGAGCAGGAGGATTCATGACTGCAATGGAGATGTCCCTCTGGTGCTCGTGTAGTGGGCAATAAAGCAGCAAGGAATGGCTATTTTCAGATAAACTGGCAGTGATGAATTGCTGCTCCAGCAGACACTCCAAATAAAATGTGCTTTAGCATCCCTGATTTATCCCAGGAAGCAC
>VWZS01005826.1:411396-438026 GCA_013397075.1 Rhabdornis inornatus | reverse complement strand
GCTCCCTCCTGCACAGAACTGCAGAGTTCCAGGGGAGAAACCACCAAAAATAAAAGGGAAGAGTGCAGATCTGGGATTGCAGCATCAGCCCTTGGAGAGGGGCACTGTGGGCTCTGCTGGCAAAGCTGGAGCCTGGCAGTGGCAGTGCTCCTGCAGGAAAGGGGATTTCAGTTTTCATGGAATCATTTAGGCTGGAAAAGAGCTCCAGGACCACGAAGTCCAAGCTGTGCACAATCCCTACATTGTCACTGAGTGCCACATCCAGGGATGGGGACTCCAGACCTCCCTGGGCAGTTCTAAGGCCTGAGCACCCTTTCCAGGAAGGTGCACCCAGACATTCTTGGTGAACCCACAAAACCAGCCCTGTTCATCCACCTGCACTTCAGGGATCATCTCTTAGCTCCAGAGAGCTCCTGGTGCACCCTGAGCCCTGCTGGGACACGGAATCCCACAGCACAAATAACCTGGGAATGATCATGCCTTGGGAGGTGGTGTGAAGGTGAAACCTGCACCAGAGCTGAAGGACCTGCCTAATTACAGCAGGGTAATTAGCAAGGCAGAGGGACGGATTTCCCCCTTGGCAGGATGGGGCCCTGCAGTCTTGGACATTCCTCCTGGAGCCTGCTCAGGGAGGGGTGTGAGGCAGGAGCTGCCAGAGGGAGAACATCCACCACTCCTGCACCATCCCAGGCTCCTGCAGCTGCCAGCACTGAGCACCCATTGCCACGGCCAGGCTCTGGACTGGATGCTCAGGAGGCCAGGGCTGTCCCTCTCCCAGGACTGTCCCTCTCCCAGGACTGTCCCTCTTACACAGCCCATCCATTGTGCAGGCAGGGACAGGAATCACCTGCCAGGTGCCAGCAGGGCACCCCTCAGTCCTGAGGCTCCAGCTCCTCTGGATCTCTGTGGCAGAAAGAACAGCAGAGGGAAAGGGAGCCCTGGTGCTCAGCCACGCCAGGACCAGGAGGTGTCAGCTGGGACTGCAGCCTCCACATCTGCCTCAGATGAGTTCATCATTTACCGGGCACACAGCAGGGAGGAGAATTCCCCCCGTCAGAGCTCTGTGCAGGCACAAACACCTCCTGTTCCCAGCTGCTTTCATGGCAGTGCTGGCAGTGGAGCAGCAGGTGCTGCCCAGCTCCTCTCTGATCGTTCTCAGGGCAGGTTTCCACCACGAGCTCTGACAATTTGTCTGCAATAAAGACCCAGCACTTCACATTCCTGTTTTACTGTAGCCTGTTGTGTGGCAGCCTGGAATTCTTATTGCTCTGGCTCTTTTTAAAGCAGAATCACAATGTAGCTCTTCTTCACATGATTAGAAAGAGCCTCCCCTTCCCCAGAACCTGGGTTTTAGTTTTGTGGTAGAGTTTATTCTATCAGGATCTGGCATTACTCTAACTCCAGTCGTTTCACCCTCTCTCTCCATGTACCTGGTACTTCCAAAATGAAATGGAATAGAAAAAGGTAAAGGGACAGAAATCATTAATTTTGCCCAGGAAAATACACCACTAAGCAGTTTGTTCCCTTCCCAAAGCACTCTCTGCTCCATCAGTGGTGACTCTTTCTCTGTGCTGAAGGGATGATGCTGCTCTCCTGAACCTCCTGTCCCTTCCAGCACCTGGAGCAAAGCCTTGATGTGGCCATTCCCTCCATTCCTTCTTCTCTCCATATTCTCTGTATTCCATAAATCACAGAGCCATGGAATGGTTTGGGTTGGGAGGGACCTAAAACCCAGTCTCCAGTGCCATCCCTGCCATGGCAGGGACACCTCCCACTGTCCCAGGCTGCTCCCAGCCCCAATATCCAGCCTGGCCTTGGACGCTGCCAGGGATCCAGGGGCAGCCACAGCTGCTCTGGGAATTCCATGCCAGCCCCTGCCCACCCTGCCAGGGAACAATTCCTTCCCAAGATCCCATCCAGCCCTGCCCTCTGGCAGTGGAATCCATTCCCTGTGTCCTGTCCCTCCATGCCTTATCCTCAGTCCCTCTCCGGCTCTCCTGGAGCCCCTTCAGGCCCTGGAATGTTGCTCAGCACTTTTCTTTGCCAAAGGCAGTGATTACATCCATAATTCTCCCGTCACTGCTGTCACTGCCACTGAGCTGACCCAGCCCCTGGCCCTGACCCAGCCCCTGGCCCTGGTCTGTGTTTGAGCTGCCCACACCAGGGAGCAGAGCCCTTGCCCAGCTCCAGGGTGGCTCAGCCGCTCTCTCAGCTCAGCATTTCCAGCAGCACCTCCCAAGAGCTGGATCCCCAGCCCAGCCCTGTGCCCACCTCGGGCTCAGCCCAGGCAGTGCCACACTGGGAATCTCGCCCTGCCTGGGGCCCCGGGCACAGCAGGGATGGGAGGAATAACAATAACTTTTAGTCGGGGTTTAATGAGGACCCGAGACTGCCTCTCCCTCTGAAGAATTCTTTAAACATTCCCTTGCTCTTTATCTTTTGCTTCCTTTAAACTGTGATTGAATTTAGGACTAATGAAAATGTAAGTCTGAGAGCATTTACTGGAAGGCAGCTGCTCACTGTTTCATCTCTCCCTCTCTGCTGCTCTGTCTGATGAGCTCCTTTGCCATGTCCATCCAGACAAACGCATTTCTCCAGGGGAGGCTGCTGCATAATCAGGGTTTGAGCAGCTCTGGGTCATTCATCTTCATGTGGACAAGGTCATCAAGTGGGCACTGCTCCCTTCTTTTCCTCTTTAATATCTCTTCTCAACAGCAAATGGCATCTTAATAAAAGGGAAGCTTTTCTTCCCATCTTTATCAGAGGAAGAAAGGAAGGGTTGTTTGGAAATCAGAGCCTGGATGTTCTGCCTTTTCTGCACCAGGCAATCAACATTTGGCTTTTCTTCTGTCTGTGGATGGAACCTGAGACTAAACAGGGCTCAGATCTCTCATTCTGGTTTGGATTGCTGGGCCCTTAAAGAGCTATTCAGATGTGGGGAAAACAATGACACGAATCTTCATAATGGAGGGAAAATGGTGCCCTTTTTCCTTGGCAATCCATCAGAAATTCACTGTTATGGAGGGAATTCCACCAGGTTGCCCTGTGTTGGTTGATGGATTTTGTTTCATTGCCCTTCCACAGGACAGGAGTGTCAGGATCCCGCTCTGGAGGACCCTCTTGGTCCTGATTTACATCACCTCAATGCTGCCCTCAGGTGCATTTGGCCCACCCCTGCACCAGCTCGGCCACTGAGCCCTCCCCAGCACAGTCTGTGTTTTCCACAGCCTTCCTGGGATTTGGGAGAGCTGGACTTGCAGTCCTGGTGGCAGAGAGGCACCCGAAGCTTTCGGCAAGCTCTGGCATCCCTGCAAGCCAAAGAACTCCTGAGGCTGTGCTGGTTTGATAGACCCCAGTGGCCACAAAAGCTCTGGGGCCATCAGCCCCATCCCTGATCCCTCAGCCCCATCACTGATCCCTCAGCCCCATCGCTGATCCCTCAGCCCCCTTTCTGATCCCTCAGCCCCATCCCTCACCCCTCAGCCCCATTTCTCATCCCTCAGCCCCATCCCTCATCCCTGCCCTCTGCCTGTTTTCATTCCCGTGGTTTCCAAGGAAACCCTGGTGCCTCTGGAGCAGAAGGATGGGTGGTGTCTGACACAGGAGTCCTGTGCTGATCCATTTTTATCCGTGGTTGTTGTTGCCTCCTTGGCCTCTCTGAACATTCCTGCCCTGCCTGAGAAAGAACAGGAGGATCCTGGCGTGCCCTGGCTGCCCTTCCTTCCCTGTTCCCTGCAGGGAGCCCAACACAAACCAAGGAATCGCTGCTGCTCCTCCAGAGCAGCTTCCTCCTCCAAAGGCACCTCCATGGCCACGTGTTCCCCTTCAGGAGCACCTTTGAGGGGACACACAGAGAATTTTGCCTCTGAGCCCTGACAGCCTCCCCTGCTCCCAGCACAGAGCAGCCACAAGGATTCAGGAGCTGGGTTCAAATCCTGGATTGCTCAGGAAGCTCCTGCTCGTCCCTTCTCACAGGAGAATCTCCAGGTCAGGAACCTCTCCTGGGAGAGAAGGGGTCACTTGGGTGTTCTGCCCTCATGGTTCTGAAGGTGTTAATCATGACATTGGCTCCAGCCTGACAGAGTCGCTGGGAACACACAGGGGAGGATTCGGGGATGCTGGGTGGATTCAGGGATGTCTGGGTGGAATCAGAGATGGCAGGGAAGATTCAGGGATGTTGGGGCAGGTTCGGGGATGTTGGGGAGGATTTGGGGGTGTCGGGGAGGATTCAGGGATGTCTGAGAGGATTCAGGGATGTCTGGGGTGGATTCAGGGATGTCTGGGGTGGATTTGGGGATGTCAGGGAGGATTTGGGGATGTCTGGGTGGATTCCGGGATGTCAGAGTGGATTCAGGGATGTCTGTATTGATGCTTGTCTGGGAAATGAGGCTGGGGCTGGTCCCTGGATGTAGGGAGGTCTGGCCTGTGCTGTTCCAGGTGCATCCCTGCTCCTTCTCCATGGAGAAGCCAGTCCCAGCCAATGGGAGGTCAATCCCAGCAAGATGTGGGGGATTTGTTTCTGTGCAATATGGAGTCAAGACACCAGGAAGTGACCCCCAAAGAGCACCTGGAGAGTCACAGAACCATGGAATAGTTTGGATGGGGAGGGATTTCTGCCCCCTGATGTGGGCAGGGACTTCTTCACCCAGCCCAGGGTGCTCAGTAGCCTGGAAGTGGCAAAGATGTTCTGAACAATCCCAATTTCCTTGCAGGACACAGACATGTCTTTGTCCCCCAGTGGCCCAAGCAGGCTGGTGGCCAGTGGGATGCCATCCCAGCATGTCCCTGTTTCGCACAGAAAGGAAAAGGAATCCATATAAATCACACTGTAGCATCCAATTTTCAGATTTTCTTTTGTTCCTCCTTTTCCTTAAAAAGATATTTTTCCGAAGTGACTTGGAAGCCTCTGTTCCACCCTTTTTCAGGAACATCAATGGCACAGGAGCCATTGCAAATGTCTCCAGTTGCAGCTTCTTTGGTCATTGAGACAACTGTGGGGTCAGGATTTTGGGAATGCAGCCCCTGGATTCCTTTGAGGAGAGATCTCCAGCTCAGAGCCTTCAGCTCATTTGAAGCCCTAAATCTGGGATGAAAGTGAGCTGAGCTGTTGGAGGGTGACTCAGCATCGTCAGAGTTTTTATCGCTGGGGCCGATGGCTGGGGCTGGGTTCCAGCTGCATTTCCTGGTCTCCCTTTGCAGCCTCCTTGCTCACCCGGACAACAGGAAATGGGAATTTATTCTGTAACGCCAGCCCGAGGTGCTGAGGGGTCAGAGCAGGCTGCGGTCACAGAGGGGTCCCTCAGGTGTGAATTCCTTGCTGAAGCAGCTGGTAAGAGTCCTCAGCAAGGCAGGTGAGCCCTGGTGTCACCCCTGAGGAAGGCCAGGTCCTCTTATCTCAGCAGCCCAGCCAGGACAGCGGAACTGAACATCTGTCCCTTATCAGAGACAGGGCAGGATTACAGAACACGGGATTCTGTCAGGCAGAAACCGGCCAGGAGAGAGGGGTTTGCAAGAAAGGCATGATCAGATACCGGGAATCTCACCTGCAGGAGACACCACACTGCAGGTGTCCTCACAGCAGGTCAGGCACTGAGAAAGTGCTTGATAAAGATCTCTGGAAGTGCCCAGGGCCAGGCTGGATGGGGCTTGGAGCAGCCTGGGATGGTGGAAGGTGTCCCTGCCATGGCAGGGGTTTCATGGGCTCTGAGGTCCCTTCCAGCCCAAATCCTTCTGGGGTTCAGTGATATAAAGATGAGGCCTGTGGACTCCTGCTGATGGGGATACTCTGTCAGGCAGCAGCTCTGGGAGGTTTTACAGTCGACCCTGGGGGAATTTTGCCTCCTGCCCTCACTTGTGTGCTGCTCCCAGCTCAGGGCTCCAGGCACAGCTTTCCCTGGGATGGAACATCTTCCCTCCATGGGACATCTTCCCTCCATAGGACATCTTCCCTCCATGGGACATCTTCCCTCGGTGCTGGGGACTGTGTTCATGTCCTGGGGGAGAGCTGAACACAGAGCCACATCCTGAGCTTACCAGAGGCAGTGGGTGGGGATGTGAATTCTGGATGTCACTGAAAGGAATGAGAGGGATTTCTCTTTACAAACAAACTGTGAGACTGCTGATAGATAAAGCCAGATACTGAGAGGTGAAAGAAGCAATGAGAGGAACCATAAATTCCATAGGAATTACACTGATTGACACAAGGAAAAGACCAAGGGGGAGTATACATTAGAAGAGGGTCTGTATTGGGTGATTTGGGAAGTCTGTGCATCTCAAGTACCAAGCCAATGGGGGAAGACAGAGGAGCATGGGGACAGGAAATCAGGATGAAAAGGAGGCTGCATTCTCCAACAACTTGAGAGACCCCAGTGGAATGTCCCATGGCCTCTCTCTTTATTCCAATAAAGTTACAGGACTCCTCTGTCTCGTTTTTAGACACACACCTCTGGTGTTTGTGGATTAATTCTCCTGACATCACTTATCTCCAAACACTCCCTGTTTTCATCCCCCTATGCCCAGGACCACCACAGCCCTGGCCCAGAGCAGCTCTTCCCTCTGGTCCCCTCAAAGGCTGTTGGTGCCAGGAGCAGAAAAGTGGGCCAGGAGCCGCCTCCCCAGCCCAGGGGTTTCTGTTGCATCTCCTTTTGACTGACTCTCGTTTCATGTGTCTAATAAATGGTGTTTACCAGAATCAAAGGATTCAGAGCTTCTGTTCTTCGCGATGAGCACAAGGAATAAAGGCTTTTTTTGCTGTGAAAGGCTGAGATATGGGGACAGCTTTCCCATCCACATCTCCTAAGTGGGTGCTTATCCTGAGATGGATGCAGGGATCTTTGCAAGGAAAGTCAACATCTGCAGCCAGTGGGGTCTGTCACCGGAGCTGGGGGCAGTGGAAGTGCTGCAGGGTCCCAGAGCCCCTCGTGGATGCCCTGAAAGGCTTTCCAGTGCAGCTCGGATGGGGTCTCAGAGGTGCCGGCACAGACCTGGCCACCCTTTTTTGTTGATTGCAGTTGAGTGTTTAATTGAATGATGTCTGGAAATTTCAGTGCCACACCCTCAGCCCTTGTCCTGTTGCAGTGAGACATCCAAAGCTGTGGAGGGAAGGGAGATCAGAGCTCCTGGAGTGTGCTCAGGGTAACAAGAATCTCTGGAAACCACAATTTGCTTAGCACAGCTCCACCCCGAGCTCAGCTGCAAAACTCAGCCATGTCTCTAAAATGCACTAAAACTTCACTGACAGGGAGGGAAGTTTTTGGCATTCCAGTATTTCTCATTCCCTCCAAAATTAACTTTGGTTCATTTATTCTAAATTTAATTTTACAGCTGTAAAGTGGTTGGGTTTCTCAATAGACAGATGAATGCTGGATGGTGTTTTGCTGAACCTTCACGGTGCATAAATTATTTCGTGGAGAACCAGAATTGTGCCATTTAAAACAAAAAGGAGCTGAAGGATTGGTATTGGCTCCTCTGCAGCTCTTGTTTGTGTTCATGTGCTGAGGGCTTTGTCTGTTGTTCTTCCCAGCGCCTCCAAGCACAAAAATATGAACGGGCGAGGCTCCCTCCTAACCCCCCTGTGGAATGGCTCTGCAAAGCAACCCAAACCAGCCGGCCTGGCAGGCTGGGACTGGGCTGGTGATGGAGGCTGAGGATGAGAGCGATTCACCCTGGCATCAGCCTGAGACAGCAGCTGGAATAAGAGTCATAAATATCTTTTCTAGTCATGAGTGTCTTCTCTCCTTTCACAAGCCACAAATTATGAACATGAGCTCCTGACTCTGCACCAGGGCTGGGCTGGAGTCACTTACCCCGAGCTCTCCTGCTCTGCTGTGGTTATTGGCTTGTGGAGCTGCAGCACAAATCTCAGCCAGAGCCAGTTTGCACAATTCCCTTCATTTCTGTTTCACTGCCCAGCCTGTGAGCCCTCCACTCGTTCCATCCTGGGCCGGTTTCTGTGGCCAGAAAAGGGAGTCTGGCTTGGACCACCAGGCTGTGGCAGGAGTGGAATGGTCAGAATGGGGGGAGGGGGAAGGAAACTCAGCCTTTGGAAGTCAGCATTGCTGGGGGCTGATTCCCCAAGCCTGGAACTGCTCTTTACACTGGCAAGAAATCAGGGAAAACATCCGGAGTTACAACAAACCAGGGGCCAAAGAGCTCCTCCAGCAGCAGAGACAGCAGGGCTGACTGGAATCCTTCCTGCAGGGGGGAATCCTGGAATGGTTTGGGCTGGAAGGAAACCTTAAACATGACCCAGTGCCACTCCTGCCATGGCAGGGACACCTCCCACTGTCCCAGGCTGCTCCCAGCCCCAATGTCCAGCCTGGCCTGGGACACTGCCAGGGATCCAGGGGCAGCCACAGCTGCTCTGGGCACCCTGTGCCAGGGCCTGCCCACCCTCACAGAAAAAAACTTCTCCTTTCTGCCTAAATTGACCCTGGTCAGATTAAAACCATCACAGTGGCAATGGCAGCACCACTGGCAGCCAATCCCTTCCCATGGCCAGGATTTATCCAGACAGACCCACAGGATAGGCTGGGATAGGATGGTGCTGAATGGGCTGAAGAGGAACAGATCAGAGCACCTGGATCCCCAGATGATCCTTCAAAGGCAAACAGAGCAAACCCTCACAAGAAGTGGGACAGGGGGTGGCTGTTCCACTAAATATCTCCATTTTTGAGAGCTTCCCTTTTCTCCCAGCTTCCTTTTGGCAGTGCTGACCTGAGGGAAGGGGAGATGAAAGGCAGGGAATGCAGGGAAGGATGGAAAGCAGGAAAGGATGGAAAGCAGGGAACTCTTGGGCTGAAGGGTCTGGCCAGGACAGTGCTCACACACCCAGCTTTGTCTCTTATTCCCCTGACATCATGTAAGTAGAGAGGGACCCTGGAAAAACTCCTGCCAAAACCAATTTTCTAAGTCCTGAATGTGCAAAGATCAATGGAGATAGGGCCCAGTTTTTTCTATAAAAATAGAAAAGAAAAAAGTTTTTTTAGACAAAGTTGAAGACAAATTTCCTGCCAGGAAGGAAGAATTCTGCCAAAGCAGTGACAGATGTATTTTTTATTTTATCAAATATTTGGCCTGGAATCAGATGTGCTGAGGATCTGTAATTACCTCCACATTTAGGGGAGGCTGGATGAGGTTAAATGCTCCTCACAACTCCTTGGCATGAGCACCCATGGAAACAGAATATTCTGAATTACTGAGATGGTCCCAGTTTCCTCAGTTTCCCCCAGCAATGCATCAACACTTTGTATTAAATAAAGGTAAAAGTCATCTTAGAAGAAAATCAAGTTTTGGGAGGGCATAAAAGAGGTAAAGAAAGCAAACAATGGCTCAGCCAAATCCTGGAGGGACTGATGATCCCCTGTGTGCTGGAACTGGTATTTTATCCTGGAGGAAACTCAAACAGTACCTGGTCATGGTTCTGCACCTCCTCGGAGGAGATGGAACTCAGGCTTGGAGGAAGCAGCTGCTGGCTGGGTCCTTCTGCTGAATATCACAAGTGTTTTTACATCTCATGTCACAAAGCCCTTGCTCCTGAAGGAATGGGATTACAGGAGAATTTCTTCTCTCATTAAAAGGGAAAAAAAAAAAACAAACAAACTGAAAACACAAAGCTTTCTTGTAGGGATGCAGGGAAAGAGCCTGGATGCTTCACTCAGCCTGATAAAGGCTCAGAAACCAAAAGAAATGCAGAGTGTGTACAATATTTATTGTTTCAAATAATGTATGGCCTTGTGAAGCCCAGTTCTTTTCTTTGTGCCATTCTCCCTGCTGCAGAGCTGGACCCACTTCACTGATTTCAGCTGATTAACCCCAGAGCCTGTCCCAGGTGCATCCCCAGGGACCCAGGGCAGGCAGGAGTGGGGCTGTTCCCTCTGTGTCAAACAGAGCCCTCACACCAGCTCAGAGCCAATAATTACAGACAGATCTATGTGCTTACAGCTCCAGCCTGCTCTGAAATGGCCCCATAAAGTCACCTGGCTCTAGATATACATCAAACCATTTTTCACTTTGCAAATGAGTACTTTTTTAAGAGCTATAACTTTCTGGGAGTTCATGAATTTCCTGGATTCACGGCCCTTTGCTCAATGGAGGAAGGTGCAGGAGATGTTGCTGTGCATAGAGGAAAAAGGGAGAGTGGCACAGGCAGCTGAGGCAGAAGGAAAAAATAAATCCTTAGAGATGAGATTTCCAAAAGCTGCTTGGAAATAAAAGCTGGGATAAGTACATGACACACTCAATAAATATCACTTTGCTTTATCACCTCTTCCATTTCCCAGCCTTGCCCAGGGATTTTGGGAACCTGATCTGAAACTTGAGGCCTTTAATGGCCAAGATCCTTGATCCTACCCTGCACCAGGGCTGGAGTCCATGGTCAGAGCGTGAGAGGTGTTTGGGCAGTCCCAGGGAACAGGGACAGGAGTAGGAAATGACCTCAAGTTGTGTCAGGACATGTTTAGGTTGAATATTAGGGGAAATTCCTCCATGTCCACCTGTCCAGCCCTGGCCCAGGTGGAGTCCCCATCCCTGGAGGGATTTAAAGCCCTGTGGATGTGGCACTGGGGACATGGTCAGTGCTGCCCTTGGCACTGCTGGGGATGGTTGGACTCAATGATTCCAGAGGGCTTTTCCCACCTTGGCGATTATGCAATTCTATGTTTTTTGCCTTTTTACTGTGAAAGAAAATAATTGTGTGGTCTTTGTGCTGAATTTCCTATCCCAAGGAGCACTTCCAGCCTGGGCAATTTTGGCCATTGCAGGAAGCATCAGAGGCCCCTGGGCAGCCAAGGGAGCAGAGGGGGTGACTCACACTGGACCAACCCTGTGAGGCTGAGACTTCGTGCTCAACTGCAGCAAACTGTCCCAAACACTGAGCACAAGGTCCAGCCCCAGGCGCCCAGGCCAGGATCTCACAGACAGGGTTCCCAAAGTGCCCTGGGGAGCCTCCCCCACACAGCAATCTCAGGCTTTTACTGCTGCTCGAAAATCTGTTCAAATTCTCCTCCACCCCCTTGCTCAGAGCACCAGATCCATCTTCTCATGCACTTAGATCAAGATGAAGGGGTCTTGAGAGGTAATTAATTTTAATAATAATGCTTTTATTCTCTCTGAGTTGCAGAGAGAATGGCTGTTCCCTTCTGGAGCTGGGAGCCAATTTCTCACTGATCTCACTGAGCAACACAAACGTTCCTGACTGTAAGGAGCAGGCTCCTCTTCTCTTCACACACACAGAGTGAACTTTTTCTGCTTTCTGAAGGCAGGCCCTAATGAAAACTCTTACCTGGGAGCTCTCACAGGTGCTCCAGGGAGCCCAACAGGGCTTTCATCTGCAGCCAAGAATTTGGATTTTTGTAAATTCTAATTTGCTTAACTGAGAAGAAAATCTCTCGCCTTCTTCTAGGGGCATAATTTGTTCCCTGGGGTTTGTAATGCTTTTTTAAAAACATCATTTGGGCCATTGTCTTTCGTGAGTTGTCAAATGAAAGGGGCAGGGAGAGAACCAGAACCCCATAGAGGCATAAAGCCAAGACAAACAGGTGCGGGCAGGTGAGGTGTGAGGTGTGGTGGGTGCCCCCGGAGCTGGGCATTCCCCTGATGGGGACATTGGCATCTCTGTGCTCCCACAGCTCCTCCCAGCTGTGCCCCCAGTCCCTGGCAGAGCTCTGCTTTCCCAGAGGGCGTGCAGTGAAAGAGCCTCACCCTGCTCCCATCAGAGCGTGGAGAAGACAACAGGGTCTGAGCTGGCAGTGTCCCCGTGCCTGTGGATGATGTGATACTGGAGCTCCACTAACAAGCTTTGCTGCCTTATCTTTATTCATTCTGGCAAATTAAATTAGCACTGTCTTTCAGATTTCCCCTAGGCAACCACTAGCAGCACAAAATAAACCACACGAGGGGATCGCTGTGTTCTTGACGCCAGTCCCTGGATTTTCAGCAGCCACTGCTCCAAGAAATCCCATCTGTCCCTGTCTCCTGTCCCAGGAGAGGAGCTGCACCCCCCTGTGCCAGGTGCCCTTAACAGAGCTCCTGGCCAGCACAGGGGCAGCCAGGCCCTGTCCTCTGCTCTCCCCAAATCTAGGCTGTCCTTTCTGCTCTCCCCGAATCCAGGCTCATTGGGATGTTTCCCCTCCCTCCCTCGGTGGTGCTTCCCCTCCGTGGGCTCCTCAAGGGCGTGGATGGGAGAAGCAGCAGCCATGGCTGTGGTGAGAGTGGGAATTCAGAGCAGGGGTGGTTTTGGTGCAAGATTTTTGGTTTTTCTGCTGCTGACAAAACATTCCTGGAGAAGTGTGTGGAGTTGTTACTCAGAGAAGTCCAGCTGTGTGGGGGCTGTTTAGAGAGCAGGGCTTGCTGAAGGGTACCCAGGTGGGAGGGGATGGCAGGGCCTCTCCCCACTCCCGTTTTCCCTGGGAGCAGCATGGATCTGTCAGCAAACCAAGCTCTGCAAGCTCACAAGTGCAAAGCGATTGGAGCAAGTGGTTTTCCATTAAATGCTCAATACTGCAGCTATTAAAGCACATTCATCATCCACACGAGGTGCCTGAGCAGAAATGAGCTGGAGCATCTCCTGCAATGCTGTCTGTGGGCACATCAGCCACCAACCAGCCCCATGTGTGACTCACTGCCAGCTCAGAGGGGACACCTGGCACTCAGGTGAGGCTCAGCCCAGCCCTTCACAGCTCCAGGGGTGGCCTTCACCCCACCTTGGTGCCTCTGACATTCTGGAGCCTCCAAAGCTGTCTCTTTGTGCCCCTCTGACCTTCTGGTGCCCCCAGACCCATCTCTTTGTGTGCCTCTGACCTTCTGCTCCTTAGCTGTGTCTCCAGCTGTGCTGTCCCAACACCCAGGGAGCTGGGACACCTCTGTCCCTGCTGGAAGCAGTGGAGGTACCAGGAGGCTGCAGAGGCTCCCTGGTGGTTTGGTCGGTGTTCAGTGACCACCCCATTGCTCAGAGCTGGGTTCTGCCCTAAGGACACAAACCCAAGCTCTGAACTGAGCTGTGATGGGGATATCCTTCCCAAAACCTCCATGGGATTCAATGGAGGAGACTCTCCTGCCTCTCACTGGGCAGCTCCCCAGCACTAGCTGCTGGTATCAGCTCTGACCCAGAGTTTTCATTGCATTCCACCTGCCCTTTCCACAGGCCAGGCACGACAGGGCTGGGGAGAGCAACTCGGCCAGGAGCACGTCCAGACAAGAGCTGGGGGGTGATGGTGGTGATGATGGTGATGGTGATGATGGTGATGGTGATGATGATGATTAACACGACTGCTTTATTTGTTTGACAGCTGGCTGGTACAGAGATTGCTATCTAAGCCTCACTCCCTGCGCTGGTGCACAAGGACAGCCTGGAATTGTGCTGTTCTCTGAGAGCAGAGTCAGGGCAAGCTGGCCTTGCCCCATGGCCACCCTGGAGAAAAGGCTCTGGTGCCTCAGGTGGAGAAGGGGATTCCACCAGGAGCTGACACAGCCTCAGTTTCCAGCAGGGAAAACAAAACCAACCCTCCCGGTTTGGAGGATCGAGTCCCAACAGCTGAATGCTCATTAAGGGGCAGAGAGTCTGCAGATCCAACAGGAACAGTGGCTTCAACTGTCACCAGAAACGGATCCAATCTTTGCAGGTTTTCCCCGCCTTTTAGCATTCCTTCTGTCCTTCCCTGCCAGGAGTGGCTGAGAGTTTGGGATTTCTCCCACAGGAGCCTCCTTGGTCCTGAGCCCCATCTCAGCCCCAGCTCAGGATTCCTCAATCCCAGCTCAGAATCCCTCAATCCCAGCTCAGGATCCTTCAATCCCAGCTCAGGATCCCTCAGTCTCAGCTCAGGATCCTTCAATCCCAGCTCAGGATCCCTCAGTCTCAGCTCAGGATCCCTCAATCCCAGCTCAGAATCCCTCAATCCCAGCTCAGGATTCCTCAATCCCAGCTAAGGATCCCTCAATCCCAGCTCAGGAACAGCCCCAGCTCAGGACCCCTCAATCTCAGCTCAGGATCCTTCAATCCCAGCTCAGGAACAGCCCCAGCTCAGGATCCCTCAATCCCAGCTCAGGATCCTTCAATCCCAGCCCTATCTCTGTGCTGTTGGAAACTGGTATCTCCACAGTGCCCTGGCAGGAGGGTGCAGCCACTGGGGCTTGGGTTTTTCTCTCGACTAACAATGGGGAGGACAAGGGGAAACACCCTCAGGTTGTGCCAGGGGAGGTTTAGGGGAAATTCCCTCTCTGCAAGGTCGGCTGGAGCTTGGAGCAGCGTGGGCTGGTGGAAGGTGTCCCCTGGCCATGGGAGAAGGGCAGGGTTGAATCCCAGTGCAGACCTGCCTACCATCACATCTGGGATCAGCTCAGTTGCCCTCCAGTCTTTCAAGGGCTGCCTCACCCCTCAGTCAGGCTTTAGGGGAAGATTAAGTGTTCCAAAGCCCGATTTACATTTCAAAACCCAGCCCAGGCCTGGTGTGAGATCAAAGTGAGAGTGGGCTTTGGGTGTATTGATCAGAGACCCACAATGCTGCCTCTTCCTGCTTCCCGTGTTTGTACAGGATCAAACAAGAGTTTGGGAATAGAAGAACTCTCAGCATGGTTATTTTTTTTCCAGGTAAGGAATTTGTAATCCCAGGTATTTCCATGTTTCCCTCAAACACTTCCTTTGTGCTATCGTGACCCCTTCCCACTTGTGCCTCCTCATCCCAACCTGCTGCTCATCAGCCAAAGGCTCCAGCCCGGGATCCAGGTGTGGATCCTCCTGCTCAGAGCCCAGCTGTGTCCCTGACTGGCGCTCAGCCCCTGCCCTGCTGTCCCCACACCCTGGGTCACACCTGTACCAGAACTGGGTGGGATCTGAGACTGCACTAAAAGAAGGAATTCTGTTCTAATTCTCAGGAAAAATTTCTTCCTGGAAAGGGTGAAAGGCCTTAGAACTGCCCAGGGAGATTTGGAGTGCCCATCCCTGGAGGTGCCCAAGGAAGGACTCTGGCACTGAGTGCTCTGGGCTGGGGACAATGTGGGGATCAGGCAAAGCCTGGACTTGACGATCCTGGAGGGTTTTTCCCACCTCAGTGATTCCGTGAAAACAGAAATCACCTTTCCAGGGACTGGATGGGCTTTGAGGTCCCTCCCAACCCAATCCATGGCTCTGTGATGTCACCTCCATGCCCCGCACACCAGTGTCCCTTGTCCCTTGCCCGCAGTCTACCACGGTTCAGGTGCTCTCCTGCACCCTGGGCACAGCTCTTCTCCTTACACAAGCCCCGGGGATCTGCTTGAACTCCAGGCTCAGAATGGGCTGGATCCTCCCTGCCTTGGCACCCTCTGCCTTCCCTGTGCCCCCCAGCCCCAGCTGTGTGTGCCTGGCAGGGAATCAGTCCTGCAGGGAAAGCAGGACAGAGCATCCCAGCCCCACTCGTGTGGATTCTGGCTGAGCCACAACTGTCTCAGTTAAGCAGTGACTGTTCTTCTCCCCAGCAAACTCTGGAAGTCCTTTTCCTTTGTGCCAAGCTCCCCATAGCTGTGAGTGAATTCCCAGGGGAGCTGGAGCAGGAACAAAGCCCAGCTCCAGGCTCCCTTCGGCTGGGATTGGGCTGGAACAGCCTCATCCCAGCCACTGAAAGCAGCTCTGGAGAGCGGCTGGAGGGAAGGGTTTAAAATCCTGCAAAACCACTGGAACTTGAAGGGCTCTGCTGCCTGCCTGGCTGAGGGAGGGCAGCCTGAGAGGAGACCCCTCTTTGGTGTAAAACACCTGAGAGGAGACCCCTGTTTAGTAGAAAGCAGGAAATGCCACTGCAGGGACAGTGCTGTGCCCCTGCTGTGGCTTGGGGTGGGTGGCAGATGGTGCCAATGATGCAGGGAAGGAGAGGATGAAGGATTTGACACAGCTTCAGAATCATGGCCGGTGCTGATCCACCCTGGGGATGTTACAGCAGAGGAGAAGCCCTGCTCAGCTCTTGGCAGGGCCAGCAGTGACCAAAGGGGTGTCCCTGCGACCCAGCACTGCTCACCAGTCCCACAGCTCCCACGTGGGGAGGTTTTGCCCCTCTCATTCCTTGCTGAGGGGTACAAGGGGTGACAGGCTGGAGTGCTGCTGGAGGCAGGTGCTGGGCATTGATCTGTGCTGGGAATGCCAGCAGGGAGCTGCTGGAGCCGCTCCTTGGAGCTTAAAGCTCCCAGATCCCAGCTCCAGCTTGTGAAAGCTCGGCCTGCTCTGCCCTGGCCCTGGGAAAACACTGCTGTTCTCCCAGATAAAGGCAGCACAGCCTGCCTGGGAAAATAAATATTTACTTGTGAAGGGCAGCAGCAGCAGAGCTCAGCTTCTTCTGCAGCATTTGCACTGCGGGCTTGGAATGCAATTCTGCCTCCAGCTCTGCCAGGGGGCAGGAGGACAGAGCTGCCAGGGAAAGGCTCTGCTGGGCTGGGATCCTGAGCACTGTCACCTCCTCCATCCCGGGAAAACACGGTTCCATGGGCTGGAGCACGGGATATGGGGCAGGTCAGTGGGTCACAGACAGCTCAGCTCATCCCAAGCTGTTATTCCTGCCCCTGGAGCTGTTTATTGGAGCATGGGCTGATCAGTCCATGCTGAGGAGGATCCCACTCCCTGTTAGGGAATTATAAACTCCCCCACCTCACGTAAAGACATTCCTCCCCTTCTGCAAAACGCTGGTGGGACTAAACCCAGCCTGGCCCTTCAGCCTCCAAAAGGATTGCCCAGGTTTTCTCCATCCTACCCCAGCCAGTGAGTGAGGCCTTGCTGGTACCAGACACTTCTGTGTGGCCTCACACCCAATTCCAGATTTAACCTTGCCCAGCACTGCCCCTGCCCCTGCCCTGCTGCTGGGCTTTCCCTGCTCTGCCCCAGCCCTGCCCTTCACCTGACTTGGTTTTTGTGCAGATTAACAGACTTTGCGCTTTGAATAATCGATCAAACCCAGCCTGGCTTCACAGGCTCAAACACAGCTTTTAGCCAAGTTTCATTCCAACACCAGGCTTTAAACCCAGCCTCACCAGAGCCACATAGCACCTGGGTGTTTGGGATCTGATCTCCTGCAGCTCCCAAACTCTGCATCATCCCTGTCAAATCTCCCTGTTACATTTGTGTCTCACACCGCTGGGGCTGCACTCAGCAACAGCTTGGCTCAAATAAAAGCAGGCTTTACATCTGAGTCCCTGTCCAAGGGGTCCTTGGGCTGTTTTGGGGCATGTTGACTTCCCAAACAGAAGGATTTTACCAGTGGCCTGGCTCTGGAGCTGCAGTGAAACTCCAGGAGGTGCAGCCCCAGCAGGATCTTCAAGGGACATGGTTTCACATCCACTTTGTGTATCAGCTTTATAAGCAGAGCACTGGGAGCTTCAGTCAGTCCCTGGAGGGGTTTATCCTCATCTTCCACAGGGATCATCCAGCCCAGCCCCTCTCGCTGCCCAGACCCCCCAACAATCCCCCCTGTCCAGCCCTGGAGCGGTGTCCAAACGCTCCTGGAGCTCTGGCAGCCTCGGGGCCGTGCCCATTCCCTGGGGAGCCTGGGCAGTGCCCAGCCCCCTCTGGCTGAGGGAAAAACCTTTCCCTCATCTCCAGCCTGAGCCTGCCCTGGCCCAGCTCCAGCCATTATTAATTAACAAATAATAACATCTGTAACTGCTGTGAAGAAAAGAAGCCCCAGTTAGACCCGGGCAGGAGCAGAGTGTGTTTTGTGTGCCCTGCCAGGGATTGGGGTGTTTCAGAGCTGTGGGTTTGCCCACTTTGGGGTTTTATTCCTGCCCTGCACTTCAGCCACACCTCAGCAGTCTGGGGGTTGTATGCAGGGCTCTTGCAGGGTCTGCAGTGGGAGAACCAAGGAAAAATCCCTGGAAAAGCTGGCCCAGCCTGGCCCCTGCAGCTCCAGCCCAGCTCCTGCACCCCATGTACTGCAGCAGCTCCGAGTGAAGTCCCTTCCTTCCCTGTCTGTGACAGACAAGGTGTGTGAGCCTGGCAGGACCTCGCTGTCCTGGCACAGCACAGTGAGCTGTGAGGGACAGGGATTGTGCCCGGCTGCTGCTCTGAGAGCAGAACAAACAGCCCAGATCTCATCTCTCCTTCCTCCTCCAGGCCTGCCTCACTTCTCCCCGCCTCCAGACACAAGTCGAGCACCAGAAAGCAGCTCAGATCAGTGGTGACTCGTTGTTGCTCTTTAATTCATGCAAATGTTCTTTTTAACTAGCTCAGAGTCTCAAACAGCCCTCCGGGGAACCTTCTGCGTTTATGATTATTGAAACAAAAGTCTATTTCCTTTAAGCACAAAACAATTGGGGGAGAGAGGGAAGGAACCTGTTTTCTTTTCTAGCAAATACAGTAAATTCAAAGGTCAGGTACAAGCTGACATAGCAGTGGATGAATCAACACTGGAGAGAATTTTCTGGAATAGCAATAAAAATGTCCCTTTACAGGCACACAGAATCACAGGGATTTTATCTGTATCTGACTTTAGAGGGTCTGGGGCAGGTTTGGTTTGGCAGCTTTGTACCTTCAGGTACTCCCAGCAGGTACAGCCCTGATGCCACTTCATAGCTGGAGCACCGAGTCTGGCCAAAAACCTGGGGACAGGCACTGGGGTGGCCTCAAACCTGGCCAGGGGTTCAGCCTGAGCTGCAACCCAGCATCAGCCAGGGGAGCTCAGGCTGGATATCAGGAAAGATTCCCTCACTGGGAGACTGGCTAAGCCCTGGCACAGTGGGGGAGTCCCCATCCCTAGAAATACCCAAACCCAGGCTCATGTGGCACTCCATGGTGGGACTCAAAGGTTGAACTTGGTGACCTTAGGGGTCTTTTCCAATCTTCATGATTCCGTGATCTTCCCACAACCCTTCTTGATTTCAGAGTGCAATTCCCACCACATCCCTGTTCTCTGCCTTTGCAGTGGCAGCAGACACACAGAATTATCCATGTGCTGGATTTATCCATGTACTGGAATCATCCATCAGCCTGGAGCTGCTCCTGCCTGGTTTTCCAGGTGTTTCTGCCTCAGTGCTGGAATGATGGTCTCTGAGCCTAAGCCTCCCATCACTGCCAGGCTCCTGTGGGCTCCTCGGGGACCCTACAAGAGCCCCAGGCACAGCCTGGCACAGACACAGCTCGGAGTCACAGCTGGAGATGCTGATGTTGAAGTACTGATGCTGAAGGGCCCCATAAATACACCAGGAAAGGGTCGTTCACCCTGGAAAATTGATCTGAATCCTTCAAACCCACGCTCGGGGAGGCACAAAGCCAGGCCTGTGTCTCCTGCGAGAGCTGATGTGTTTGCAGGCTGAGCACTCCCTCGAGGGGTCTGGGTGGTGCCCAGGGTTTGTGGTCACTCTCAGGGTGAGGAGCAGCCTCAGCAGGGGCAGTGCAGGAGCCACTGCTCCAGGAGCTGCCTCGGGGCTGGGTTAACTCTGCTGCCAGCCCCAGCTCTGATTTTCAGCTGTCACTCAGTGCAGGGCAGTTCGGAGCAGCTCCCCTGGCTCAGGCTCTGCCTGACACTGCCCAACTGCAGCTGCCAGGAGCAGGAGGAGAATCCAGGCAGCTCCTCCTGATGTCCCTGAACACCCCACAGGGACCCCAGGGGTTCCCTAACCCAGAGTGATTTCGTGCTCAGATCTCAGGGCTGTGTGCTCTGAAACAAACCCCCAGCCCTTTAGCAACCCCTGTGAGCTCCCTGTCTCTGCTCCCTGTGAAGAGCCGCCTTGCAAGGCTGCTAATTGCAGTTAACATCCCACAGTTCTCTCTTCATGGGCAGCAAACACCTTTTCTCCTCTCTATCCTGGTTGTGCTGTTTTCACAGCCACCTTTGGGTGCAGCCCCTCAGCTGTCTCCTCTGCAACCCTGACCCAGCAGAAGGATCTGCACAGATCCAACACTGAGCTCCCCAAAACACCACTGGCAGGGGTGACACGTCCTCTGCACCGAATGAGCCAGGCTCAGCACCCCTCCCTGTCTCTCCAGGTGCCAAATGCAGGGACAGGGGCCCTTTGCTCACAGCCCCTCTGTCATTGATCATCCTGACAGTGACTCACTTGTTCTCTGTGTAATAAGTGATAATCTGCCCGCTCACATGGACATGTAAAAAGGAAAACTAACATGGCCTCTAAAACCAATGAGCCAGTAAATAGAGGGCTGTAAATAATCAGGAGAAAGGATTTAATTAGCAGTAGAACTCTCTTGCAGGGCACTGGGTTCATATGGATTCCTCTCATCTCAAACTGCCTCATGTGCCCCCATCACTCCCCAGCCCCTGCCCCGTTCCCTTCCCTGTCCAGACAGACACCACAGCTGTGCTGTGTTTTGGGAGGGTTTGGTGCCCTGGCTGTGCTGGGACAGCTCTGTCCTGTCAGTGCTGCTGGGCAGCATCAACCCCAAAAGCCCCAGACGAGGGCAAGAGCAGAGCTCACACAACCCGTGATTTATGGGGTCATGGAATTGGTCAGGCTGGAAAAGCTCTCTGAGATCAGAGTCCAAGCTTTAACCCAGCACTGCCAAGGCCAGCACTGACTGTGTCCCCAAGTGCCCCACCCACAGGGATGTTAAATCCCTCTAGGGATGGGGACTCCACCACTGCCCTGGCTGGACAGCCCTTTCCATGAGGAAATGTTCCCAAAATCCACCCTGAATGAGGCCATTCCCTCTCCTCCTGTCCCTGTTCCCTGGGAGCAGAGCCCGACCCCCCCGGCTGTCCCCTCCTGTCAGGGAGTTGTGCAGAGCCACAAGGGCCCCCCTGAGCCTCCTTTTCTCCAGGCTGAGCCCCTTTCCAGCTCCCTCAGCCTCTCCTGGGGCCTCAGCCCCTTCCCAGCTCCGTTGCTCCTGTCCAGAGTCAGGGCTGTGCCTGCTGCCCAGACCTGCTGCTTCCAATCCCTCCCTGCACTCATGGGATGCTCGGGATGCAGAAGAGGGGCTGCAGTTCCAACCCGGTCAGTGCAGGAGCTCTGTCCCTGCTCTGCTGCTGCCTCAGGCCAGTGACAGTGCAGGACGTGAGGGCAGATCAGCAGAGAGCCCCAAATGAGATTAAATTGTACCCAGAGTCTCTGGTTTGAGGTGTCTGGGCTGAGTTTAAGGGATAGTTTGACAGATCCCTGGTGCATCCAGGCAGTCCATCCTGCAGGTCAGGCTGCAAACAGATCCTTTATCAGGGCAGCTTCCCCCAAAGCTCTGTCTCTCCTTTATTTTGTACCTGTTTGTTTCCCTAGCCATGACTCAGGTCCCTTTTCAGCACTCCCTGTTTGTGAATTCACCCCAGGTTTTCAGATGAAAATGTTCTATTGAGCAGCATCAACCCCAAACTCCTGAATTTTCTGGCAATGGTTCCGTGGATGTGAGGCATGCTCTGTCATGTCTGGAAAGAGTCATTTTACCATGGAAAGAACGATTCCATCAGGCCAAAGCAGCCTGTAAAGATCCCTGTGCTGTGTTTCACTGCCTTTCTCCAGGACCCAGCCAGATGCCTCTTTAGCACCCACGTGCTGTTGGTTTTATTAATGTTGCATCTGCTGGTGATTTGAGCAAGGGCCAAAGGTTCAGAATTGAAACTCAAGGACCCTCTCCTACTAAAAGATTTTATTAGCCATAAATCTATTATAAAGTGCCCGTGTTGACAATAGGGAATAACACAATCAAAGCCCTCTCCTGGTAGTGACAGCCCAGCCCTGCTGCAAGGAGCCACGTGAATTAATCTGTCTCGTTAACTGTCCTGGCTAAGAGCCTTTCAGGAGCACAAAACACTTGGACAGAACACAGAGAAACAGCTGTGCCTGTGCAAACACATCCTGCTTCCCAGAGGGGCCTCCCTGCATGGATGATGCTCCATCCCAGCCCCAGTCTCCTGAAGCCTGTGCTTTGTGCCAGCCTCAGGTGATCAACAAAACCTTCCAAAGTGGGAACAGTGACTTCCTGTGTGCTGCTGGAAGGAGAATATTGATGGCTAGTGAGATCTTCCCTTAAGGGGAAGGGAGCACTGAAGATTCAGAGATGTTGTGGTCAAAAGGAGCAAAAAACGTCAGGGGCTCTGCAAAAGCTCACAGGATTTGTTGGTAAGTGACACACACGGTGTGGAAATTGCTGTCAGTTTGTCCCCGACCTTTTAATAGGTTAGCTTTTCTCTCCCTGGAGAGAAGTTTCTCACTTTCTATGCAAATTAATTATCATGCCCAGTGTTCTGGATCTTTCTGGAAACGGGCTGGAGAACCTCAGGGATCTTTGGTGGTCTTGATCCCCCTCCCACATTCCACACCCACTTCTCACCCTCACTCCTGGATCCAGGGCTCACTGGTACTGGCATCTGGGGGCTGATAATTCTCCCAAAAGATCCTGGTACTGCTCCCACAAGGGAGGCTGCTCCAGTTTGGAGGGTTCCTCCTCATCCCTGTAAATTCCAATTTATTCCATTGCAGCCCACCTGGCAGCCCCACGCAGCCCTGGCAGAGTCCCCCTGTCCCTTCCCTCTCTCCTCAAGCCCTGAGCTGGTGCTCACAGCCCTGCAGGTTTAGGGGCACACTGCAATAAACCTGAAATTGCCACAAAAACTGGGGGAAGGAGGCTCCTTGTGAGGGAGCCAAAGGAGAGATGAGGAGGGGATGAGAGTGCACAGCATTGCACAGCCTGCTTTAGGAATTCATTGAACACCATTCTGAGCACAGGGCTACCCAAACTGAAACAAAACCCATCAGCACCCAGCTCCTGGAGCCTTACAAAGCCAGGGTCTAATAAACTCTAGGGGTGTGAGGAGCTGCCCCGGGGGCTCTGCTTGCAGGAGCACTCTGATCAAGGATTTCAAACATTTCTGGTGCTTTTATTCACATTCCTGTTTCCAGAACAGCTCTGGAAACTCTGTCCAGGCCAAAAGCACATGAGGAGAGCGTTCCATGCTTTGGGAGCTTGGGAATGTGGAGAGGAGCGAGCTCCTGCTGGCAGAGCAGCCGGGACTGCCAGGGAAGGTGTGGGCACAGCAACTCCAGATCCTTCCTCCTTCCTCACAGGGAATGGTTCCCACTGCCAGAGGGCAGGGCTGGATGGGATCTTGGGAAGGAATTGCTCCCTGGCAGGGTGGGCAGGGGCTGGCATGGAATTGCCAGAGCAGCTGTGGCTGCCCCTGGATCCCTGGCAGTGTCCAAGGCCAGGCTGGACATTGGGGCTGGGAGCAGCCTGGGACAGTGGGAGGTGTCCCTGCCATGGATGGGATTTAAGGTCCCTCCCAGCCCATCCCAGCCAAATTCCATGTCCTGAGCTGGTGCAGAGCTCATGGCTGTTCAGATGTTCCCGAGTTTCAATTCACCTGCACCCTCAGCCCCCCTGCTTGAGCTGTAAGTGCCCTTTTGAGGAGCTGGGTGAAACAACTCCTTTGTGTTTGAGAGCCACTTCCCACTGGGTTTCTCATGCCAACACTATGGTTGGAAAATAAATGGGTCTTGTTTTCCATTTGCAGAAACTTTCAAGCACTTTCAGCAACTCTAAATGGAAAAAAAGTGTTCAGGCTCACAATACCTTCCCCTTCCACACCTGTTTTTCTGGAATTACTCTCAACAAGCATCTGAAAGGATAACTAAAAATAAAATACCAACAGTTTTGCTGATATCTTGGAGTGTGCCATGAATGGGGCTGAGCAGTGAGATTGTGGCTGCCCTTGTCACTGGGCAGCAATTCCAGCTCTGCTTCCCTTCCCAGCAAAGCCCAAAGCTGCTGCTGCAAGGATGCTCTGTGCTGGGACTGAGTTTGGGCTCCTCAGCTGATTTAACAAAACTCAGCTCAGTCATGGGGTCAGAACGGAGCAGCTGTGGCTGCCCCTGGATCCCTGGCAGTGTCCCAGGCCAGGCTGGACACTGGGGCTGGGAGCAGCCTGGGACAGTGGGAGGTGTCCCTGCCATGGCAGGGGTGGAATGGGATGGGATTTAAGGTCCCTCCAACCCAAACCATTCCAGGATTCCACAAAATTTCCAACTTTCTACTCTAGAAACTCCTGAAGCTTGGATTTGTTCCATTTCCAAGGGAAAGCTCAAGGCTGGAGCTTTCAGCAGAGCTGGGGAGTTGGGAGCAGACACAAAATAATGAGAGATTTATCAGTTCTTGTTCCTGCCATCCAGAGTATCCCAGTGTCACTGCTTCCATCGCCAGTGATCCCTCAGCCAGCCCAGAGCAGGCTCTGCTTCTTCAGGGGATTTCGCAATTTGAAAACTGTCCATGCACAAAAAAGAAAAAAAAAAACACAAACCCCCCTAATTTTAGCTTCCCACAAAACAAAGTAAAAATCACCTCACAGCTGCTTTTAGAAGTGCTTCGATTTTACCTCTTTGTATCAATTAAGTTACAATTCTTTGGAAGAAGGATGTAATATTGGGACGTTACATTTTTGCTGTCAGGCTTTTCTCCCCAAAAGCCCAAAGTTCCCATCAGAACCTTTGTTTCAGCACTTTTCGTGGAGAAAACTTCCTATTACTCACTAAAGCAGCCGGGAAAAGATTCCTGATGCTGAGTTGCAGAAGGAGTTGGGCTGTCCTTGTATTTGAGGGGCTGTAAATCCCAAATAACCCTGTGTTTGCAATCCCATTTTTGGGAATTTGAAACCCCAGGTCCTTGCAGATCAAAGTGTATGTGACACATCCCAGTGGCCACCCCCAAACTCGGCCAAGCCCACAAGGCTCCAGCTTTGTGTGCAGTCCCTCAGTGTATGGGGCCATGGATTTATGACTTTTGCAGCCCTTTCCAGGCAGATCTGCTCTCTCTGCTTCTGGGGTCACCTTTCCTGTTTCTCTGCTGCTCTGTGGCTGCTGCTGGGTCAGTGACCCCGAGGTTTGGAACCTTTGGCTGTGCCTGGAGCCAGCCCCAGAGTTTTGCTGAAGCCCTTGGATGCTGCGTGTCTCCATGAGCCCTGAGCCCCTCACCGCCCCACCCCAGGAGTGTCCCCTCATGTCCCCACCCCACAGCCCCTCATGCACAGCTCACCGGCATCTCCAGCCCCCCTCTTTCTGGGAAAAAAAAAGCCTCCCTGAGATCTCTGGATGAGAAATGTTGTATGGAATTGTTGCTCTCTGGAGAGCAATGGGATGGAGCCAGAACCTTCCCGTGGGATTTGCGAAGCCAGCCACAGCCCCTACTGCAAATGAAGTCTTTCCTGCAGGAGCCCATAGGCTGGGAATAACCCATTCATTAGCCCCAAAATGCTGGGAATAACCCATTCACCAGCCCCAAAATATTGGGAATAACTCATTCACCAGCCCCCAAATATTGGGAATAACCCATTCCTTTAGAAGCCTCAGGACACCCAATGAGCTGCATGAAACCCCTTCAAGTACAGCTCTGGTCCAGACTCTTCCCCTTGCATTTATTTATGGGATTATTCCTGTCCTGTGCTGGTCCCTCACAAGGCTGCAACTGCAAAATCTACCCTTGCTCCAAGCCCGGTGCCAAATCCTTTCCTGTGCCACGTGGAGCCCCCTGTCCCTGTGGCTGCTGTCCTGGATCTGACAGATGGTTTGTGGTGTTAGGCTGGGCTCCAGGAACAAACATTTTCTGAGGCATTAATCTTTATAGGGATTATCTACAGCAACTGCTCCATGTGGCACTTGGAGATCACTCTGGACAGTTCTTGTGTCTTTTGGTGAACAGAATTTGGTGTAAAATTCAGGGCTTTTCTTCAGGGGAGTCTGAACAGAGGGGATGAGCTAGGGGTAGAAGGTATTCAGAACTTTGAGGATGGTTCTGGTTCTAAGTTAGAATGATTTGGGTTTGTGCACACAAGGGCACGAGGATGAATCCTCTCTGAGGAGGTGCAGGTGCTGCTGCACCTGCAGGGTTTGGGGACACCAATGAGGAATGTTTTGACCCTCAAGGCCCTCTCATTGCAGCAATTTACCCCAGAACATCCCTTCCCAGTAACCTCAGGGGCTTTCTGGGCTCCCTTACCCAGCTGGATAAAGGGGTAACCAAACCCACAAACCTGAATTCCCGTGGAATTCACAGCCCATCCTTCCTTTGGGCACAGAGAGCTCACAGCAGCCCTTCCCCTCCCAGGTACCTGCACAGGGCTGGCACCATTCCTTGGGACATTTTCTACAGAATCATGGGAAAAGATCTTTGGGACCATCAAATCTACATTTGGGACCATCAAATCCACCTGTTCCCCCACACTGCTGAGGGCAGCACTGACCGTGTCCCCAAGTGCCACATCCACAGGGCTGGACAGCCCTTTCCATGAGGAAATGTTCCCAAAATCCACCCTGAATGAGGCCATTCCCTCTCCTCCTGTCCCTGTTCCCTGGGAGCAGAGCCCGCCCCCCCCGGCTGTCCCCTCCTGTCAGGGAGTTGTGCAGAGCCACAAGGGCCCCCCTGAGCCTCCTTTTCTCCAGGCTGAGCCCCTTTCCAGCTCCCTCAGCCTCTCCTGGGGCTCCAGACCCTTCCCAGATCTGTTCCCATATCCACAGCAATAGGAGCAGCTCCAGCCTGTGGGATGAGGGATTTGGGATGAGGGGTGAGGGATGAGGGGTGAGGGTTAAGGGGTGAGGGATTTGGGATGAGGGATGAGAGGTGAGGGATGCAGAATGAGGGATTTGGGGTGAGGATTTGGGGTGGGGGATTTGGGTGAGGGATTTGGGGTGAGAGGTGAGGGATTTGGGGTGAGGGATGAGGGATGAGGGATTTGGGGTGAGGGATTTGG